>JAGWCC010000582.1:0-569012 GCA_022651775.1 Drusus annulatus
CGCACGGTGGACGATTTCGGGAGGTATTGAGGATTTTTGAATATGGCGAGGTGGAAATTAATATTTCTTCAAATTTATAAAAAAGAACGGATGTCTATTATACTTTTTTTCATAATGATATTTTTTTGTCGAAAATGTCGAGACTTGTTAACACAAGCCATGTCTATGTCGTGGCGCTTTCGCAGCTGCCTGACGTGTTTTAGTCTTTCTTGTTATTTTTCGCCAAATAAGTAGGATATTTCACAAATTACTTCTTTAAAATTACACTAAAATTACCGTTGTTGTGTATAGGTTAAGTGAATAAACTCTAAATAATTTTAAAGTGACTAGTTTCGACGTAATTTCGATTTTTAAGAAAATATTTTAATCTTTAAATATCAGTGTTTTAAATGCAGTGCCATAGCCCTGAATGGTCACTTGCTTTGACCCTTGTCCAGATCTGTCCCTTCGACCGCCGGCCCGGGAACCGGCAGGGGGGGCCGGGGAGTGCCGATCTCGACCGACTGTTCCCGAACGCGAGCGAACCAGGCATCCAACAAATCACCCAAGTGACACCCTTACGACAGCCAGATGACATTTGCCCACGTTGGTCTGAATTTGTTGGGGCGGCCGCATTCCATCTTACATAAACATTACAATTTAACAAGACCTGTACAGCGCCCTTGAGGTGATTTTTCACAAAAACGGCGCTATAAAAATCATCCAAATATTATTATTATTATTATGGTCTTGAAATTTTTGACAGCAGACTAAATGATTTTGGTCATTCTTTACGACTCTACCAAAACTTTGACTTAACCTTGACTTTGATTTGAATATTCTTTCTTATGTATATTTTGTCCAATTTTTGTCATTGCTTCATTTAATATTATGTATGTTCTTTCTCTGTTGCTCTTTTTCCCATTTCGTGCTTTGTATTTTTTTGTAATTCATCTTTAGTCCTGTTTATTCAACCAGTTATTTTTGAGCTTTATATAGCGCCGTCGATGTGATATGTCACAAAGTTGAGGCTATAAAAATATTGATTGTGTCATCAGAGTTGATGCTGCCTTTGCCTTTATTATTTTAGAAATGCATTTTTCCCTACTCTGGTTATTTTTTATTCCAACCCCCATACATTTTACACCACTTTTTCCATGCCTTTTGTCCACCCGTATTTATATTTTCATTCTAATAATCGTATTTGACAGCCTGCGTGGTCGAGTGATAAGACGCTTGACTACGAATCCAGAGGTCGCAAGTTCGAGCCCGGTGTACGCAAATATATTTCATATAACATGTGTCATAACATATTTAATTCATATAAAATTAAATATAGTATATTTGCGGCACGTTTCAGAGTGGTAGATACTCTAAGTATCGCCCTGGTGAAAGACCACCTTTCAGAGTTGAAACGTTGCTTGAAATAGTTTGACCCGTGTTTGGTGATCAGATTTGAATAGCCAGATACTTCCTGACCTTCCTCTTCCCATCTCCTTCCCTTCCCCACTAACTACAACCTCACAACATACCCCAGTTAGGGATGCCATAGTCTCACTAGCTCTAGACGGTTCGAAGCAGATGAGACTGTTGTGCGGTATTCACTATAAAAATAAAAATAAAATAATTTAACACATATTTTTTTAGCTTTATACCCTTGATATGAAATTCTATATTTTTTAATCTTATTTGAACGATATTTAAGCTTTACGTATCGTCACTGTAAAGGCAAAAGGGCTTAAGCGACAGTTTGGTCAAAAATGAGTTGAATCTGCAGTTTTGATCAGTTCTTTTTTCAGGATCGAATGCTCTGACTCTCGTTTGATTCTGAAGACTTTTGTGGCCCTTTGGCCATCTAAAATATATTTACCTTTTGGAAGAAGGCTTGAATCAAGCGACACAAGTTTGAGACTTTTTCATATTTTTTTCGTTGCAGGTAACTCAGTGAGAGCATTGAGTTACCTGGCGTACCTTTTTTTTTCAAAATCTTACCAGGTACTAAAGACTAATGAATTTTATTGTAAAATAAACAAAAAAACTTTTAAAGTGCTCTGGTGTAAACTTCTGCCTTTCCGGCGACGATATGTATTTTTAAGTTGATTAAATACTAGAGTCAGGCTCTGTTAAGAGTAAAACAAAAAACAAAATACTATGTTTGAAACGATGTGTGAATGTGAATGAAGTAAGGAGTTTGTGCCAAGACAGAGTTGTCTCCATAATCTTGCAGATAAATCGTGTGATGGTTAGTTAGTTAGTAAGTTTTTATGTATATTTTTCTTTACATGGGTTATAAAAAATAGATTTTATTTAAAAAATTTTTTCAATATTCGATTATGAAAGAAAAGATTAAAATAAAACGAATCAGAACTTTGTCCACAGACGTCCTCTCATATCTCGGAAGATTTTTTTTTAATGTTCACGTTGTACAAATCTTTGACCACAGTGCGCCGCCAAGGGGTAAGCGGTGAGATCTATTTAGCATCTTTAAAAATCTAATTTGATCCTTTGATTATTCGATATTGTCCACAATTTTTGAATATCGAAGATTTATAGATAGAGTGGATTATTAACTTTCTAAGAAAATATTGATTTGCGTAAAATACAATTATAAGAATTGACGCAAACACAGCATTCACACAGATGCATTGTTTGCATACGGAATGTTTAACATTGTTATTTAACTTCAGAAAAGAAAATTCTAGTGAAAATGGAAAACCAACACTTTAATATAATAAAAAAGCACCGTGTAAAACTTTTCAGATAACTGTAAAAGGTTTTCGAATATCATAATTCGGTGATCATATAGGTACATTTGTTCTCTCTTTCTCACTAATAACAATAAACAGGCGTAAGCGAGACGCTTGGCAAGGAAATCACTGGCGGAAGTGTATAAATATGCACCAATACACACAATCTTAAGTTTATGTAATTTAGGTCAGCTCTAATTGCGTGACTCATAGCTACACTTCATTTTAATTTTAGGCAATTGTTAAAGCTGACAAAAAATATTTTCATTATTTTTTTAGTATATTAATTTATTAAAATAATTTACTTTACATCAAATTATAAGCGCCTTTCCTAAGGCAAAACTGAGCAACCGCCATTACTATTTGCGTAAAGAAGTATTGATAATTTTCATTACACCAATATTTTTAGAAAATAGTTCACCCAATAATACCAAATGACATAAGAATAATTAAAAAAAAATTATGAACCATTTGTCTTAGCAGTATTGAATTAATTTACCTAATTCTTGTTGTTGACGCCACAGCACATTCCACCTGAGTACATTCAGAAATAATATTGCCTACTTTAACCCCTTGTCTCAAATTTATCGACTATATAATAAAATAGAATGTGCTAATGTAGACAATTTTGCCGATAACTTGTTCAGTTTTAGAAAAAAATGTCCTGCTATTGCTTAAAAATATGTGACAATGATTGAGGTAATTATATTGTGAATCATTTTTGTCTATCTGCGTGTATCTTGCTTTTACTAAGGTTTTTTATCATTGATTGAGTTTTTGTATTTTTGTATTCGATGTATCCTGTGTATTTGTAATTTTTTTTTTACAATTGTACATTAATTGAAATTTTATAACTGGATTGTTCTTAAGTAAGTGAGAACATCTGCTAAAACCCAGTACAAATAAATAAATTGGTGTATAAAATTCAGACGGTTCCATACGAAAAGTTGTTTGAATCATGTTCCATTCTGCGCTTCCTTCGTCAAATATTGATTGAGATCGGCCGGAGTTCGGTACATCACTTCAAAAATGATGTATTAGTGTTTTGTGAACATTTTAGCTTTGAACTCAATATAAATATAGCTAAATAAGCTAATATAGCTGTTGTTTTTACACTTTTCTGTGAAACGTCGGTTTTTCCACATTGTTCGGTATTATTCTTGCAATATCTAATTATGCAAGCCGGCTTTTTACTGAGTAAATCGGTTGGAATTTGTATATCATGAAACATCGACCGTCATCAGTCGACTAAAGCAGTAGAATCTACCTGTGATTTCCATGGGCTCCTACTTGATTGAAGTCACTTGTGGCGCTAATTGTACTATCTAATTATAAAGATATCGACGGCGGAAAGGCAAAAGGGCTTCAAGCGAAACTTTGATGAAAAATGAGTTAAATATGCAGTTTTAATCAGTTCTTTTTATCTGCATCGAATGCTCTGACTCTCATTTTAATCTGAAGACGTTTGGCGCTTCAGCCATCTAAAATATATAATAATAATAATAATATTTGGACGATTTGTATAGCGCCGTTTTTGTGAAAATCACCTCAAGGGCGCTGTACAGATCTTATTTTCTATGTATCAGTTTGGAGGAGGCTCGACTCAAGCGACACAAGTTTGGGACCTTAAGAAGTTTTTTTCACTTCAGGTAACTCAATGTGAGCATCCTGTTATCCGAGTTAACTTTTTTTCAAAATTTAACCAGATACTGAAGATTTATGAATTTTATAATATAAAAAAAAAAACTTTAAAGTGCTCCGGTGTAAACTTCCCAAATTGGCGCTTCAGCCCTTTTGACTTTCCGACGACGATATATGTGATGAACAGAAGTTAATTAAGTATGGGGTATTTACTTGCTAGTAAGTTTTATCAAAAAAACATGTTTTTATTTAACATTCCTTGCATGCATACATGAAAAAAATAATTGTTTACTTCTTTTATTGCGTATTTGGAAATAAAGCTAATACCTATTTTTACCTCGCTGACACAGCAGCCTAACCTCACTAAGCGATGTAAAATATTGTTGACAGTTCAAGACTTAGCGAAGGTTATCCATGAACATATTTTTTTGGACTATATTCGTTACACATTGGTGACACCGTGAAAGGGCTCCTTAACTTATTCAACACTCCGCACGAGAGTTTCGTGCGATATTTTAGATAGATATTTTTGAATTATTGTGAAGAAACTTCTCTCAAAGTGTTACCGAAAACGAATTGCTTTGAAAAGCGAGGTCAAATGGAGTAACTACGTCACATCCCTTCGGATTGTGCGTTTGATTTTTACTAAAGAAAATAATGCTGGCTATTTCATAGATATAATTATATAAAATACAATGTAAGTAAGTACCCATAATATTAAATTAATTTGTACCTGGTTTCCAAAGTGAAATATATTCTCATCTCTTCACCCTCTCCCGCTGTCTTTCGACCCACAATATTCCCTCGATGGTATGCCTACCATAGTTTCACTGGCTACAGGCAATTGAATCACATAACCGAATAATTAATTTACTTTTGTTAATATAAATTCCTTGTGTACTTACCAACAGAAAAAACAGCTAATTTAGACAAGGTTGTTTCGTATTAAATGCCCAAAACACATAAACCTTCAATTTTTTTGGGCCACCGCACATTCAATAACACGTTTAATATGTCAGTCACGATTTAGTACCTATTAAAAATAATAATTGACAACACTTTTTATAAATATTTTAAAGTCCAGGTAAACATTGTAGTGTTTTAGCTTTATTGGCAATTCAAACAAATTATTGTTTCTTAATGTTGGAATACTAAGTGAGTGCTCACAATAAACACAGTGGAAATACAATTTCGCAATACATGAGATCATTATTAATGACTTTGCTCAGGTAGCGATAGAAGCAGGGATTGTCAAATTATGGCCCGCAATTAAATTTATACAATCTTATAATTATTATTTTATTATTATTAATTATTATTTATCTTGTACCTCAAAAATTATTTCCAAATTTTAAAGAGTGAAAATTTAAGGGTAGGTGTTACAGTTGACACGTTTTTTATAATCTTCACAAGCCTTTGGAGCATTAAAATTTGTTGAGAAATAATGTGAGGTGTAAATATGAATAACTGTGAAAGAGATGGTGATAGAAGAAATGACTTTTCTAATTAGACGCTAAACATGGCTGAATCCATTTCAAACAAAGTCATCGTTTCCCAACAGGACGGATAGGTGTACAGGTCATTTTTTTTATTGTTTAAAAGTAAAGTGCTAAGAGTTCAAGTTGGCACACAATAATATAGTAAATGAAAAAAATTACAAAGTAAAAAAAAACTACTTTAATTTAGAATTTTTTTTGCTTAATTTTAAATTTAAATCATTTAAAAATATAGACTTTGTGATTTAGGAACAATTGTCTTAAAATATTTCATGGCAAGTCAATATAATATGTGTCTGTGTGTGTGTGTGTGTGTGTGTGTATGTGTGTATACATATAATATGTGTACCACAAAACTCCGGGATGTGATTATTCACAATATTCTAAGAAAATATCCATTTTCCATTTCAAACAGAGATTTAAAAAAAATAAATAATAGTATTTGGATGATTTGTATAGCGTCGTTTTTGTGAAAAATCACCTCAATGGCGCTGTACAGATCTTATTAATTCCTAGTTTAAATAAGAAAATATACAGGTACATACTTACCTGGCAGATCCTATCAGGTAGACACGCTTATTAACTTAAATTAAAATTATGATTTTTATTTTTTTATTTATTGTACTTATTTATCATTATTTTATTTTATTTATTTTTTCCAATTTAGGGCATGGGAGCGAAATTAAAAAATGGACTTTCTGAATTTGTCGTACAGTACAGGATATGGTTAAAATTTTTATATCTAATGGTGATTCGTCGAGAGACAGTATATGTTGAGATTCTTTTAATGAATTTAAGGATATGAGAGTCTGAAAGGTAAGTTTTCAGTTTGGACCGAAATTCTATTGGGCTTTTTATACATCTTAGATCCGGTGGCAGTTTATTTCAAGCTTTCGGCCCCGAAACTTCGAAAGCGCGATCTCCAAACTTAGTATTTGGATTGCGTTTGGGTTCTATCAGGCTTCCGATAGCCGATGGCGTTGCTGATCTAAGAGTCGACTGCCTTAGAAGAATGTTTTCTGGATCGCATAGTTTTCGAAAACATAGATCGTGGTCGCAGCTTTACAATAGAACAATCATTTATCACGTCATTACCGGTAGTAGGAGAAGGTACCGGTCCATTTCCATACTTTTAGCATTCCGATACAAGCAATAATACAAGTGATTTATTTATAAATTATTTAAGGGATTTATATAGTTAGGAAGATGTGTGAGGTATCTAATGAATAAAGTTCTTAATCTGCAATCTTTTGAATTATATGACATATTTCTTAGAATTATAATTATTCTTTATATTAAATTGTTTCGTAACTCGTCCGCCGATGGAATAGAAAACAAAATAATATAGATTGAAATCGTCAGAAAGAATGACTCTAGAAAGTGGAGGAAATTGATTTATTCACTTTAAACCATCCCGACTCTCAATTCCAACCGAACATCCGAACTGATCATACAACGTTCCGTTTCCCTTTCGAGTCACTGGAAAAAAATCGTGTCATCTCTTTCATTTGCAACGCGTTGAAAAGCGATGACTGTACAAACCAGGGCTTGAAATGGTAACCTGAATCGATTGATGTTCCTGTTGGTTGCGGTTTTGTGTTGCTTTAGTCTTTTTTGCATTTTCTCCAACATACAACACTTGCTGTGGATAAAATAAACGAAAATTTTCATCCAATATCGTTTACTCAATATTTTTGAAGGGTAATTGTGAAATCGTGTAGATTCCCAAAATGAAGAAGTGTTTTTCCTTTTAAATTAAAATCAACAAGTATTAGTATTCATAGAATTAATTGATATTGCGTAAATAAACTTCTTAGAAAACTTGTGACACAATTCATAATTGCTGTCGAATGGGCAATACAAAGTATTAGTTATAATGATATAATTATATATTTACTTAAACTATGCTATTATTTAATGAGTAATCCAACTGGGTACCTACTTTCCTACACAGACGACATTGGAATAAACCAAATATTATAAAAAAATAATGGAGCAGAAAATAAAAAAATATTTTTTGTGACATCAAAAAAATAGTTATAATTGGACGTAGTTATGCAGAAAACGTCCAACCCCAAAAATATTTAACTGAAAACGAAAACGTTTGAAAATATGCCGATTAAAAATGCTTTTATGCGTAATCGGCATTTGTAAAGTGAATATCAGTGTTTTATTTTCTGAATGAGCATTATTTTAAGTAGGTTATTTATAATCTATCAGTGTATTAATTTAAAAAAAGGTTTTTTTTTTAATGTAATACTACATTTTATAATGTTTTTAAACTTCAATTTAAGTCAAATATCTGCAATGTGCGTTACCAAAAAAAAAAAAAATACCAAAAAATCTATTGCATTTTGAGCTTGAATATTTTCAGCAGATATAAATCTCGTATTTATCTATAGGAAAATATGTAAAATTCGAATTTGAAAAATTGTGGATTAAACGCTTTCTGCATAACTACGTCCAATTTTGAATCATTTCAGGTACAACATATTGTTTCAGGACACAGGTTAATATATTTATAGCGTTTCTCCGATACAGTTGTATGAAATATATTGAAATAAACGTTCTCGTAGAAAAAAAATATCTTCAGTTGCAGAGCGTTAGGGTTCCAGGCTCTGGGTGGGGGATTACGGTTTCAAAACCCGGTGAGTGCAAACCAGGGGAAGAGGTGGGCGCGAGCTAATATGTTAACGCAATAAACGATGAGGTAATCGGATGGTTAGACCTTGGACACGTGAAACTCTTCTTCTTCTTTTCTGCTGCCTCCTCCTATCGGAAGTTGTCTATCATCAGTGTTTACGTATCAGTGCCACAAAGAACGTTGCTGCATTACTTGGAGTACTTTCGAGATTCACATTAAAAAAAACATTTGGTTATATTTAGGTAAGTGCATGGAAAAGTGTGCACATGGGTAATTAAAAGTCTACGATTAGGTGAAAATGAAATAATATCTTTGTATAAAACCACAAGTTGTTCATATTTTATTTTTTATGACCGACCGATTTCGCGTAGCCTAAGCATCATCAAGGTACAAAATTGAACTTACTATATAATACGATTGAAATACTATTTTTCTAGTGCTCCATCCCATCGGAGGTTGGCTTACATCAGGGTTCATATGCCAGAGCCGTATAAAAAATGTCTATTACTTTTAAAAATCGGATGAATTATTCCTTTGGTTTTAAAATTAGGTCTTAATCCATAGAAAAGTGTCTGAAAGAGTATAAGTTGTAGTTTCAAGTATTCTTCCAGTGCCTATCGGCGGTTAGCCAACATCACATTACCTAGATAACACACGAGATTGAGATGATTTTACATGTTAAAAACCAAACTGTTTAAAATCCTACATACAAAACATAACTTATTAAAATTTAATTTCTTTAAAAACGACTCTAATTGGCTTTGTTTTGGGTTTCTCCTTACTTGTATCTTTACAATTCAATGTCCTTACTGTCTATTGAAAACCATATTCATTTTCATCAAATATTTAATTGTTTTTTTGTTACTTGTTATATCTACACTGTTTACATTTTTAGAATCATTAACTTATAATATTAAATATTAATGTTTTTAAGTGCCAACATGTCATCTGTCCTCAATATAGTTTTATTATCTTTGCTTTAACAAATTTGTTAATATGAAATCAAACGTTTCATCTAAATTTTCTGACCCTTAGCTTCTAGTAAATTGTATTTTTCAATCTGTTGATTTACACATGCACTGTTATACCCATATCTGAACCTTTTTCTCTCATGATTTCTAATAGCGATCATGATTTTAGATACTGTTAATATTTATACATATCATATATTATTTTCTCGTTTTATTAAGTCTTATTAGCTTAAATAATTTAGTTTGAAGCGCAATTGAGGTGAACTATCACAAAATCGCGCTATAATAAGTTGATTGTTATTATAATTATATCGGTATTAATGCAAGAAACAAATTATCGTCAACGTATGATTGTGAACACATCTAATAGCACCCCTACCAGTTACCTCTACAAGTTACCCCTTGCGTGTGGGTGGTTTGTTGGTTGTTTGGCTGGGTGGGTTGGTGGGTGTAAGGTAGGGGGGTGGTGATCCTCCACAAGCTCGAGTGGCCCAGCAGACATGTGAAGTTATTAATGCATCAGCCGTCACGGGGTAGTGATGGAATCTTCAATTGTAAGCAGGAAATTACCACCTTGGTTCAATCAGTTCAAGCGATTCAGCCATAAGGCTGTTGGAAGGAGTATGCTACTAATATGTTTATTGTTTTAAAGGATTTTGGTAGACTTTGGTGTAGGTTATGTAAAATCTTTTCAAGTATACTACCTAATATTTTGCACCGTTTTAAGAAAAAAACAGAAAATCTATCTGAGTGAAGCAGTACCTTTTTCCGGCATTATACAATTTCAACAGCTTTTTTGTCAACCCTCAATCTAAAATTATAAATACCAGTTATTTATAGCAATAAGATGAATTGCAAATATGGCATGAGAACGACCTAGTATGGTGTAAGAAGGAAAAATATTATGGGTAGGTATAATTTCATTTTAAATTTTCTTTCATAAAAATATAAAGCTTCTGTCGAACTACAAATCATCCATTCTGCTTAGTAAAGCTATTGTATTCAATAAATGTGTCTTAACTATCAAGCTGAAATCTGTTTGTGTGTCACAGTAAAAACAAAAAAAAACATGGCAAAAATTCAAAAAGAAATGTCTGTTGTGAGGTGATATTACCATATTTGCATTGACCTAGAAATTTCAGACAGAAAAAGCTGTTTAAAAACGCCATAACTCACCGTTCGAGAACTTTTTCTGCTTTTCTACTATTTCTGCCTCATATCTAGTTAAGACGTGAATCTACCTACCGTTATACATACCTACTATATCTGCCTCCTTGTCGTGCTATTTAATATATATACACAGTACCATTTTTAATTTATATAGTGAATGGCACACAAGAGTCCCAACTGCTGCCAACCGTCTAGAGCCAGTGAGACTATGGCATCCTCAATCGGGGTATGATGTGAGGTTGAAGGTAGTGGGGAGGGAAAGGAGATGGGGAGGATGAAGGTTGAGAAGAACCTTGATATTCAGATCTGGTCACCTAACATGGCTAAAGGCATTTCAAGCAACGCAAGCGAATGGTCTTTCACCAGGGTGATACTTAGAGTATCTACCACCCCGAAACGTGCCGCAAATATAGTATATATAATTTTATAAAAATTAAATGTGTTGTGACACATATAAACTAAAAAAACTAACTAACCATCACGCCGTTTCGCCGCAGGGGTGGGGAGAGAGGACGGACCGCCATATAACTCTATCTTGGCACACACTCCTTGCTTCATTCACATTTATACATCGTCTTATACATACTCTTCTGTTATTCTGACTCTTCACATGAGCCGATTCAAGTATTTGATTCACTTGATCGTGCCATGTCTTTGTCGGGCGTCCTCGACCCTTTCTTCTATTCACTTTCGCATCATATATTCTTTTCACACTCTTTTCTCCGTTCATTCGCTCTACATGCCCAAACCATCTAAGCGTCCCTTTTTTGATCCTATTTATTACGCTAATAAAAGCAAGGCTGTGTAATGTCACACATATTAATTAAATACAATGTATTTGCGCACGCCGGGTTAGAAACCGTGACCTCTGGATTCGTAATACGGCGTCTTACCACTCGATTATGCAGGGCGTCGGTATATCTTATTAAAACAATCATTACAATCTTTAATATCACTCTTTTAATAACTTTCCACAAAAAAACAACAACAAATCAAATAAGGACTTATAATCACTGGCAAGTACTGACTTAAAGTTCCCCATAACTTCAAGCTATAGAAATCAAGCAGGTAAAACACGCCATGAATATCAAGAACCGAAGTACGCTCACGGTAATGGGAAAATAACGACATTGCCAAGTAGGCTTACCGCCATTGTACTATAAATATAACGTATTATGCATGAAGAAAAACAATAATATATTAAATCAATCGAGCGTGTGCTGGAACAATGGAGTCAACAGCAATTGAGGTATATTGTATATTATCAAATAAATGGTACTTTCACTTGAGAGTTAGAGAGCCAGCCATTGTATTTGCCATTGTTCGGAACACACAGAGTTATAATATATATTGATAATAGGGGATGTAATAAAATCACTTTGAGAAACTGTCGGGGGTAGAAACAAAAGGTTTCATACAAATAATACTGCACACAACAATCAAAGGGAATGCGATTATTCGTTGGAAATTTCAATATAAGGGGGCTTATGTATCGTGTTGAGATTTTGTATGTGATACATGTCGGAGCTAAACGCCATTGCGATTTTGTCTTTAAAAAAATTCAAAATGCAACGATAATCATTAGATATAAATCATATTGTTCATATTCTCCATTAAAATGGTTATGGCAACAGATTAAACAATTTAGAAACACTAGAAATAAAGAAGGCCATAAAAATTAATAGTCAGTTAAATTTGTCTAATTTTCGAAATATTTCCCGTAAACCTTTTTTTTCTATTATTATTATTTTTTTTATTTTTTACGTTTATGCCGCACAAGACTCTCAACTGCTCCCAACCGTCTAGAGCCAGTGAGACAATGGCATCCCCAATTGGGGTACGTTGTGAGGCTGAAGGTAATAAGGAGGGGAAGGAGATGAGCTAAGAGGAAGGTTGGGAAGTACCTGGCTATTCAGATCTGGTCACTAAATACGGCTAAAGCCATTTCAAGCAACGTTTCAATTCTGAATGGTGGTCTTTCACCAGGGCGATACTTAGAGTATCTACCACTCTGGAACGTGCCGTAAATATACTATTTTTATTTTATATCAATTAAATGTGTTATGACACATATTGATCAAATAAAATTTATTTGCGCACACCGGGTTCGAACCCGGGACCTCTGGATTCGTAGTCGAGCGTCTTACCACTCGACCATGCAGGCCGTCATCTGGATTTTAAGACCCTTAGCTTCTAGTATTTTTTTTTATCTGTCGATGTACGCATACACTGTCATACCCATATCTGAACCCTTTTCTCTCATGATTTATTATAAAGATCATGATTTTAGATAGTTTTAATTTGTATACATATTATGTTTTATTTTCTCGTTGTTAGTTAGTCTTATTGGTTTAGTTAATTTAGGATGAAGCGCACTTCGAGTGAAATATCACAAAACTGCGCTATGTAAGTTCACTGTTATTATTATTTGCATTATTTAAATTAAATTATTTATGCGCTTGGTAGCTGCCTGACATGTTTTGTATACGCTCCATAGTTTTTTTTTTTGGTTTTTCTTAAGAAATGCAGAATTTTTTTCAGAATTGTGTTAACAGTGTTTGTTTCTGTGAAATCAACATAAAATCAAATAGTGTTAACTTATTGTTCCAACTCAGATTAGAACGCCTAAAAGCAACAATCACTACATGGGAAAATATACATAATGTTAAACTAATGGACAAATTTAACTGATTATCAAAAATACGAATATTGAAATTCAAAAGTCATATTTTTAGGCAAAACTTCAAATGAGAAGGTGATTAAAGAGTAATGAGAAATTGTATGAGATTAAGGGAAATATACATAATATTGAAGTACTGGACACATTAAATGATTATTAAAAATATAACCAATCAAATATATTTTAATTTAATTTCTATAAAATAATATAAAGTATATTTGCGGCACGTTCCAGAGTGGAAGCTACTCTAAGTATCGCCCTGGTGAAAGACCACCATTCAGGATCGAAACGTTGCTTGATTGAAATAGCTTTAGCAGTGTGTGACCAGATCTAAATAACCAGGTATTTCTCAACCATCCTCTTCCCCATATCCTTTCCCTCCCCACTAAGGCTTCACGAAATGCCCCATTTGAGGATTCCATAGTCTCTAGACGGTTGGGAGCAGTTAGGACCAGTGGTGGCTCGTGACTTTTTAGTGTGCTAGAGTGGTGAGATTGAAAAAAACGTCATCATTGATGTTTTTGTAGCCGAAGACATTTTTTTTTTTCAAAATTTCAACTTTTAGTAAGAAGATTTTTTCAGAAATCCGTGCAGTGCACCACCAAAACTGAAAAATCCTGAAAATCTTCATACAAAAAAAAAACGAAAAAAAAAGTTTTCGGCTACAACAACACTAAAAATGTCGTATTTTTTTAATCTTAGCACACATTCAAAACTCACGAGCCGCCACTGGTTAGGACTCTTGTGATGTATTCACCATATTAAAAAAAACAGGCCCCAACCATCTAATCGTCCCTTTCTTGATCCTATTCAAAACACAATATGAACGCAATATCTGGCCCTCTAGAGCCAAAGATTTTACTGCTCTTCAATTTATTTACTGCGATATTGGCAGAATAGTTAAAAACGGGAACTTTATTTCAATAGTTTACCCTAAAATAAAATAGTAAAATTGCTGATTAAAATCATTAACCGGAGTAAAATTTCGTTTAGCTCTGATTGAAATGAAGAAAGAAAATACAAAAACGATATCAAACTTCACATCAGTAGGAATAATATAATTTGTATATATTTGACTACGTAATATAATATATTCTGTATTCCAAATCTATCCCTTTGTTCAAGCAATTTCTAAGATTGTTTGTACTCGGTAACCCACTTAGGTTATACTACATTATTAAAGGAATACCTTTGCTTTATATCAACTTTATTAGAATACCTTTCATCTCTTGGTAATAATAATATATTATGTTATGTACTTATTTGCTTACAAGTCCTTTTGTGAATGGGACAATACGATCTCTGTTGATAGAAAAGGCTATTTAATATTTATTTTTTACAATAGGATGGATATCAGAAGACTTCATCAAGCTTTTGGAATGAAATAATATGCCCTGGGTAACTTACGTCAAGAATCAGATGTTTGTTGATTTAGGGGTTTCTTATGGATTTATAAAAATGATTAAAAGGGCTTTTGTCGAAAACACTGTGTTTTCATGTTGGTATTCAAAGGTTGTAAGTAATTCACGATTGAGAACTTTAAAAAGGGTTAAATGTTAAACTTTTATTGTAAATTTTATAATATCTATGTTTTCGTAGAATGCAATCACTTTGTGGTTTGACATATTTAAAGAAATTAAAAAATAACTTTGTATAAAACCACGAATATTATTTTAATTTTTATGAGTGACCGGTTACTAGAAAAAAAATAAGCCATTAAAATTAATAGTCATATTCTTAATAATCAGGTAAATCTGTTCAGTAATCCAATATTAGGCATATTTATTGTAAACTCAAAGTATTCATCATTATTCTTTAATCATCTTCGAGGTTGACGTTTTGTCTTTTTAAATTCACATTATCTCTCTCTTTCTCTCTGTTCCTTTGTTATAATTAAAATGTTATTCTTTTGTTTTCTCATTGTTTTGTTATTTTATTTTATAATTTGATCTCCATCTGTATGTATATATATAGCCGCACACTTTATATTTGGTATAATTTTGTACCCTGATGATGTTTAGACTAAGCAAAACCAGTCGGTCCTAAATAATAAAATAATATCCGTGGCCTCAAACAAAGTTGTTTTTTTTATACATTTATTTATCTACTTTAATATCTTTTTTATTTGTCGAAGAAATAAATCAAAGAGGGGTAAAATAATAGAAAGATGATATTTTTTTAGGATTTATGCACCTGGATCTATTAACTAAACATAGGTAAAGCCATTTCAAGCCACGTTACGTTTGCGCGAAGTTTTTTGAAGTGAGTTAATAATCTGTTCATGTTTTAATTTGTCGAATAAAATTGGTGCAAAACTAGTTGCTTTATTTTTAACTAATTAAAGTTACGTGCGTCAAACGCATGTCAAACCTCGTTTTCTTAAAACATCTGGAAGTGGATTTGACGGGCGCAATCAAAGTAGGTAAATATAATGCAAAGCAAAGCCAACAAAGAATAAAACCATACACAAAAAAGATTACTTTATAAAGGGACGAAATGTTATAATGCGCTGCCGGAAACCATCCAAATTATGCCAATTAATACATTTAAAATAGCCTGTAGAAACCATTTAAAAATACACCTGTAATATGAAGTAGTATATAAGTTATTATATTAAAGTAAGAAAAAATATGAATTTGAATTAGAAATTTTGTTAACTTCAATTTACAAGTAACTAATATAAAACAACTAAACACTATTAGAAAACCTTTTTTAGGGTTTTTTCCTTGGAGTTTCGCGACACGGGTGTAAAACGCATTGATCATTGGAAAGTTAACGAAAATATATCGCTTTTCCACTGTCCCATACTTAGTTTAGATTAGGCTTTGTCTGAAGTTACAGTTTCATAAGAATAAAACACATAAAAGTGTTGCCGAGTTATCTATATCCAAAATCAAGAAAATCTCGACAAAAACTGGTGAATCTTCAGCCCGGAGGTTCTTACAACAGGTGTCTTTTCTTCAAACAATCCCTGCCCCAGGTAAACAAAGCTTTGTACAAAGTTACACAAAATCTGGATCGTGGGAGCTTTTAGACCGCAATGCTATCGGTGTTTGCAGGCCACTTAAATACTGTAACAATTCACATTCCCAAGTAACCGTAGGCCTTGGGTAGACAATCTGAGATCGTCTGAGATATTTTATGCAACAGCAGGGCCGGAGAAGGAATTGAGTCTGTATTGAATATTCACTCCAACGTGAAGATGAATCCGTTCAGTGACGATATTGTTCTTGCACATTTAAAGTTTACAAGTATCTTATTGATATGGTATGAATATCAATCATAGTATGCCAACTTAAAGTTGTGTGGCTCACACTTTTGATTGTGATATTTAACTACTTAGTTAAATAATTATTTTTATGTGTTGGTGTGAATCTACCATTATTGTCAGTGACACCGTCATCGTTGAGTCAATTTCAGTATTGAATATTTAAAATTCTCCATTTTGGGAGTGGTGCGAAGTTGAAAAAAGTGGGAGAGAACGGAGATAGGATAGAGGAAGGTTAGGAGGTACCTGGCTATTGAGATCTTGTCTCGTAACATGGCTAAAGTAACAACAAACCCATACGTTTATTTGAAATTTTTATTGAACCATACTCTGGATCCACAGCTTGCAATTTGCTTGTGAAACGTTCGCTATCGTTAACTTCATAACTTAACTTGACCCTTGCGCTGGTTGAAAACTGATTGAAACTGCTTCGTCGCGTCGACTTCTTATCCCGATGCAAAGTAATGTCAAATAACGTATTTTGTTTTATTTTCCGATTGTAAATTAATAATAAATTTGAAACAATTTCGAACGACGGTAAAAAGTTATTCATTAGGAAAAAAATATCTTTAAGGCCTGATATTTTATTGATTGGCTCACTAAAAAGTAGGTTAAATACAAATTACTCAAGATGTGTCTAATTTGCATAGTTTATTAATTAGTCAAATGATTTAAAACGAATGTCTTAAACGTTTCATGGTGTATGTTGGATTTCAAAGTGATAAATTGATAGGTTCTTACTTTCGTGTTTTTCATTCAGTTCCTACCTTATCCAACCATTTTGCAATATCGTATTCAGTATGGAACAACATGGTGTTCGAAAACAAGTGACAGTCGAAACAAGAGAGTTTCATGTGTTTCGTGTTCGTTCGTTGGTCTCTCGCTTGTTCGTCGGTTTGTTGTTGTTCTCCAAGTAATATAAAATTAAGTGTGATGTTTTTTTTGTGATTCGTTTTGTTTACAATATAACTGTGTAAGAAGATTCAAGAACTTCCACTTCAACTACATCGGTGAGTGAATGGTTTCTCATTTTCCCTTCATCCCAATAATCTTTCCACATCCATCAAGTAGTATAGTTTATCGTTTTACAGTCCACTATTTTCCTAATTCATTTAAAGCTGAAAACACATTCGGTGTTTTATCGCAGTTTCGGATCCAACAGTGTACATAATTGGAAAATAACAAGATTTTATTTTATATGGATACACCTTTATAAAATTCACTGAACCATCCCTGAAAAGCATTATGCACAAGTATCACTTACCTATGCCACAAGTCTATAACTACATTAAGCATCCAAACGACTGAAAACTCTAAAGGTGAAATATGTGTATTATCAAGGAGATTCTCAGACAATAGCACTTTCCGTACCTCCGCCTGCCATTGAAAACTCTTCCACAAGTTGAATTGATATCAAAACCTTTGTGGCATGTTTCATTCTTATTTCATCCCACACAACTGTGTACCATTGTGGTGAGAGGTCTCCCAGTCAAAAGATAAAGCTGAAAACATCTCAAGACTGAAGAGTTGAGGCTGTTTTAATGCTGGGGAGATTCCGCCGGTGATGAGATGAGTCATTGAGATGCAAGGGAAGCTGAGTACAGGGTATTCATTTCAAGATTATTAGTAATAACAGTTTGGGGTAGTTTATACGAGGCTGAAAGGTGGTATAGTAATTTATTGCCTGTGTGGGTATCGAATGACTTAATTTTTATCGTTTAGCAGGAATAATTACAAAGTACAATAAATTTGATAAATTACTGGGGAAGATTCACATGAAGAAATTAAGGATTTCTTAGATGGTATTTCTTGTAAGATATTTAATCAACTATAAACAAATTTAATAATTCGTACGTACGGATAAGTGTGTTTTTTTTTTCAAATTAGATCTCATGGATGTGATCTGAAAATTATCAAATAAAATAAGAATATTTACAAATCCCTACCTACCCAATAAAATACCTACCTAAAATGTATTTCGGCAGACATTATTCTATATTTGAAATTGGTGGTAAGCAACTAATATTTTTTTCTTGGTAAGTCAATTTACATTGTCTATGTAATTTTTCATGAGTAATAACTAATTATGATAAAAAGTTATAAACTTTATAGGTAGGTACTAGCAGTTTCGTCCTAACTTTAAGGCTGTCTTTTCACAATTGAAAATTGGTCATTGAAAAATGATGAGCCAACAATCCGCTACTTGTTTTATTTTTAGACAGCTAAATACATATGTTTAAAGCTCCATAGATCACGATGGAATTCCAGACGGAAAAGTTCTGCTTGGAAAAATTAAGGCTTAAACTGTTATTTATAAAGCACCATATATAAGTGCTGAGGCAGTAAAACCTCTCGAAAGGTGAGCTCTAGCGTCGTGAAATTTGCGATTTGTTATCTGTCTGGAATTTATTTGTTTATACAAGTTTTTTCAGCCTTTAATAAAAATATTGGAGTAGCATAAAATATAAGGTTAATAATTAAAACTGAAGGTTAAGACTTTTATATTTATTGTAGGTACCTACCTACATCAAAGTTTTAAAAGGTATCGTTACCCATGTGAAAATAAATACAAATCTAAGATCACAATTAAATTTATATTAAACGAGATAAAAAAATAACTTTGTAAAATATCACAGATTTTATTTGAACTTTTATGATCTTCCGATTTTACTTAACCTAAGCATCATCAGGGTACAAAGTAAAACTAAACAAAAAAATACAAAGTCTACGGTTATATATACATACAGAGGGAGAACACAATATAAAATAAAATAAGAGAACAGTGAGAAAACAAAATAATAACATCTAAATTTTAACAAAGGAACAGCGAGAAAGAGACAGATAATATGAATTAAAAAAGGCAAAACGTCAACTGAGAAGGTGATAAAGTAAATTTATTATTAGTAAAAAAAAATCTTACTTAAAAATTTAAATAAAATCTGTGTCAAACCACAAAGTAATTTATTTCTACGAAAATATAAGTAAATATTCACTATTTTTAATAACCATGTATAATTTTTATTTATAAATTACACACGTCTGTATTTGGACGACATCTATGGAACCACCCTTGATTTAAGTAAATTATAGCAAGTAAGCCTACCTCTTAACCTAAAAATATCAAATAACCTCCAGACATCTGAATAAAGCAATCAATAGAATCGTTGAATGGGTTTAAATGGATATAAAAGACTTTTTAATGTTTTCATTGAGTTTCTAAACTCCTTTGTGCCGTTTCTGTTCGAATAATGCGATCTTTTATTGGAATAAGCGGTTAGTTTTTCTTCCTTTACACACAACCCTTCATGCTTTATGCTAGCCTGGTAGAAAGGAAAATAATTCCTCAAGGCTTGAAATAAGAAGTACCCTATCGTTTACCATTTAATTTAAGTTGCACACTATCATTATGTAACCTCAAGAGTAATTGATATAAGAAAAATTGAATTTTTTCTTCTTTATTTCTAAAACTCAGTGTTAATACTCGTTTTTAGATTTCATGGTGAGCAACTAAAAATATGAGACAAACAATTTGTCATCTTGCCTAATTTGCGACAGTCAATATAAGATTAACACAGCTCGTGATGGAAGTAATATTGCGAGCTGATAACAGTGGCGTTGATTAAGACATTCTGTGAAAACGATGTACAATTTCGATGACGCCAGATTTCAATATTCGAAAGTTTTTTGTAATGTGACGCAACGAGTGTATTTTTTAATGCATGCTATTAAGAACTTATGTGTACTTAATGCCCGAAGTAAGTGAAAATATGGCATCCCAAATTAGGGTATGATGTGAGGCTGAAGGAAGGGGTAAAGGAAAGGAGATAGGGAAGGTTTTTGGGCACCTGGCTATTCAGATCTGGTCACTAGCGTTGGGGAAAAATTTCAATGTTTTGTGAATGCTTCACGAACTGCAAGTTCTTTAAAATGAACCCTTCGCAGTGAACACGTCAATTGAAGTCAAACTCGCCAAAGAGAGATTTGAAATTAGAGATGGTCGATATCAGAATTGGGTGTGTTGCGGTTCCAGTTACCAGTGACCAAGGAACCAGTTATTTATCCAGTTCTTTTCGGAACCGGTTCCTGGTGTTTTGTCAAAGTACCAGCAAAAACTGGTTCCTCGCCAAAAAAAAGTACTAGTCGGTAGAGATTTGAAAGTGAAAATAACTGGAACCGGTTCCCCGCCCAAAAAAACACGAACAGAACGGACAAAGGATATCGACCGTTTCGAAGTACTAATTAAAGTATTTGTTCAGTGAACAATGAAGGAAGTGAGAACTGCTGACAAAAGAAGTAGTTCTTACGGAGCGGTAACAACGTTACTGGTCACCAAACACGGCCATTTCAAGCACTGTTTCGATTCTGAACGGTGGTCTTTAACCAGGGTGATACTGAAAGTATCTATCACTCTGGAACGCGCCGCAAATTTATTTTCTATGTATTATTTTTTTTAAGACCGGCAAACATTTTCGGGTTACGAATAACCTGACAATATTTGAAAAACTCTTACTTCCATCATAATAAGCAGAAAATATTTTTTGTGTAATGACGGATGAGAGAAATTGAACTAACGACTCCTAGGTAGGAACCCGACGCATTTGCCCACTCAGATACTTAATTTGAAATAACACATAAAACACGTTAATAAAATTTATTTATCGCTGAGATTCGAACCCGTAACCTCTGAATTTGTAGTCGAGGATCTTAACCGATCGACTACGTTGTTTGAATATGTTTTTCTCATTGTATTTTGTCGTTTTGTTCAAAATACGAAATATGATTAAATTATGTTATGGTTTTCTGTTAAAATATAAATAAGAGAAAAAAACAATCGAAAAGGTCTATTATTAAGGTTCGTGAAGGCTTACCTGGACTTGGGTCCTGGAAACACCCTTATTATTCCCGCAATTAAATAAACCCCCAACCCAATTGAGCGAACATCCAAAGGAAGAGAAGAAGATTTACTACAATATAATATCTTCCGATAATGTGACAATTCTACGGTTGACAATTCAACTACGAATACAACCCTCACTTCAAGAATGAGGGTTGAATATTTATTTTGTAAACACCACGCGATCTATTGATCAGTCAATCGAAAGTCCGGAAACATTATTAAAAACGAATTAAGAAATATTATTGCTATTCATATCAAAATATTATCCTCAATTATTGCGGAATTTTGTTATTGTAGATCAATAACTTAAGGATAAATAACTGAGAGGTGACAAAAAAATAATGAGAAATTTTATGAGTTTACGGGAAATATACCTAATATTGGACTACTGGACAAATTAAACTGATTATTCATTTTAATGCCTTTTTTTATTTCTATTGCTTCAAAATTATTGAATCTTTTTATGAAGAATATGAACACCGGTGCTTTTATTGAAGGTATGATCTTTTTTAATAAGATGATTGGCGGATTCTGAATAACTGTGGTTATTTAAACATGTAAGATATTATTTGATTCTTACATTGAAATTACGGGTTGTTTAATTAATATTAAATGCAGAACAATCAGTATACTCACTGCAATCACTGTTCTTTTATATATTGTTTTCTCTCTCTGTATAAATACATAATACACTTTGTATCGGTCATAAAAATTAAGATAAAATCTGCGGTCTTAAAAAAGGTACATAATTTTTTTGTCTAAAGTTATATTATCTGTGGTTGGACCATGTTAACAATAAATAATTTCCTTTGTGAGTACGTACGACTGTACTTGTGAAAATTTTTCAAATTTGGAACTGATGTTAATTGAAATTGTCAAATTTAAAAATAATCTTTTCAAATCCCTACCAACCTAATAAAGTACCGACCCTTAGTGAATTTTAGCAGAAATTATCCTATTTTTGAAATAGGAATTAATATTTTTTCTTGGGAAGTCAAGTAACTTCCCATTATTTTTCACGGGTTACTACTAGTCCTTATTTGAAATGGGTGGATTAAAGCTACAAATTTTTTTTGGCAAGTTACATCCTGTAATTTTTCACGGTTAAATTATATTAATATGATATAAAATTACACAATATTGTATTAACTACTAATTTGATTATATAATATTGTTTAACAATACGTCAAAATTGGTGACAAAAAGTATCACTGAAACCAGTAGTCTCGTTAAATATCTTACATGGATCCAATTGCCATATTTTATTTTTCTTCCTGTCATATTACGAGTATCTACATTGTTTTGAAATAAGGTAGGCATCTACCAGTGGTGGATTATATTATAGTGCCTGTTTTATTTTCTATCTCTAGGTTGGATTACCACTCATCTGACAGGATAAACTTTTTGTAAGTTTTTTAAGAAACAACCTTCCTGTAACAACACAAGGCACTTCAAAAAAGAATGGACATAATTTTGTCAACTGCCGAAGGCTCGAAGGCTGGTAAGTGCGGTGACAGGAAGATGCTTTTGAAGGTCGGTACCTATCTTTGGATCAAAGTACATCCGGCCAAAGCCAGCTTTGATAAGGCAGACTTAACGTAGGTACCTATGTTATATATTTGGATGTATATATTTTCTTCCACGAAAGTATGCCGACAACTTTTGAAATTAAAATGTTAATGTCAATATTAGAATCGAAGAACAACTAAGATGTTCAAATAACCACGGTTTTTTCTGAATTCGCCAATCATCTTATTGAAAAATATCATGCCTTCAATAAAAGCACCGGTGCTCATATTCTTCACAAAAGATAATCATGGTATCAGATTAAATAATTTAAATGCACTAGAAATAAAGAAAGCCAGTTAAATTAATAGTCATATTCTTAATAATCAATTTCAATCAAATTTGTCCAGTATTCCTATATTAGTAGGTATATTCTTTAATCACCTTCTCAGTTGATGTTTTGTCTCTTTCAATTAATATTATTCTCTTGGTTCCTTTGTTTTAATTTTATTATTTGTTTTCTCATTGTTCTGTTATTTTATTTTATATTTTGTTCTCCCTCTGTATGTGTATATAACCGCACGCTTTATATTTTTCGTTTAGTCTAATTATGTACCCAGACGATGCTTAGGCTAAGCGAAACCGTTCGGCTATAAAAAAATAAAATAATATCCGTGGTCTTGTACAAAGTTATTTTTAAATTTCTTTATTAAAAATTGGTTTACAGAATAAAAATAAATTATCATAAAAAATCACCTGTCTTAAATTACATACACCTAGACATTAATAAAATGCAATGTCAAAAGCTACTCACTACCACGTGCAACTTTTCTATATTATTATTAACTTTAAATAACTAGTTGTTGCCGGTGCACAATCAGGGCATGTAACTTGACTTGCCAATAAAAAATATCAATTGCTTTAATCCACCCATTTCAAATAAAGAATAATGTCTGCTAAAATATTTAACAGGCAGGTACTGTACTAGGTAGGTAGGAATTTGAAAAGTTAATTTTTAAAATTTGAATTAACATCAGTGACAAATTTTGAAAGTTCACACTCGTACGTAAACTTTTAATAACTCGTCTGTGTGAACTTTACTTAATATTTTGTAGCGTTGTGAAAAACTTCAATCTTTTGTGAATGCTTCACTAATTGCTAGTTCTTTAAAATGATCCCTTCGCAGTGAACACTTCAATCGAAATCGAACTCGCAAAAAAGAGATTTGAATTTATCCGGTTATTAGTTCAGTTCTTTTTGGAACTGATTTCTCGTCGAAAAACACGTTCTAGTCGGTAGAGCTCATGCTAGTCGGTAGAGATTTGAAAGTGAAAAGCACTAGAACCGGCGAAAATAACTCCCGAAGTTCTTGTTCCTTTAGATCGAAGTCCTTTTTTGAAGTCGAACTTCAATTGAAGTACTTATATTGAAGTACTTCTTTATACGCTTTGAAGTTCAACTTCACAACTGAACTGCTGCAATTGAAGTAGTTCTTTGTAATCTAACTTCCGTTGAAGTATTTGTTGAATGAAATGAATTGAATAAGATAATGAAATGAATGAACACTAAAATGAACTACTAACTTCAATTGGAGTATTTGTTCAATGAGCAATGAATGAAGCAGGAACTACTGCCAAAAGAAGAAGTTCTTTGAAGTAGTTCTTTCAAAACGGTCACAACGTTAATATTTTGTCTATCGTAGTAATATAATCTCTGTAACTGTAATCAAATTGGACGTAGTTGTGCAGAAAGCGTCCAATCCACAATTTTCAAAAATTAAGCTTTATATGTTTTCCTTTAGATACATACAAGATTTATATTTCCTGAAAACATTCAAGCTCCAAATGCAATAGATTTTTGGATTTTTTTTTACTAACTCATATTGCAGATATTTGACTTTAATTGAAGTTTCAAAACATTATAAAATGTAAAATAACAGAAGAAATATATATTTTTAAAATACAAACATTGATAGATTATAAATTAACTATTTATAATAATGCTCATAAAGAAAAAAAAAACACTGATATTCACTTTACAAATGCCGATTACGCATATCAGTGCATTTTTATCATCATATTTTCAAATGCCCTTTTCTCAGTTTAATCTTTTTGGGGTTGGACGCTTTCTGCATAACTACGTCAAATTATAAATAGCAAAGTATCTACGTAGTATATTATGTGAATGGTTGTCATAATATATCGTCCGGTTAGTGGCTGAGTGGACAAACGCGTCGAATTCCCATCCGGGCGTCGTGGGTTCAATTCCTCTGCCAGCTAATAATAATTGGCTGATTTATATGGCGCCGTTTTCGTGACAGAAATATCACCTCAAGGGTGCTTCCTAAGTTCTCCATCATTTCCCAAGCAACATCTTCCGCTTATTATGATGGCGGTAGAATTCTTTTCAAATATTGTCAGGTTATTTGTAACACGAAAATGATTGTCTTTTAAAAAATATTAATTTGGTAAATACTGTAACTAAAGTTAGAAAATAATATTTTAAAGTGTTCATGTAAAATAAATAGAGTAAGACTAGCGCTGCAAATAATGTTTTTAACTGGTTATATAATTTATTAAAACCATTTAATCAAACAAATAAAATATTAAAAGTTAAAAATTTAAATTCTGAATTCTTAATTCAAAAACGCTCGATTTGTTTCCGGACCAAAGCCACCAGGGTTGCCACACGACTTCTGGCGGGATTTAAAAACACAATCAAACGGAATAAAACAAAATAAAACAATTGCGGCCAACAATAAAACATGGCGCGTGCCACACAGACTCCGCCTGGCGGATTAAACTCAAAGCTTTAAATTAACCCCCTATTTTAGAGCGAGTTTTCTCCCACTAATTCGTGCCCTTCTGTACAAATTTCGGCTTAGCGAACTAGCAATAATTTACTGTACTTTTGTATGCGTATTTAGATGTTAGTTACGATTTTCAATTGAGTGAGATTTGCATGTTAAAAAGATTTTTGTTGTCAGTTTAATTTCAAAGTGGATTTGAAATACATTATATCTACAGAAAAAAAAACGAGTTACAAATTAATATTTCACTCGAAGTTATTAGTTTTTAAGTAGCAATTTAAGTTTACTGTCCGGTTTCGCTGGTTATTTCTTTTCTTGTCTCATCATATTCCCTTGATGACCTCCGTGGTCAAGTGGTTAAGATCTTCGACCACGAATCCAGTGGTCACAGGTTCGAATCCCGGCGTGTACGAATAAATGTTTGTTATTTCGTTTTTAATTAATACGAAATAATATGTAGTATATTTGCGGCACGTTCCAGACTAGTAGATATTCTAAGTATTGCCTGGTAAAAAACCGTCATTCAGAATTAGAACGCTGCTTTAATTGGCTTTTACCGTGTTTGGTGACCACATCTGAATGGCCAGGTAACTTCTAACCTTCCTCTTCTTCGTCTGATTTCCCTCCCCACTCCTTTTAGCTTCACAACATACCCCAATTAGGGATGCCATAGTACCTCTGGCTTAGGACAGTCGGGAGCGGTCGAAACTTGTGCGAAAGCGTCAAAAAATGATCTTAACACGAAACAATAATGCTCAAACGGATCGTCACAGATGTATTTTTTTCTGACTTAACTTTTAAAAATACTCAAAAAAACATACGATTTTTTTGTTGTTCAATAATTATACATGTTTGAAATATCTAGAGCTCACGATTAAAATGGCGCAACGACTGCCTAAAATATCGCCCCACCCGATCTTCTGCTAGCAACGATACAAAAGTTAACATTAAAACATAAAATTATTAATTTTGACCGGTCGGTAGCTGAGTGGAGAACGCATCGGATTCCCACCCGGGCGTCGTGCGTTCAATTGCTACGGCGTCCTCCATCAAAAAGCAACATCTTCCGCTTTTAAAGAGTTTTCAAATATTGTCTGAATGTTTGTCTTACTTTAAAAAAAATAAATAATTGACTCACCTTCTTTGTTGCAACTCATCCAGTTCAACATTCCTTGTCGTAGACTTAGAAACAATGAATTGCTGTTCCTCAATCATCACTCTACTAATTATGGGTATCATTCTCCACTGTACAGGATGTCGAGACTAGTTAACTCAAGTCTTTGTCTTGAAATTTTCGGTTCCAGTCTAAATGATTTTTGTCATTCTTTACGACTCTATCTACAATTTAACTTGACCATGGCTTTGCTTTGAATGTTCTTTCTTATGCATATTTTGTCCTATTTTTGTCATTGCTTCACTACAATATTATGTTTGTGTTGTTCTTTCTTTGTTGCCTTTTTTCCCATTTCGTGTTGTGTATTTTTTTGTAATTGTACAATAGTTCGTTAATTTATAAATAATAAAAAAATTCTATATCCGTTTGACTGCTCCATACCAACTCAATCTGAAATGTAACCCCCTAAGCAAAAGTAGAACACCGCGAACACTAACCACTACCCCTCGGAGGCTGTGGAAACCATTTATTGGGGACCCCTGCTGCCAAAACTCGACAAATATAACCAGTGGACTAATATAGTAACTCGATTAGAGATTCCGATCTTCTGTGGGAATTCCACGGGCGCTCTTTGAATAGCCCTGAAAATTGAAGAGTTCGTTTCAAATTAGAATCGGAATTATAAATTTTTAATAACCCCCCTCCGACCCCGCGAAATGGGGGTTGGGGGGGGGATGAACAGATTGAAAGTCCTGGCGGTGACACATTAAATGCCATACTTATTTTTATTTTATTTGGTTTTAATTCGCGCGGGGAGCTGAATCTCCACGCCCGCAAAAGTCTTTTAATTTATTTCACAATTTTAATACTTTCGCAGAAAGGGGGGATCACAGCCGCGGTTCGCTTGTGATCTGTCTTGTGGTAAGGATTTATAATAGTAAAGATTTATAATAGAAGTGATTTATAATAGTAAAGATGTTTTTAAATTTATTTTTTATATGAATACCGCACAAGAGTCTCAACTGCTCCCAACCGTCAAGAGCCAGTGAGACTATGGCATCCCCAATTATCCCCAATGTTGTGAGGCTGAAGGTGGTGGGGAGGGGAAGTAAATTGGAAAGAGGAAGGTTGGTAAGTACCTGGCTATTCAGATCTGGTCACTAAACACGGCTCGAGCCATTTCAGGCAACGTCTCGATTCTGAATGGTAGTCTTTCGCCAGGGCGATACTTAGAGTATCTACCCCTCTGAAACGTGCCGCAAATAAACTTTTATTATGTTTATATGAATTAAATGTGTTATGACACATATTAATTAAATAAAAGTCATTGGCGCACGCCGGGTTTGAACCCGCGACCTTTGGATTCTTAGTCGAGCGTCTTACCACTCGACCATGGAAGCTGTCAGATGTGATAGTAATAATAGTTCGTGCTTTTTTTTACAGGAGTGTCACTTTGTCATCTTGGGGATGCTGGGTGGAGGGTTTTCTGAGGAAAGGAAGGAGTGAACCGGTGTATTGAAGAGGCGCATATTGTAGGAGGGAGGAAACACAGAGACCGGTAAATCATTCCATAGTAGAGTTGTATTCATATCGAAATGTATCGTTGTACTCATATCTGAACATTTTTCTCTCATGATTTATCTTAACGGTCATGATTTTGGATAGTTTGAATTTGTAGACATATTAAATATTACTTTATCTTTGTTAATTAGTCTTATTAGCTTAGTTAATTAAGTACAAAGCGCACGTGAGGTGAAATATCACAAAACTGCGCTATATAAGTTTACTATTATTATTATTTGAATTGATTAAATTTACTGTCTATGCGTTTAGAAGCTGCATGATATGTTTTTTAAACGCTCCGTAGTTTTTTGTTTGCGGAAGTTGTTTGGATTGTGTTAACTGTGTTCTTTTCTGGGAAACCAATATAAAATTAAATAGTGTTAACTTATTGTTGCAATGCAGATGTTAGTACGCCCAAAAACAACAATCATTTTCTTCAGTACCTATCTAAAGCCTTAAAAGAAGCCTCAAGTTTTGGCACTTTACGTAGGATTTGTGCTGAATTTGTAATGAAAAGCCTATGATTTTTATACATACTAAGATTTTAATTGATATCTACTTATACATATATGCATAGAGTTGTAGTTGATTACATTAGCCTTGCATTATTTCAAGATCTTTATATTTTTAACACTGTCATCCATGGTTTTACCCATAGAGTAGTATCTATCCAAGGCAGTGAAGTCAGTTTTGGACTTGTTTTTGATGATTTTAACATGACTCGGCGCACCTGGGCGTGGCTAAGACTAAGGCCACGGTATTTATACATCCATTCATATCACATATTATAGTTTTTGTTTATTCGTATAGCCACTTTTTCATAGTATTTTCATCAACAAAAATATAGCATATAACCTAAAAAACCGTTTAATTGTGTCAAGTTTAGTGGCATAATAAAAAATGTGGGCGGAGTCCCACCGTGAACCAGGACCTCAAAATCATCCTTACAGTATATAGAAGCGGTCCATGAAATTTGTTGTCTCTTTCTCTCTCATGGTATACGACGTAAAAGCTCGGAGAAAGTGATTTATCGCAAGTTTGTGTAGGTTGGGTAAAAATAATTAGCTTTCCCTCCATATATTGTTACTTCAAGCATATATATATGTATATAATATATATGCGTATTCAAGGTTATGTTTAAAACCACACGGCGCTTTTAAAAACTGTCCTGCAACATTTACAAAAAAATCACCTTCTTTGAAAGGCAAGGTAAAAATTGTGACAAAACGAGAATTTTCTTATATTTAGTTCTCAAAAATACCAAAACAAACAAAATATAAAAAAATAATAATCTAAACAAACAGATGTAGTATCAAAAACAAAGTTTAGCGTCCTCAAGGTGTTTTCTTAAACGGCGAAAAACCCCCTTTTAAGTTGTCGAAAATTACGCTGTGGTCGTAGCTTTACAATAGATCCAACAGTTACACGTCATCGCTAACATCTGGTTGGAGTAGGCACCCGCCCATTCGCATAGGTAGGTATGTCCACAGCGATTAGCTAGGCGTTAAGTTACGGCCAGTCAAACGAATTTCGCAATAGCGGTAGCTTACTGCCTGTGGTGGACTGTGTTTACTATAAAGCGATCGGTTATATCGGAATAACGCATTTCACTCAAAAACAGTATATATATTTATAATAATATTTAGAGTTTGAAAAAAATAGAATAGGACCAATATTCAGAGTATTTTTGCCAACAATATTATCTAAATAATCACTGTTAAAAAAATATATATATACGAGGCCTGTTCAAAATAAAAGGTGAATTTTGAATTTTCGCGGGCTGTGTGCATTCGATTATCGTTTTTTTTATGTAATGTTGGTACACATATGTTTATCATATGTTAGCGTTATCAGCCATTTTGGATTAGTGGTTTGTTTTTGACAACTGGAAAGGTTAGTCACGTTTTTATGTGTTCTTCGATTTTTTACTTTTGAAAAAAATGGATCAAAGAATATGTATTAAATTTTGCGTTAGAAAGGAATAAAGTGCTCCATCGCACTTAAAATGTTGACTGGCATTCGGCGAGTCTACTTTGTCTCAAAAAAAGTGTTTATAAGTGGTACAAGCGCTTTACCGAGAAGATCTTAATGACGATGAGCGTCCTGGAGTTGTGGAAAAACAAATTATGGAATTTTTTCTTTGATCCATTTTTTTTAAAGTAAAAAATCGAAGAACACACAAAAACGTGACTAACCTTTCCAGTTGTCAAAAACAAACCACTAATCCAAAATGGTTGATAATGCTAACATATGATAAACATATGTATACCAACATAAAAAAAATGGACATTCGAATTTACACAGCACACGAAAATTCAAAATTCACCTTTTCTTTTGAACAGGCCATGTATATATATATATATATATACAATTAAAAAAAAACGAGCATTCACGAAACTTACGTAGTAAAGATCTTTACACCGCAAAAAATAAGACTTGGTATTAAAATTTTGATTATTTTTTCTCCCCCTACCCTCCTCTCTCGACCCCCCCCCCTCAGCAGTTTAGCGGCGAACAATAATCTAGCCGGGATAAGTTTATAATGGAAGTGTTTTTGTGGTCCACATTTAGCGGCGGCGAGATGAGTTATACGAGTTTGTTCCGCTTGCGCCTCACCAACTTCCCCTATCCAGGACCGGGAAGGGGAGATTGCGGGACTCGGGCGATATCCACGATGACTGCATTTACTAAACAAAATTAATAAAAATTTTATATATATATATATACACACTTATTTTATTTTATTTTTTATTATTATATTTATATTTTTTAATTTGTAGTTTTTTTTATTATTTTTTTTAAAACAATAATTATTATTATTTCAAATATTAAAAACGATTTTTAGTCAAAAGTTCTGCTAGGCAATTACTTTTACGCGTGACAGCTGTTTCGCCTTCTGAAGGCATTATCAAACTGTGACATTTTGGCAGTTTGATAATGCTTTCGGAAGGCCAAACAGCTGTCACGCGTAAAAATAATTACCTAGCAGAACTTTTGACTAAAAATCGTTTTTTAAATTTGAAATAAAATAATAATTATTGTTTAAAAAAACAAAAACTCAAAAAATCTAAAAATGAAAAAGCAGTTCTACAAAATAAACTTTAAAACAATAAATAAATAATACATATTTATTTTATTTTAGTTACTTGTACATCAAAGTTTACAAAGCATCTAATTAAAATTAATATACTATTGACTTAATAATAGTAAAAGAAATGAATAAATAACTTTAATTTGATGATGCTTAGGCTAAGCAAAACCGGTCGGTCATTAAAAATAATATAATATCCGTGGTTTTCCACAAAGTTATTTTTCATTTCTTTAAATATGTTAAACCACATTTGCTTTCTATGAAAATATTAATAATAATAACTTATATACTAATGTATTTTATATGGTTCTTATAGGCTATTTTGAATTTATGAATAGGTTTAATTTTGAGGGTTTACGACAGCGCATTATAATATTTCGTCCCTTTATAAAGTAAGATGTTTTGTGGATTGGTTTTATTCTTTCTTGGTTGTCTGATTTCTTTACATATTAAGATTTAAAAAGGATTAAAACGTTTGAAAATAACTTTTCAGACTCTGAACTAAGAGTACAGTTGCACAATTATGTTCTTGTATAAGGTTACTAGAAGTTGAAAATGTGTTAAAACATTTTCCATAATGGTAGAGATCCGTAGATTTTCACATCTTGACCAAAACAAACATAATTTTTTTGTGTATTAACTTTAAGTATTAAAAACTGTCAAACGATGAATTCTGCAGTCATGAAATTTATATAGTTTTTTTTTGTCCAGAATTGTGAGGATACCGTAACTACTTTTAGTTCGCAATATCATTTCCATCATAAGGTATGAAGCTTTGAAAACCACAGCTAACTTGACAGGAAAAGATGGACAGATAAGACATCATATTGTTGAGTTAATATATTTCAAATTTACAATAAGAAAAAATAGTTTTGTAATTCGAAACCGATAAAAAAACTAAAATTCCTTCAAAAGTTCAATTTAGTATAGTTTAATTTAATAATTAATATTTTCGTAGAGAGCAATCACTTTGTGGTTTGACAAATTTAAATAATTGAAAAAATGACTTTCTATAAAATCAAATATTTATTTTTAAATTTTATGACCGACCGGTTTCGCTTGCCCTAACCATCATCATGGTACACAATTTAACTAAACAAAAAATACAAAGTGTGCGGTTATATATACATATAGAGGGAGATCCCAATACAAAATAAAATAAGTGAGCAGTGAGAATACAAAACAATAACATTTAAATTATAACAACGGAACAGAGAGAAAGAGACAGATAATATGAAATGAAAGAGGCAACTGTGAAGGTGATTAAAGAATAATGAGCAATTTTAAGAGTTTACAGAAATTGTACCCAATATTGGACTACTAGATGAATTTCATTGATTATTAAGAATACGACTATTAATTTTAATGGCTTTCTTTACTTGAGATTTTTATTTAAAAGGGGAAAATATTGGCAAAATTCGGGCCAAACCAGGTAGGATCACATATTTTTTTGTAAAGCCGTTAATACATTAAAACAACACTTCAGATTTATACAGCCCTGTCTTATTCCAGTTGCCATATCGTATGCTAAATAGACATGGTTATTAATTGCAAATTACTTCACCGTTCTGGCAGCACGGGAATGCGTTATCTATGGGTATGTGAACTATTCTGGAACTGTCTTCCATTTTCAAAAACTTTATCATTAATAAATTAATATTTAAATCACCTACAGGAATATTGTGAATCTTTAAAAATATTTTTATTATGGCGGAAAATATATTTTTTCCAAATTCAAACCTTTTTTTCATAGACTAAGATTAAAAATCGAAAATAAAACTCTGCTACCTAAATAAAATTTAAAAAAATATACCATGTAATCCAAGAGTGGAAATGGTCCCAGAATGGTCTAAATTTCAGTGACCAGAACAGAATAGCTACGAACTTACAACCATCCTCTTTCGCTTTACTTACCCTTTCCCTACATCCTTAATCTTCAAAATATCCCCCAAATCAGGACGCAATAGCCCCACCGACTCTTGGCAGTCAGGACTCTTCTGTGGTATCACATAAGATAAATAAAAACTGTTGATATATTATATAGATATATTAGAGGTATTTATTTATCAACTCAAAATTATCAAAAGAAGTGAAGCTAGCCGTCCACAATGGAGTGCTTATACCAACCCTGATGTATGGCAGTGAGGCATGGAACTGGCAGAGGAAGGATGAAAGTAGACTAAATGCTGTATAAATGAGATTCCTGAAGCGTATGCGCATAAAACCATGTGTGACCGTGTTAAAAATGTGGATATCCGGAAAGAATGCAAGACTGATGTAAGCGTAATGAATAGGATCAAGAAAGGGACGTTTCGATGGTTTGGACATGAAGAGCAAATGAACGGAGAAAAGAGTGTGAAAATAATTTATGATGCGAAAATGAATTTAAGAAGAAGTCGGGGACGCCTGAGGAAAACATGGGACGATCAAGTGAATCAAATACTTGAGCGGTAGATACTCTAAGTATCGCCCTGGTGAAAGCACCATTCAGAATTGAAACGTTGCTTGAAATGGCTTTAGCCGTGTTTGGTGATCAGATCTGAATAGCCAGGTACTTCCCAACCTTGCTCTAGACGGTTGGGAGCAGTTGAGACTCTTGTGGGGTATTCATATAAATAATAAAAATAAAAGTCGGGCCATGTGAAGTGTCAGAATAACTGAAGAGTATGTATGAATGTTAATGAAGCAAGAGGGTGTGCCAAGACAGAGTTGTATGGCGGTCCGTTCACTTTTCCTACCCCTGTGAAGAAACGGCGTGAGGGTTAGTTAGTTAGTTATCTATCAACCATCTGAATCGGTCGATATTTTTTGTAACATTCCAACCGAAATAAAACCCTGAAAAATAAATTCCAAATGTTCAAAATTCAATTCGGTCCACGGGTCGCAGAAAAACATATGATCATAAGATACACACGCAGAGTGGGCACATTACAGTAACCGTTAGACAATACAATCACCCTTGTAATAAGCAATAGAATCGCTGCCTAATGAAATACGCGGGTGGAGTTGACATTTTAATCTCGATAATACCTCCGAGTGCCCTCGCCCCCCTCCCTCATTGTGTTCAAGTGCCCTTCTCGATACCTCATTCAATATACATCTCGAGTACGACTGTCGCTGACCGTTTTAAATTAACTTTACATTGTTTTCATTCGACATTGTGCGAAATGCTGCCGAGTGGATTTGGTTTCAAACATTTTGTTTGAGTTCGATTGTTGTACTAGCTTTTATAAATTTGTTTTTATGTGTTACAGAATACACGATTAGATATATCGCCGCTGGAAAGGCAAAACGGCTGAAGCGCCATTTCGGGAAGTTTACACCAGAGCACTTTAAAGGTTTTTTTTTGTTTTACAATAAAAAAAAAAACTTCAGTACCTGGTTGAATTTTAAAAATAAAAGTTTACTCAAATAGCTCCACGCTCACATTGAGTTACCTGAAGCGACAAAAATAATAAAATCCTCAACTCGTTTGGATTAAGTCAAAGCCTTCTCCCAAACGGTAAATATATTTTGGATGGCTGAAGCCTCACAAAAGTCTTCAGAATCAAACGAAAGTTAGAGCATTCAATTCAGAAACAAAACTGATCATAACTGCATATTTTACTGCAATTCATAAGTCTTCAGTACTGGTTGAATTTTGAAAAAAAAAGGTATTCCAGATAACTCAATGCTCTCACTGAGTTACCTAAAGCGAAAAAAATCTGAAAAAGTCCCAAACTTGTGTCGCTTGAGTCAAGCCTTCTTCCAAAAGGTAAATATATTTTAGATGGCCAAAGGGCCGCAAAAGTCTTCAGAATCAAACGAGAGTCAGAGCATTCGACGCAAAAAACCAAACTGGTCAAACTTGCATTTTTAACTCATTTTTGACCAGAGTGTCGCTTAAAGCCTTTTGCCTTTCCAGCGACGATATTATCAAACACTTGCTTATATCCCAAAACTAAAACCATTCAGTTTTCCACCCACGTTTCACAAAGTTTATTTCAAAATACAATTTTAATTAGTGGATGAATTGGCATGCTTATCACATTGTTGTGTGTGGGTTTGTTTTGGATGTTGTACACTGTAACGTAGTTGAAAATGGGACCTTTTCAAATATTCATATCATTGGTCCTTTGAGCTTGGATGTTCTTTGTGTTCGAAATTTTTCCTCTCTGTCGCCAACATAAGAAGACGATGACTTACTACACGAAGAATCTTTTTAGCAATATATGTTTGTTTTTTACCTCGCGATGGTCCTGAGCCATAGACTTAAAGTAAAAGAATTGAAAGAAGGTAAAATAATATATTTTTAGATTGTAACATTAAGTATTTATATATTTTGTATTAGCGTGAAAAATGTAAACGCATTTCAGACTAAGAAACGCGAGAATGCTTGTTTTATAAAATTGTTTTTATTTGTAATTCTGTATCCGTAAAATTTTATCAATATTAAAATATTGAAAATATCACAAAAGATCACACCCAAACATGAAATGAAAAAAATTTTCCGTTGTAGAAATCGATCCCGCAACCACCTGTCTTAGCAATCGATTTATTTATAAATTAACGGACTAAAGTCCAATTACAAAAAAGATAGAAAAAAAAGCAACAGAGAAAGAATAGCACATACATAATAATAAATGAAGCGATGACAAAAATAGGACAAAATAAACATAAGAGAGAACATTTAAGCCATGGTCTAGTCAAAGTTTTGGAAGAGTTGTAAAGAATGAAAAAATCATTTAGACTGCTACCAAAAATTTCAAGACCATGGCTTGAGTTAACAAGTCTTGACATTGGAGAATCACACCCATAATTAGTACAGTGATGATTGAGGAACAGCAATTCATTGTTTCTGAGTCTACGGCAAGGAATGTTGAACTGGATAAGTTGCGACAGAGGAGGTGAGTCAATAACGTAGACCATTGTCATACGTTTCATCCATTTTAGGAAACTAGTTGTTTTCTTTAAAAATTACCTTCTTTGTTTTTTAACACTCTAGCCTATCCGAAGGTTGGATACTATCGGGGCAATGTTCACCTTGCAGACAACAGACAACAATAAATCGGCGAAACTCAGTCGTATGCATTTCACAGTCCCGTGGTGCGACGTTTTCCTCTACTATTTTAATGATCTATTTATTTAATTCTTTGGTAATTTGTGTTAAGGGTCACTTTTTGGCTTTCTAGTATAAACAATACTACCAATGATTCATCTGTTAATTCCTTATGAGTAGTAAGAAAAATGTTTGAGTTTTCCAGTGAATACAATTATTCAACAGTAATCTTTTAAATTCTGTATGAAAAACATACTAGAATTTAAGGTAAAACGTTCGAAAATGCCCTTTCTAATTTCAAAACTGCCAACTGACATTTTAGGATGTTTTTCATAGAATTTAAAGGAATTTAAAGAATTTAAATTTGAAACCTCTTTACTACCCATAGAAACTTTTCAGATACATAATTATTTGTAGGGTTGTTTCTATCAGAATGCTGGAAAGTATCATTTAGTGTCATTTTTGAGTGCTGACCCTTAATAGTAAAAAAAATACAAAAACTGAGGGTAAAAAATTCAATATACAAAAGTGAAAATTAAGTATCGGAATTGAAATTATAAGTTTCAAGATAAGTGTCTAGAGTAAGCTATTTATGCTTAAATGGTTAATTAATAAATTTGACAGTGGATCAATAACATTTTTAAATGTTCATGTCAAAATTGACACAAATAATTGACTGAATAGGAAGCACTAAACAATTTTGAAATAAACTTATCTTTATAATTACGAGTATGTATAAACAATTGTAATTATTCGATGTTTTGCCCACCTAAATCATTTGGGTTATGAATATCCGAATATGGAAAAATTTAATTAATCTCTACTTCCAATATTGAAAGCTGAAATTTTTGCTTGTGAAGAAGACTTAGTTAGCAGAGTACTGCAGTCGCTTTGCCTGGGTACAAACCCGATACCTAGAACCACTCGGCTATATACCGGTATGTAAAGATCGCTTAAAAAAACCATTCAACCCTTGTACTTGTAAAAATCTGATGAAGGTATGATCGAGAGGATTTGTTCAAATCATCCGATCAAATTGATATTTCAAGAGTCCAGGATCAGAGATGTTTGACACGGAGATTAGTGGAGACAGGAGATAGGAGAGCAGGCAGGTTAGGAGGACAAGGTAGATCAAACATTCTGTTCTGCAGCGGTTCCCGAACTTTTAGGGTCACGGAACCTTAAATGACTGATTTTATGTTAGCAGAATCACAGTCCCATTTTAAAGACTGATGACTGGCATTTAACAATGCATAATTGCGACCGTATTTACTAAGATTTGTGATTAAAAAAAAAAATTGTTTCAAAACCCCAGCCATTCGAATATTTATTTATTTACGGTCAATGACCATTTAGAAACACAATCAATATTTAAATCAGTAGATGTACATAAATCGTTATTCTAGGAATACATAACACACAATGATTATTCAGCAAAACAAAGTAAAGAGGAAATGGCTTTAGCCATGTTAGGTGACCAGGTTTTAATAGCCAGGTACTTCCCAACTTTCCTCTTTCCATCTACTTCCCCTCCCCACTACAATCAACCTCGCAACATACTCCGATTGGGGATGTCATAGTCTGACTGGCTCTAGACGGTTGGGAGCAGTTGGGACTCGTGTGCGGTATTCACTATAATTTAAAAAAAAAAAAACAAAATTTGTACTTCAAATATATAGACGGATGTAGCGTGGAATCAAGGTGAACTGTCCGTTTATAAATACTCAGGTATCATAAAATCGGTATGTTTATGGACTTATTAAATATATTTCCAAACCAAAAAACGCAAAAAAGACAAATTTGGATTTTATTAAATATTTCCTTCTTTCAGGACTTCAAGTAACATCTTGGATAATGTGTAAAAAGTTTGCCTTACGTGCTTGTGGGCTAAAAAGAAAATAATGTCTAATAAATAACCAAACATTTTCTACGTATTGTTTAGGTTTAATAGAGGAGTCAAGGTATCGGATGCCACTGGAACAATTTGGATTATGTACGGGTAGAAACCCATCGGATTGCTAACATTACAAAAGCGGCTGTTCAAAATGAGGTTATTCAACATCAGTCCTACTTTTCATATTTTTCGATCTCCGTTTCGTGATCTCATTAAAAATAAAATTGTGACAACCTACTTGCAGTAGCTTGGCGGGTACAATTCCCAATGTGTATAATAATAACATAGAGTTAGGAGATGGGAAAGAGGGAGGTTGATAAGTACCTGGCTATTCAAATCTAGTCACCAAACACGGCTTAAACCATTTTAAGCTACGTTTCGATTCTGAATGGTGATCTTTCACCAGGGCGATACTTAGAGTATCGACCACTCTGGAACGTGCCGCAATAATACAATATATTATTTTATGTCAATAAAATGTGTTAGGACACATATTTTTTAAACAAAACTTTATTTGCGCACGCCGGGTTTGAACCCGCGACCTTTGGATTCGTAGTAGATCGTCTCACCACTCGACCATTGGAGGCTGTAAAGGTAGATGCTGCGAATTTCTATATTTCTCATTAGGCCGGCCCGTTTTAAAACTAGGGCCAGTCTACCTCTGGTTCTGACCCATCCGATAACTCTACCTGATTTGATCCCACATCTCACTTACTACTAGACATGATAGTACTTCCCTCGTAGGTATCATAGAGAGGCAGTTTGACCCTACTTCCAACTGACCATAGAGCCTAGAGCCATAGTGCTATGGAGCCATAAAGCCATAGAGGAGGGCGGGATATGAAGGGCTGATGGCTAAAGACAATGGATGCTGTCAATAGAGAGCAACGCGATGTCCAACTGAACCATAGATTCATTGCATGCAACTGCCTTGAGTGTCAGCACAATTAAATGCAGCGGCGTGGAGTGGCGATTGACTGAAATCAAATATATAAAAGAGATTATTTATTTTAAATTAAAAAAAAAATAATCGTACGAAGCAATCACTTTGTGGTTTGACATTATATTAAAATAAAAGAACACTTTATTTTAAACCACGACTATATAGTGTTTCAACGCCAACCATTTTCGCTTAGATCAAGCTTTGTCAGTGCACCAAACACGGCTGAAACCATTTTTATGGAGCAACGTGCCACAATTATACAATATTTTATTTTATGTGAATAATATGTTTTAAGACACATATTTATAAAATAAAAGTTATTTGAGCACGCCGGGTTTGAACCCGCGACCTTTGCATTCGTAGTAGAGCGTCTTACCACTCGATCGTTATAAAGGTAGATGATGCGAATTTTTATTTTTAAACCGGCCCTACATTACATATATATTTGTTAATAATAATAACAAGGAATTATACTACATAGTTAATAAAAAATAATAATAATCATCATAATTTTAAGTTAAAAATCGTGTCTATCTGATGGGACCTGCCAGGTAAGTATGTTCCTGTATATTTTCTTATTTAAGCTAGGAATTAGTATGTAGTGATAGAAAGTAAGATCTGTACAGCGCCCTTGAGGTGATTTTTCACAAAAACGGTGCTATATAAATCATCCAAATATTATTATTATTATTATTAGTTATCAGGTATGTATTATTAAATTTTTTATACATTGCAAAAAAATACAGAAAATAGTAAAAATAATTACACATAGAAAAAGTTAAAATTGGCAAAAAGAAGTTTAAAAACAAAAATTCAGTTTTTAAGACGTACATAATATAGTCAGAACTTAATAGCTAGTTCGTGCTTAAACATGTTAAAAGTCGTATCATGAAAAATATCCACATTTTCTGCGAGGCTGTTATTTAACTTAGTAAGTCTTCTTAGGGGCATTATCTTTGGTAAGTTAGTTTTGTACCTGGAAAGAAACAGAAGCCTGTGTTGGTGGCCTCGCGTGAAATTATCAGGGACATAGAATCGAATTTCCAGCAGGATGTCAGGTATTAATAATACACCATTTAAGAGTTTATGGACAAAAAAGCAGTAATGATATATATGTACATACCTGTATATTGATACACATAACTCTGTACTTAATCGTGTAGTTTTTATACATTATTGTTTTACTAGCTGTACTTAATATCAAGCCACAATGTGATTGCTTCTTATGAAAAGAACATATCAGCAAGTACAGATAGTAAAGTGATAATTCATAAAAAAAAACTTTTATATCATATATATCATACGTACGTACTATTGTATATCATACGTACTATTGTAGCAATTCTGCTTTAACCTCACAATTCAACACGTCTATGCGACGAATGCAACATCTGGGAAACACATACTCCGATGTCGCTGATATATTTAACACGTCAATATCAAACTATAAGTTTAATTTAGTACAGTTGTTGTCATCTGGCCGAGCTAAACTAATATATAGTTGAACCTGTTACTTAATATTATTTTTTTCTTTTCTTTTACAATATTTTTGAACCTGTTATTTGTTAAATATAATTAGTTATTTTCATCTACAATATTTTAGTATCTGCTATTCAATACTCTTTTTTTATTTTTATTTTACACATTTTTTGGACTGTATGTAAAAATTTTTAACGGGCGTAAATAAATAAATATATTTTGAGCTCCATTAAACTAATTCTTCCTCGGTAGGTAGGTAAACTACGTCAGCTAAAAATATCAACAAAATTATTATTATTTCTTCACTGCCCACCACTGCCATCCCATTGATAGTCAATGCCTATGACAACCCCTGCCAAAACGTCACCCGAATTTTTCGCCTTAAAAAAAGGAGAGTTTTTTTAGGACGTTCCATTTCCCGAATTCAAATTCGCGGACCACGTGACAATAGATTCGCGTCCTGTGATTGGCGTGGGTTTGGAATGAATAAAAAATGGCTTGAATCCAAGTTTAAAAAAAGTATATATATTTTTTCGTTGGGTTTGTGATGAAGGTTTTTGAAAAGACAAATATCTGAATTATTTCTTATATTTTTATCATAAGTAGGCTTTATACGTAGGCCCTTGTATATAGCCTACCTTTTATTACCGACCTACCTACAATTTGACGCACACAAAGTGTTTCAAGTGCTAAAAAAATTTTGGAGGGAAAGAACATGGGGAAAATGACAATTTCTAAGTAGGTACCTGACTTTTGGTTTGATCTTTTGGAAACATGGCTGAAGTCCTTTCAAGAAAGCTTTTGATTCAAATTAACGATCTGTCACCAGAAAGGTGGACGGCGGTACAGTGTATAGACAGGAGATACGTCAAACACGAGCCCAACATTTTCCGCATGAGAAGTGCGTTTTAATCGATATTGTATTCTTTGTTTGTTTAATAAAAAAGAAAGAAAAAAATTCCCGGGATACGAATAACCTGACAATATTTGAAAAACTCCTACCGCCATCAAAATAAGCGGAAGGTGTTGATTGTGCAATAATGGAGGACTAAGCTAGCAGATAAATTTAACCCATGATGCCCAGGTGGGAATTCTCTTAAAAATCTAGGGTCACTATATGTGAGTAAAGTAATTAAAAAATACATCTTCCATTTTAATTTTGTCTTTCAAAAAATATTTATTTTTCAGGTATTTTTGATTTTTGACTTTGAACAGTCTCCGTTTAAGTCGACTCTCGGTGCGTTTCGGCTTTTGAACAAACAGTGATCAGCTGACAAAAAACTTGACAGCGATCAAAATGAGCGTGAAACGTGCTGTATAAACAAATAATTTCACTTTATTAGGTGACCTAAGTACATCTTCCACAACACAACAGTAAGCAAGAACCAAGTGGAACAGGAAGAAAGCAAGGAGAGCAGAAAACAAGAAGAGGAGGTGGTGTTGGGTATGTTAACTGGGTGGTGTTGGAGAGCAAAGTGAAGCGTAGGCACGATCAATCCTCCGGCGGGAAGCTGTGGGCTGGACCGGACATAATGCTCCCATCTCCCGTGCAGTCCGTTGACAAATCACCTATCTTTCATCTCATCTCGAGCGGGTGACCACGCTACTGTAGGGTGGTGCCAAAATAATTTTCCCAATTTCAAGAAAATATTGTCATTGAATTGCAGCATTCTTTAACCTACAATTATTTTGGAATATATATTCGTTTCAGTCGAGCATTTAAATACAAACGGCCGCAACACAACGAGAGACACGATAAAGTGATTTTGCAGCATGACGATGCTCGACCCTATGTTGCGAAAGGGGTCAAGACATACTTGGAAACGTTGAAATGTGAAATCTTACCCCAGCCGCCGTATTTTCCAGACGTTGTTCGATCAGACTAACATTTGTTTAGATAAACGGCCCACAACCTGGCTGACCAGCACTTCTGGTCTTATGAGGAAGTAAAAAAATGGGTCGATTCGTGGATCACTTCAGAAGATGACCAGTTTTTTCAACGCGGAATTCGTACGCTGCCCGAAAGATGGGAGAAGGTAATGGCCAGCGATGGACAATACTCTGAATCGTAAATGCATAGTCAGTTTTATACAATAAAGTCACAAATTACGAAAAAAACGGCGGTAGCAAAGTTGTACACCTAATACATATTAATGAAACAACACTAAGTGAGACACTTTTCATTAAAATATTTCGTGTTGTTTTATTTTTAATTGATAATACTAACAACGAAAAAAACTTCACTAGTGAATTAACCAAAATCTTGTTTCAGAATTCCTAGGATTTTTTTTTACGGCACCTACTTCCCTAAAAATTGCCAGAAATATAATAACCCTTTATTGACAGGCAACGTAAATTAAAAACGTCAAAAAAATATAAGGTTTTACTAAGAATTCGTTAAAATAAAATAAAAATTCATTGTGACGTACCGGCCGGCTGTCGAGAAGAAAATTATGCAAAAAGAGCATAAACGCCATATGGTATAACGAATGTTAGGCGCACGGCAGAGTGATATAATGTTGAGTTTGCTGTAGCAAGCTTAGAAAGGTAAACTATTCAACGTTTGTATTTTATCCATTCTGATGAATGTGTTACGACAAACTCAAATGTTTTCAAAGGAATCTTTCCAGAAGTAGGAGTCATTTAATAATACTTACACTAATTCACATTACTCCAAGACCCCAACTCAAATGTTTTCAAAGGAATCTTTCCAGAAGTAGGAATCATTTAATAATACTTACACTAATTCACATTACTCCAAGACCCCAACAACGTCTACAGTAAACAAAAACTTATCTAAACAAATAATTAGATAAATGTCCCGCCTTATAAAGCACTCGTGGTATGCCGGTATCACCCGACCCCCAATAATCTATTGGATAAACCCTCAATAATACGAAGAGACAACAGACAAATGACTGGTGATATCTACAAAGGCGAGCCTGTCTAGTGTGGGGCATGCCCGGACAGAGAGCACACAGCCGCCTGCATAATGTTATACTTTTTCTTCGGACATGACATCCACAGTACCAGTCATATCTCAATGTGTCCCGTTTTACCCGACGCAACCCTACTGAATCTGTTGGAGGTGGCACCCATATTCAACATTCTGGCTATATCATCGGGAACTATTGAAAATTGTTGGGTCGACAATTTTGAAAAATATTCCGATGTAATGTAAAATGCAAAAGGGTTCAAAACTTGTCTTCATTAGTTCAAAGACAAGTCGAATATAATTCTTCTGTCTGGTCCCCTCACTTTAAAATCCATTCTGATTCCATTGAAAAATTGCAACATAAATTTCTAAGATACATTAACTACAAACTCGGTCTACCTATTGAAACACATAAATTAACACTCTCAGACGGGAAGCTTATTTCCGACTTGAATTTTATTTTTAAAATTGTTTATGGTATTATAGACAGCCCTGATTTACTTAGATTAATTACCTTCCATGTACCTAACAGAACCACTCGATCCAAAATTCTCATTTTAAATGTAACAATAATATCAGGACTGAGTCATTTAGATACTCGCTTGTACCTAGATTGCATACAGTGGGTAATTCTTTCGCTGAAATAGTAGATATATTCAAGTGCACTGAATCTAGTTACAAGAAGGCTATAATAACATACCTCTTTATTATAATATTTTATTAACTTACTTATGTTTTTGGGTGCTAATCATTTACTCTATGTTATTTTTATGTCACTATTATTTCATGGTATATATTACACTGTTATGTAAAATCCCAAAAGGGCGCATATAATTAAATGAATAAATACATAAAACGGCTCCAAAATTACACATAAAAAAGTCGAAACTTAACAGAGCTTATTTTTTTCACCAAATTAAAATTTTTAAAATTTTAGTAAAAGCTATCAGTTTGGAAGAAATCGCAGAAAATCTGTCGTCGCACGGTGAGCTCTGGCATAACTTTTTCTACCTGAATTATATTTTTCAATACAAATCTTGAGAGATAACGGGTAGTACCTAAAGCTAAAATGAAATTAAAACAGTAATTTAAAAAAAACCTCTACTGCTATGAAGAAGCCCAGAAACAAGCGAAACCGGTAGGCGAAAAATACGTCAATTAAATAATGGTTCATACAAAGGGTATGTTTATTCTAAATTTTATTTGCTTGTACCAGCCCTAATGTATGGCAGTGAGGCATGGAGCTGGCAGAAAAAATATAAAAGTAGACTGAATGCTGTGAAAATAAGATCCCTGAGGCGTATATGCGGTAAAACCACGGATAACCGTGATAAAAATGTGAATATCCGGAAAGAATGCAAGGCTGATGTAAGCGTTATGAATAGGACCAAGAAAGGGACGCTAAGTTGGTTTGGGCATCTAAAGCGAATGAACGAAGAAAGGAGTGTAAAAAGAATACATGATGCGAAAGGTAATGGAAGAAGAAGTCGTGGACGCCCGAGGAAGACATGGAACGATCAAAATAATCAAATACTTGAATCGGGTCACGTGAAGAGTCAGAATAACAGAAGAGTATGAATGAGACGGTTCATGAATGTGAATGAAACAAGGAGTGTGTGCCAAGACAGAGTCGTGTGGCGGTCCGTCCTCTCTGCCTACCCCTGCGGAGAAACAACGTGACGGTTAGTTAGTTAGTTCAAAGTAGAAAATTTGTTTGCTGAATTAGCAAAAACTCTAGAAGACAAATTCTGGTGCGATGTATTTTTTCTGTCTGGATATTTTAGGTAACCGCGAATAGTTTCATCTCGCTATTTCCACTCTTCAAAATGTTAATAAAACTGTAAAAAATCAGGATAAGACGCCCTATTATTTGCTCTATGATTATAATCCACACCACGTGCAAAACCGGGTAGCAGAACTAGTAATATATATTAAACATTCTAAAGCTTGTCACACTTGACTTTGAAAATGGGACGGAATAGAAAAAAAACTAGTTTTTAATGTTAATTTTCTGGAAAAAAAAATTAAATATATGCTCGCGAAACTCCTGAATGTTAAGGATTTTTCTTTGAACCACTTCATTTCAGTTTCACAGTTGAGTTTATTAAATTACAATTTCCCAATAAGCGTGAAAATACTTTGTAGGTACTTTCATATTATGCTACCCCTCTCGAATCTCCAAGGCAACTCTATACATAAGAATTCAAGTGTCTACGAGAAGGTTTCATCTATTGTAACCAGGGGAGGACTTGTGATTAAATAATTAGGTTTTTCTTTAAAAGTTACCCAAAAATGAGTTTTTTTAATGCTACAGAACCTTGAAGTAACAATATATGGAGAGAGAGCTTATTCTTTTTACCCAACTTATACAGATTTGGGATAAATCACTATCTCTAGGTTTTCACGTCGTACACCATGAGAAAGAAAGAGACAACAAAATTTCCCCGAATTATCACACCGCTTTAAAGTATTGTTAGAATGTTCTTCGTGTCCCGCGTCTCCGTTGACTCCGCCCCCACGTTATGATACGCGAAATAAATCGATATAACTCGACGGTTTATTAGGTTACATGTTTTATATATATTTTTTATAACAATACTGTGAAAAAATGGTTATACGAATAAAAAAAACGTTATGTCGACATGTGCTATGAGTGAATGTATAAATACCCTAACCCAAGTCTTAGCCACGCCCAGGTCTAGCTGAGTCCGGCAAACCTTGTAAAAACTGACTACAGCTCTATTCATATTATTGCTCTGAATACAGAACGAAATAGTTAACCCTTACCGATCGAATAGTTCACACTGTGAGACAAACATATTATTTATTTAGAGCGGTTGCACGTCTCGTACTCCGCGACACCTGTAATTGTTTATTATTGTTTGAATAGTGTAAATATATAAATAAAATTAGTTTTGCTACCCGCTTTCGCCTTTCTTTTTGAAACCTACTTTATTATTAAAGAAAGAACAGATTAAAAAAATTAATACTACGACTCACCAAACTAGGCTAAAATTATCATATAAAACAAAGCGCAGGTCAATATGAATATTTAAAAGCTCTATGGCCAATGGCGCAAATCAATTTTCAAGGGGAACACATTAGTTCGTTTATCTAGAAATTCTAGACAGAAAAACCCCTGAAAATGTTAGATGAGAGTTTTGCTGCTGTAAATATAGTCATTACATTTATTTATATGGGGATTATGACTTAAAAGTAACTTTTATCTAATTCCGAAAATTGTAATACAGGAATGAGTGAAACCAATTATTGTAACACCGTTAAACAGACGCATTATTCGCTAAGACGTAAAAGTTCATAAGCCATAGACAGTGGCACGCACAGAGTTTTTGATCAGAGTACGCAGTAGTAAGAACAGCGGATTAATTGATAAGATATGAACAAAGAAATGCCACTGATTACCATTGGATTTGTTCTGTAAAAGCACTGCCTTAAATACTAACAAAGATACTAACACAAACGAGCCACTTGAATGCGCAATAGCCCACAGAATATGTTTGTGTAGTCAAGTGAACATAGAATAATCTACTCTGACGTTGGCGGCGTTTGAGCATATGTAGTTACTGCTTTTGACATGTTATAGTAGAAAGATCAGTGAGGCGGTTGCGGCACGGTGGTGCGATTTGCTAAATTTTGCTCATGAGAATATTTTTGAAAGCGTACAGTTATTTTTTGCAATAATTTCATTTTATTTAATCCAATATTTTACATATTTTTATGCGAGTACGGCAGGGCATTGATTATGTGCCTTTATGGAATAGATAATACTGGCTATAGATAATTTATTTTTTATAAACTAACGGACTATTCTCCAATTACAAAAAAATATAAATAAGAAATGGGGAAAAGAGCAAAAGAGAAAGAATTAGCACATCCATAATATTACAATAAAACAATCACAAAAATAGAACAAAATATACATAAGAAAGAACATTAAAATCAAAGCCATGGTCAAGTCGAAGTTTTGGTATAGTCAAAAATCATTTAGACTGGTAACAAAAATTTCTAGAGCATCGCTTGATTTAAAAAGTCTCGACATTCTGGACAGTGGAGAATAAAAGCCATAATTAGTATAGTGATTATTGAGGAACAGCAATTCATTGTTTTTGAGTCTACGGCAAGGAATATTGTATAATAATGTTCACAATGAGTATTCTAATTCCGATTATCGTCGAGTTAAAGTCTTAAATCTAAATGAGTGGCCCACTTCGTTCTCAACGCCAATTCGGTTCTGCTGGTATCTATGGAGACCCGACTGTGGAAATTCAAAAAATATATATGAAGGTAGGTTACAGTGCCTCCCGGTAGGAGGTTTCCAACGTTGCTGTAATATTCAAATGAATATTGGGTGGCTGTAAACAAACAACATGCATTTACGTCTTTAGTTGAAAAAGAGAAACAGTGATGGCTTATGAGATGCGCAGATAACAAGTCTAAAAAACTCATTGAAACGACACTAATAATTTTCAGCGAAATACAAAATAGAAGTAGAAACAGAAAAAAATTTGATTGCAACCGAGACTTGAACCTGAAACCTCTAGACCAGGGGTCCCCAACCCATGGGCCGCGGCCCGGTACCAGGTCGTAGACCAAATGGTACTGGGCCGCGCAATTTTTTTTTTTAAATCTACATTCAATGAGTCCCCCGAACCCCTTTCCACACCCTCCCGGGCCACGGTAAAAAAAAGATTGGGGGCACTGCTCTAGACCATAGGTTCTCAACGTAGGCGATAACGCCCCCTTATGGGCGTTTGAGACTTTCAGGGGGGGCAGTAGAAGAGTTTTTAGAAAAATTAGGGAGCGTTGGAAAAAATAGCCGGTCACTGGAGCGGTCGATATCATTTGCTCGTTCTTTTCGTGTTTTTTTGGGCGAGGGACCGGTTCCAGTTCTTTTCATTTTCGAATCTCTACCGACTAGTATATTTTTTGGCGAGGAACTTTTGTCGATTTGCTAGGAACCGGTTTCGAAAAATACTGGATAAATATCCGGTTTCCTCGGTGGTAACCGATAACTGGAACCGTGAACGCGACAGATAGTAAGTAAAAAAAAATCTCAAAGTGGGCGGTGGGCAAAAGAAGGTTGAGAATCTATGCGCTATACCATCCTGGAATAACGTCTCAGGCAATCGAACTACTGACAACTTTTCAAATATATTCAATTGTCATAAATCCCATATTTTTTTAAACTTCAAAATTATTCATTTTTAAAATCGAAAAAAACCTCCAAGAATCAGTCATCAGCAACGAAGGGGAGAGGGGGGGGGACACTCTCGACTCGAAATTAGTTTATTTATTGAAACACATTCAATAAATAAACTACACACAATTTTTTTAATCAAAAAATAGAAAAAATTGAGCTTTTTTCGGGCACACGACAAACTTCTACGAAAAAATGTATTATTATTTTAATACATTACTGTATTTTCTTATTCCACCCAGTACTGCTTTCCATATTGTAATATAAATTCAATTTACTCGGAGTTCCACTTCCAGAATGTATTTTGTAGAGAGAGAGCTTTGCTAATATATTATCACTTGGATCCGGATTCTCATCGGAAAATCAGGGGCTCGCCTGTAAAGAATTTATTTTTTATTTTTAAATACAGTTTTTCAAATGAACACCTTTTTAAGATTAATACATGGTGTTTGAGAGAACCAGAAAGACAAACCTCTTAGAGTTTTTAATAATTCAAAAAAAGATTCTAAACCACCCTAAGATACAGTAAGATCTTTTAACTTAGCCTAAGATATAGTTGAAAAATTCAAAACTTTTTGGTTTAGTTTAGCTCAAACATGATTTACTAATCTAAAATAAGTACTTTATAATAATATTTTTTTAGATTTGAAAATTTATTATTTTTGTCTTTGGAGTAACAATGTATGGAGAGAGAGCCAATTCTTTTTACCCAACCTGTACAAACTTGCGATAAATCACTTTCTCCGGATTTTTACGTCGTACACCATGAGAGAGAAAGAGATAACAGCAAAAATATCACACCACTTTTATGTACTGTAAGGATGGTCTTGGTCTCCCGCGTCTCCGGGGACTCCGCCCACATGTTTTTGATTCGCGACTAAACTGGACACAACTAAATGGTTTTTTTAAGTTATAATGCTATATTTTCGTTGGTAACAATACTACGATAAAGTGGTTATACGAATAAACAAAAACATTATGTCGACATGTGCTATGTATGGATATATAAATACCCTAACCCTAGTCCTAGCCACGTCCAGGTCTGCTGAATTCGGCAATAATCATCAAAAACTGACTACACTGCCTTGGATAGGTCCTACTCTATGTACTCTAAGGGTGAAGCCCTGCTTTCGCGACAAGAATCCGGGTCCTAATTATCGCGTTATATGTAGGATCTATAACTATTTCGTCTCCCTCTCTCTCCTTCCCTTTCCCATTGGCAATAAAATATGTGGGTTATACTTACTTGTACATATTCATACTAAACTTACTTAAATAGGCTTTAATTGAAACATAAATAGGCTTTATTGCTGGTGTAGATTAATCAACGTTTTTCTTAACGCTCGAGGCTATGTTATATCACAAAACGATTTATCATTTAGCAAGCTACTGGTGCACTGATTGCGTGAGTTTTATACAGGACAGGTGTACACACTGTCCAGAGATTTTTTTTATGTAATATGAATTAGGTTGCGACTGAGACTCAAACTCGGAACCTCTAGATTATCCTAGAGTGATGTCACTGTCAATTAGACTAACAAAGTCTTTTTAAATACTATCGTTTTTATCAATCGCATATTTTTTTGAAAATTGTAAAAAAATCTTTTTTTTTCTCAATTTCTAATCATTTTATTTTGTGTGTGTTTTTTATATTAATACCGCATAATAGTCTCAACTGCTCCCAACCGTCTAGAGCCAGTGAGACTCTGGCATCCCCAAATAGGGTATGTTGTGAGGCTGAAGGCAATGAAAGGGGGAAGGAGATTGGAAATAGGAGGGTTAAGAAGTACCTGGCTATTCAGATCTATTCACCAAATACGGCTAAAGCCATTTCAAGCAACGTTTCGATTCTGAATGGTGGTCTTTCACCAATGCGATACATAGAGTATCACTCGACCATGGAGGCCGTATTATCTTTTTCTATATCATATTTCGTTGAAAATTGTTGATATTGTTTCAAAAATTAGTATTACAATAAAGTGTTAATGAGTTAATTCTAATTTAAAATCTTGTGTAATTATATATTTACTGAAGAAATAGTCTAGACGAGTTTCGTGGAATGACAAAGCTCAATTGTCGATTAGGCTGGTAATTAAAAATTATCTTGATACATTAGAAAACAAATTTTAAATTCTTTGTACCAGCTTACAACCCGGCTTCACCCGAGCTTAGACACTTTTTCCAGCACTACCCAAAAATAGTCGAAGTGAGCTAAATTGACATTAGGAGATGTAAAAGAAAATTGAAATAAAATTACTATTTTTTTTAATCGATTTGTCACCTTCGATTCCAATTTTCCTTTTTGCTATTCCTGATCGCCCCCTAAAGGGAGGTGTGGGTCACTGCATTAATTTATACTTCAATAATTGTTAATGCGCTATTTTTGTGAAACGTCACCTCAAGGGTAATTTTATGTTGACGGATCTCAAAGGTTTAATTACGTTAACTGGTTCTTAAAATCATTAAAGTATTATTTATTTATGTAAACACTGGGCTTAATTGCCTGAGTTTTAACACTCTTTTTTCTGATTAAATAATTTTGAGCAAAAGTTATGGCGTTTCGTGTCAATTTCGTAAAAAATATCGATACTGGAAAGCAAAAGGGCCTAAGCGACACTTTGGTGAAAAAATAATTAAATATGCAGTTATTATCAGTTTTTTTTGCATCGTTGCTTTGACTCTCGTTTGATTCTGAAGACTTTTGTAGCGCTTCAAGCATTCAAAATATATATTATATACCGTTTGTGAGGTAGGCTTGACTCAAAATAATAGCTACATAATAATTGCTGAAAATATTCACGTTGACCTAGAAATTTTAGACATACCTGTAAAAAGCTGTGCAGGTTTGATGACGCCAGAGCTTTCCGTTCAAAGGTTTTTGATGAGACAAATAAATCAAAATTCCTACCATATGCTTAAAATCATGGGAAGGATTATATAAAAGTGATTGGTGGAAGGTATTTTCATAAATTCAAAACCATTATCAGATATTTTTTTACAAGTTGTGCGTTGATGTTGTTATTTGTCTAACAATATTTTGTATGTTTCGTTTGTACTCGTATCTACCTGCTTTGATATTACAAACCAAATGAACCAAAGTAATTTTAATGGATAGGAATAACAACCCATAATCTTATTCTCTTCATTAGACCCTCGACTACAAATCCAGAGATCGAGGATTCAAATCAAAGTATATTTCTGGTACGTTGGACAGATGGTGGATAATCTAAGTATCACCCTGTGAAAAACCACCATTCACAATAAAAAAAATTGCTTGAAATGGCTTTAGCCGTGTTTGGTGACCAAATCTGAATAGTCAGGTACTTCCCAACCTTGCTCTTCCCCATCTCCTTATTTTCCTCACTGCCTTCAGCCACACAACATCCCCCGATTGGGGATGGCATAGTTCCACTTGCTCCCGACGGTTGGAAGATGTTAAGATTATTGTGCAGTGTGCACTTTAAAAAAAATAATCTTAAGACTCTTCATTATTTATTATGATATTTTCTAGCTTTGTAAAGTTCTTGATGTGATATTTCACAATAGAGCGCTATAAAAAAGAGCATATCACTATCCCCGTGTTCCTATAGAAACAATGTTTCTTAGACACAGCGAGCAGGCAAAAAATGAAAAAAGTTATAGTTAAGTGTTATAGATATTTATTCATTCATATTAAGTATATTTATTTATTTTATCGGATACATTGCATATTAATTCATGAAATATGTTACAAAGTTTGACAATACGAGATACATTAAAAGGTCATCAGAACTAACTTAAACATTATGATATTTTCTGATCTACATTTACTACGGAATATTTAAATACTTAGCTATTATTATTAATTTCATTGAATGAATCAATAAATTAATCGTGATCTATGTACTTTGTACAGCATCTTAAATTATTTGATATATCATCTCCCAATAACGGATCTATCTTAATAATATTTATCAACCTAACCTAACTATCAATAAAATCAATTGGCACCTACATAATGGTAAGTAACCTCATATTACTTGTTGACTTTCGTTCTTTATTATACCTACCTTAAAATCTAATCTAATTTTATCAACAAACAGAATATATACATTCAAATTTCTGTACGCCAGAAGTCAATAGTCGAATGCCACATTTCACATTAGACCTTTTATGGGGCAACCTTTTGTTCATTCCACAAACCTCTGTTTAGATAAATACTAAGAAAAAAATCTTATTTTAATACAAAAATGATTTATTTAAAAAAGGTACAAGAGAGCTTTGACTTCTGGTGTACAGATTAAATACTTTATACACAATGCGCTGGAAGTAATAATTATTCTAAAAGAGTTGATTTAAGACGGTTTTTGGGCAAGTAAAATATGGCTATTCATATTTCATTACTTATATGTAACTACCATTAATTATTAAATACATTGAAGAGTATTCGAAAAATTCAACTAGATTAGTTTGAGTATTTAAAGACCATTTCAGTGGAAAATTAATTAACCTTAATATTTTACAATGGCACAATCATGAATATATTAGATAACTAGGCATTTTATTTTCAGAAAAAGAAATGCAAAATCAATTATAATCTTACCCACCTACCTAAAATCACTATTCATGTATTGTTTTAAATAGGTTATAACTAGACATCGGATTATTTGCAAATGCATTTTGGAGACTTATTGGTCGATGATGCATACTTCTTTTTTTCTATTTTTATTGTATATTTAGGGCATATATTTTATCATTGTTAGTGGACATTTTGGCCTGTTAGTGCATATAATTCGATATCTATTAACAAACAATCACTCGGTATTTATAAATAAGTTTTCACAATAATTAAGTTGAACGAAATATTCTTGAGACTGATTTGAATAAAATGAATGTCAACTGCATTTTCAAAAATAACAGGTTAAAATTGAAACATTAGAAGGTACATATATTATATTCAAGAAATATTAGAAATCATTTTGTGAACTGTACATTTTGTTTTATCTAGCATTTAGCATAAATATGAAGTAGACGAATAATATCAGAGATGGTAAAATCCACATTTCTGGTTTATATTTTCATCTCAATATTGCAATCATTAAGCCACGTCAATATTTTTACAATTAACTAATCAGTATATTGTATTGATACGACACATAAAATCGGCGATTTTTGAAAATGTCTGAAAGTATTACACGTAATGTCATTATCATTTCATAAAATCGGCGATTGAAAATGTCAACTATAATTATTTTCTATTATATACAATCAATATTTTTGATAATGTGATAACTCCTAAGAATACTTATCAAGATCAACATAAGTATTGGTATATTCATTGATTTATTAATTTTTGTTTGACTTTCTTGTATGCAGTATGCACATATTGAAATGTCGAATAAAGAACGTCACATAATCCTCCATTTCCTTATTTTTGTAAGCATGAGTTTAAAATATTGTATACAGTGGTTATTTTTATCCATTTTTCCTCAGCCCTTGCAACGTACATATTTGTTAAAACTCAGTCTGAAAATCCGTCGGCGTTTGCATGATCAGATCTGGGAGATGGCGGTGAAGCCCTCGCTCGTCTAGCCATCATTTCTGGTGTTGGGGGAAGGAAACCAGCCAGATATTCTGCAGGGGGTCTGATCACCGTGGGAAGATACCCAGTCCCGGAGTATGGAGGAGTCAAGAACCTTCTGGAAGGAGAAAACTTCATATTCTGTCCACCCAGTGGGGAAAACGCAGACTTCGCCTGGTACCCAGACAAAGAATACGGCGGAGAATCTTGCGTCATGGAGTAACCGAGATGGTTGTTCATAAAGTTGCTCACAGCACTACCACTTAGCATTGCTTCCATGGCCAAAACAACATCTCCTTTACACTTGGATAGAATGTTTTCAATTTCTGATCGTCTTCTTCCTGGGAACACCCTCGTCAAGACGTCAACTGGAGATCTGTTACCAGGGCTCGTGCTGTATTGAGGAGATATCTTCCCACTTTCGAAAGAGCTGTCCAATTGCGACTCATTGATAAGATCGCTTCTATTTGGAGAACTGTGATCACTGTCGATGATGGTGGACTGTTGTGGGACTAGCTCAGGAGTGTCGCTTGAAGAACTGAGGCCTCTTGCCGTCTTTCTGTTATCCTGTTCGTCTCTTGGACAAGTGAGGTTTTGGATCTGATGGGAGTACTTGTTGTTTTGTGGGCTCGAAGATGTGATGTATCTCGAGTCATCAATCTGCGGCCATTTTTCGTTGGTTTGTTCGTGTTTAATGCGGATATCTTCGTACTGTTGCGGTCTGCTTTCTTTAAGGGATAGGTTTTCAGGGGCTCCCACGGAGCTCTGGTTGGAGTTGTCGTCTTCTTCTTCTTCCACGTTGAGCTCGTGGTCTGTGTTGGGGGAGGCGGCGCGGGGGCTCGGAGGGGAGAGGGCGGGGGAGGCGCCCCCTTCAGGGTCTGTGGGACACAAGGGCCCGGTGATGCGGGGCCGCTTTTGCACTACAACAAGAAGAAATAAATTATTTACATCATTGTTTATAATATACCTGAATTATGAACACAATGCGCAATAAAAAGATAGGTAAACACAAAAGTTTTATAAAATAAAGTTAAACTCTTCATCTAAAACGTAACATAAATTGTGGGTACACTTGAAAATTTTATATATTATCAGATATGTGATAGGTACCAGAAAATGTTCAGGCTCAAATTGTTTTCATCAGAATTTGCTATATAAAACAAATAAATCCAGCGAAAGTTTGTTCGTAAATATAAGATTCGGCAAAAGGCATTTGCGTACAGGCTTGATTATTAATTTGTTTTACATCGTTTTTAAACCATAACACGAAATCAAGTTGTGAACAATGGTCTAGCATTATTATTCCAATAAGAGCATTAGTAAACTTTTGAATTTGCCTACAAAATAAGCACCAGAGAAGATAGAAGTTAATTATTTTATATAAATAAAATGTTTATATATTTTCTACCACCGCAAACAAACAAAACCAAATACTGTTCACGTTGAGGCTTCAACCCCCAAACAAAGCTATTTACTTTTTATAACACTGGAGTTTAAAATCCATTCACGTTATTTGAATATGCCATCATGGCGAACGAATCGTTTTATCATTGCATAATGCCCACCAGGTAAAAATAAATAATAAAAAATAAATATGCCCCGCGACGTACAATGGCCTATTATTTATTCACTTATGTCTGAGCGGACCAATGAAAGCGTTGCATTATGCCCGGTCCTTTCACAGCGCTTACTAGGGGCCCTGGAGGGTACTACCTACCCCCTTTTGACGGAAACTTTCGAATGACAAACGGCAAAAATAAAATTAGACAACCGGTTAAATTAATGCAGTGGCATCCCGAGAAAAGTTTAATTGGAGCGGTATTTTTTTTTAAATTTCGGTTAAATTTCTAAAATGAACACAAAGATTTTATTAAAATTAGAATTAACTTTAAGGCATTATTGCTTTTTTAGATATTTAAATAATATCAATAATCAAAAACATAAATATGAAACAGAAAAAAAACAATAAAATAAAAAGACAATGGTCACAACCGAGACTCGAAAAATTGAAAAAAATAATATCAATAATTTTTAGTGAGAAGTATGAGATCGATTAAAAATGACCATTTTATAATAAGGTTCCTATGGCTGAATTAGTTGAAGCGTTATTCCCGGATAGAGTAGAGAATCCGAGTTCGAGTTTCAATTGGATCCATTGCCTTTTTATTTTCTGGCCTTTTCTGTTTCATATTTGTGTTGTTAATTATTGATATTATTTAAATATTTACAAAGATTTTAACTTCAAAATATGTTATATATTATTTGTTAACAATGTGGAATTTGTCTTTAGTTTAATATCAACATAAATCAATAAAACATTTTCTTGACAATTAATAGGTAGTGAATTTCAAATGGCAACTTTATTTTAACATGTTACATGGAGAGACAGGAGAAATTATTTCAGGATAATATATGTATATTTTATTATAACAGTTGATTATGACACCTCGATGATTTATAGAGCACCATTTTTACGTAATATCAAATAAATTCAGAAAGGCCATTCTTGAATTCGATCTCATGTCGAAAAATCTAGCAATAAAAATTTAAATAATTAATATTTTTGTAGAAAGCAATCACTTTGTGGTTTGACGTATTTAAAAAAAAAAAAAACTTTGTATAAGAACACGAATATTATTTTATTTTTTATGGCCGTCGGTCATAAAAAAATGAATATTATTCTTGGTCTTGTACAAAGTTAATTTTTCATTTCCTTAAATATTTTAAATAAATACGAACTAATATTTTACCAATATCATGTCCTATGAGTGCAAAACTGTATGTTTCACCAAATTAGAAGTAAATAAAATAATAGTGTTAATCTGAAGTGACCGGTAAGTAACTAACTAACTAACCACCACGCCGTTTCTCCGCAGGGGTAGGCAGAGAGGACGGACCGCCATATAACTCTGTCTTGGCACATACTCCTTGCTTCATTCACATTAATACATCGTCTCATACATACTCTTCTGTTGTACTGACTCTTCACATGACCCGATTCAAGTATTTGATTTACTTGATCGTGCCATGTTTTTCTTGGGCGTCCTCGACTTCTTCTTCCATTCCCTTCCGCATTATATATTCTTTTCACCGGTAAGTATACGTCTGTATATTATCTCTGTACATTATATGAATAAATATTAATATTCCATTGTTTATAAATATGTAGTTTGAAATAAGATATAGCCTAAGAATCAAGAATTGCATAGCGCCTTTAAGGTGATTTTTTCAAAAAACGGCGCTATAAAAATTATTCAAATATTATTATTATCAAGGGCGTTTTATAAAGAAAAAACCTAAAGCTGTAGTTAACTTAGTTTTAGAATGCTTAGATATAAGTGCCTACCCATGTTAACATAACTCGATTAAACAGACATTTTTATCTGTTGGTTTAAGAATCCCTGAACGACCAACTAGAGTGACAGTATCTGCATAAAAAAAATACAACATTCATTAGAAAGAGACGGAGGAGGTATTATTAATATGGGCAGGTGTGCGGGCGGAACAGGGACGGAGATACGCCAGTTGGGAAGTTTGAAAGTGCAAAGTTTCAATGGGCTTTGGACCGTAGCTGTTGTGCTAGTATTAACATGTCAGGGGTTCTCAAGATAACGGCGGAAAAATAATTAATTAATTAAATACGCATGTTTATTTGTGGACATTTTGAATTGGTTTATTTTTAAAATGTACGTTTTGAATCTTTTCGGTGAAATTTTTACTTTTTTTTTTCTTCTTTTTAAAAAGAAAGACAAACATTTCCGGGTCACGAATAACCTGACAATATTTGAAAACCTCCTACTCCCATCATAAAAAGCGGAAGATGTTACTTGTGCAATGATGGAGGACTTAGCCAGCAGAGGAATTGAACGCACGACGCCCGGGTGCGTATAGATAGCACAATACTCACACAGACGCATTGCTTGCATACAGTATTTTTTAAACTTGTTATTGAACTTCAGAACAGATAATTTGTACACGCAGTAAAACTTTTCGAATAAATGTAATTTTTCAAATATTCACCGTCGATGGATTGTATGCACATGTTGTCGCTTTCTAACTATTTACAATAAATAGACTAAAGAAAAAAAAAATGCTGTTTCTCAGTGACGTTTCACAAAACATCACTGTCGAAAGTATATACATAAGCATCAATACACCCACTGATAAGTGTGTGTTGTTCGTGTCAACTCTATTTAAATTGATATTGTCATAACACATTTACTTCATTAATATAGTATATTTGCGGTACGTTCCAGAGCGGTAGATACTCAAGAATCGCCCTGGTGAAAGACCACCATTCAGAATCTAAGCGTTGCTTGTAATGGCTTTAGCCGTATTTGGTGAATAGATCTGAATAGCCAGGTACTTCCCAACCTTCCTCTTCCCCATCTCATTCCCCTCCCTACTCCCTTCAACGTCAATACATACCCCGATTTGGGATGCCATAGTCTCACTCTCAGACTCTTGTGCGGTATTCACTAAAAAATAAAAATTAAAAAGAGCCGGATAAACTAACCATTGTATCCATTCTCCATATTGGTAGGAAAAAACATATGAAATGGTGGAATGGTACACTAATTAGCATTGGATTTTTTAATTCAAAGTCATACTTACATCTTCATATCAATACTTTCTTATCTTCATCGATTCACTACAGCGTCAACAACAAAAGCGTCCCTTTCTTATTTACATTCCACATTCAAACATAATACAAACAATTGTTTTTTTTTTTTTTTAATTATTCTTAATTCGAATTACGAAATAGAAGTTCAAACACTAAACACCCCTCAGCACCGCAAACTCCGCAGTCGCAATTCAAACTTGACAGCAACACATAATTATTAATTTAATTCGCTCGGCCCCCGTCGCGCCGCCACTGTGTTCTCGCTAACAATGGTCATTGTACCGGCAATATTGTATGGCGGGTGTTGTATGGGGCCGCGCCAGTGGCGGTGCGGGGGACGGGCCGGGCCGGGGCAAGGGCGCCATTGTGATTGTCAGCTCGTATATTATAATATTTCAATATCTTCCCATAGTCTAAACTGGAAAACGTTTGTTAACAGTCGAAGCGCGTATATTTGTTTAGGTCTTTTCAGGGTTGATTAATTTTTTTATTGTCACTATTATCTCCTGTTTTATATATCGTCGCTGGAAAGGTAAAAAGACTTAAGTGACACGTCAATCAAAAATGAGTTAAATATGTAGTTTTTATCAGCTTTTTTTCCGCATCGAAATCTCTGACTCTTGTTTGATTCTGAAGACTTTTGTGACCCTCCAGCCATTTAAAATATATCTACCATTAAGGAGAAAGCTTGACTCAAGCGACACAAATTCGGGAAGTTTTTTAGCTTTTTATCGCTTCAGGTAACTCAGTGGGAGCATTGAGTTACAGGAGTTTTTTTTTCAAAACCCAACCAGGCACAGAAGACTTACGAATTTTACTGTAAACAAAAATACTTTAAAGTGCTCTGGTGTTAACTTCCGAAAATGGCGCTTCAGCCCTTTTACCTTTCCGGTGACGATATATTCTGGGTTTTTAGGTCAATTCCTACATAATACGTGTAATAGAAGTAATTTCTGATAAGTTGTTATGTTATTGAATTAAGTTTCGCATACTCTTTCGTTTGATATAATTATGATTACTCTATTTTGTTTACGAATGGAACACTAGTGTTAGATAGGTCGGTACTCAACAGCCTCCGTGGTCGAGTGGTAAGATGCTAATCACAGAAGCGCGGGTTCAAACCCGGCGTGCGCAAATACATTTTATTTAATTAAAATGTGTCATTAAACATTTAATTAATATAAAATAATATATGGTATATTTGCGACACGTTCCAGAGTGGTGGATACTCAAAGTATCAACTTGGTGAAAGACCACCATTCAGAATCGAAACGTTGCTTGAAATGGCTTTAGTCGTGTTTGGTGACCAGATCTGAACAGCCAGGTACTTCTAAACCTTCCTCTTTCCCATCTCCTTCCCTTCCCCACTACCTTCAGCCTAACAACATACCCTAATTGGGGATGCCATAGTCTCACTGGTTGGGAGAAGTTGGGACTCTTTTGCGGTATTCATTATAAAAATTTGGTTTTAGTTTTGCCCTGGCGAAAGACCACCGTTCGGAATAAAAACGTTGTTTGAAATGTGTTTAGCCGTGTTTGGTGACCAGATCTGAATATTCAGGTGCCCAATCTTCATTTTCCCCATCTCCTTCCCTTCCCACTCCCTTAATCTTTAAAACACAATCCCATTGGGGATGCCATAGTCTCACTAGCTCTTGAGTTGCTAGTAGAACACATAAATTTAAATATGCTTTACAGTTAAGATTTGTCAATAAATAAACAAATTGTCGCATTTCGCAGCCATTAAATCTATGAAAACACGTCGATAATCCGTTTAAAAAAATTGAACATTAAGTGCGGGTTCTTTCAAACATTCGTCACATTTGACATCGTCTTAATTCAATGATCAGCGCCATTTAAACGGTCCACCGTTAAACGCTGATAATCAGTATGTTTTTACAAATTGTGATCAGCTAAAAACAAACTTTATAATGAAAGATGTTGGATTCTAAAGAGATAATTTAATAAGTTCTTACCTTCATGTTTTTTATCCAGTTCTTACCTTATTCAACCATTTTGCAATATCGAATTCCATATTGAAAAACATGGTGTTCGAAACAAATGACAACCAAAACTGAAGAGTTAATGTGAAAAAACGTGTTTCATGTTGTTCGTTGGTCTTTCGCTTGTTCGTCGGTTTGTTGTTGTAATATAAAATATAAACCTAGTAATATAAAATAAGTTTGGTGATTTATTGTGATTTATTGTGATTCGTTTCGTAAAAAATATAACTGTGTAATAAGAATCAAGAACTTCTACTTTAAATAATAATATTTACATTTAATATTATATAATTTATGTACACTACGTCTGTCTCGACACAGGATTATTCTAGTGAGACAGACATGGACCAAACCCATGTTTTTTTAAAATAATTTAACAAGAATAAATAAACACATCGGTGAGTGAATGGTTTCCCATTTTCCCTTCATACCATAATCTTTCCACATCAATAATTAGACACTTCTATCAAGTAGTATAGTTTATAGTTTTACAGTCCACTATTTTCCAAATTCATCTGAAGCTGAAAATACATTCGATGTGTTCGGATCCAACAAAAGACGAATGTAAAAGAAAGAGATGTAACAACGGAGCTCTTAGCGGCAAGCCAAAAGTGTATTCTATTAACAGTCAGATTTACAGCAGTAGTTATCCCGTCGCGATCACAAAATCGGTGTAATTTTTCATACAAAAGCGTAAAAAAGACTTTCCATTAGGCGTTTAATTCTAATTGGTGTCCTGCAGAGTTTCCGTTTAAAAACAGGCCAGACTTTTATTTAGGACTTAATAATCACTCTGGGGGTGAACTCGACCCCCGAGTAAAAGCCACCCCACAGAGGAACTGTTCTTGTGCGTTTTAGGGACGTAAAGGTGATACTTAAAGAAAGTGTTGTTTTTAGTAATAATTTTGCGATGTAGGTAGGTATCGCATTTCTCAATTAATAATAATACACTCTGGTATGTAATATTTTTAGTTTTATGTTTAAAATACAAACAATACGAGGTACTAATTGGGTCGATTTGCATTTAATTACTGTTATTTATTGATAATACTTTGAGACGTTCATAAACAGATAAAACCACCTCTAATGTGAGAAATATTGACAGTAATTATCGATGACCTCTGTGACCGAGCGATCAAAATCCTCTGCTACAAACCCAGAGTTCACGTGTTCGAATCTTAGAAAGAATTTTTAAAAAGAAAGACAAACATCCGGCGTCACGAATAACCTGACAATATTTAAAAAAAAAATAGTACCAGCATTATAAGCGGAGAATGTTGCTTGTGCAATGATGGAGGACTTAGCTAGCAGACGAATTTAATCCACGACGTTTGGGTGTGAGTCCGACGGGTTTGTCCACTCAGCTACTAACCGGTCATTAATATAAAATAGTCGATGGCAGTTATAACTCTTATGCGGTGTTGAAACAAAAATAAAAGTTGAATGCACGAAAATCTGCCTTCGGCGCATTTTTGGCTTATTCTGAGCATTTGGAGACAAAATCAGCCTGTGTAAGTGAATGTACATAAGTGTCTCAAAAACTTGTACGTGAGTAGGTATCTACCAAAAGGTTTATATCATTATTCAAAAATAGTACATACATAAATAATAATATATGTATGTTCTAACACATCCCTTAAATTAATATTATTCAGCATAAATTCATAAAATATATTATTATCTCAACTTTTTATTTTTATAAATATTCTTAGTATATCATTTTATAATTCGTCAAATTTCATTATTTCTGCGTTCATAGAAATAAAAAATAAATAAGTATGAATAAAAAGAGAAACAATAATGTTCAAATAGAAACAAACAAAGTTGCGTTCCGGTTGGTAAAATTGTGGAATGAGATCCCCTTTTCTAGATGTTTCTTTTAATAAATCCACCCCGTTGCACAATATTTCATCCCCAAAATAAGAGTCTAAAGGTAACAGCGGGGGTAGATATTTGCGAATGATTCTGTTATATTGCCTTTCGAGGGAGTCAAGTGAAGGATAGTTAGCGGAACCTTCTGATTAATTGGCGTTTAATTGTGAGGGTCATTGGATGCGGCGACTTAATAAACTAACTAACTAACTTATCATTACGTCATTTCATCGTAAGTGTAAGTGAAAATGGTAGAGGATGGAACACCACACAAATTTCTATTGGCACACGATCGTTTATCGACCAACACATACCTACTATTTTGTTACAAGGATTTTTGATGATTCGGCTCGAGTATATGTTTGTCTTGATGGTGTCATGTCTCCTGGGCGTCACAAACATCTCCGTCCATTCGATTTATGTATCACTAATTTTCCTGACACTCTTATTTTTAATGTCCATGTTTCCAGGAGAAGATCAGATTTTGGTTTTATCTCTTTTAAAAAATAATCATCATATCTTCAATTCTTTTGAATTGTGCTTAAAGTGAATTTTGTCTTTTTCTATTCACTTGCTTGTGAAATTAATTATATTCTCATGGCACTTATTTCTCCGTTTTTCCTCTCCACATTAAACAAAGGTTCATAGTTTGATATTTTGGCTTCTTGAACATGTTTCTACAACTCGTGCTCTCTACTATAATTCGATATTTTATGCCTATGTCTTAATATAAACTTCTTCATTAATTCACATTCATGTATCCTCTTCTAAAAAAAAATAAAATAGTAATAACTGTTTGGTACGTCAACCGGTTTAATTTGTATTCTTGTTATTTTAATTTGATTAAAAATAAAAATAAACTTTTTTTCATTTTTTGTCAAAATGCATATAAACAATAAAATTGCTCATTTCATTTTCTTTGATTGTAAAACAAACTTCAATATTTATCTTAAAAAAGCGAATTAACGAATCAGAGCCGAGTTTAGAGGCTTTAATAATTGTTAGTACCTATAACAAAAATAAAATAAAAGGGTTTAAGCAAGAGTGTTTTATCTATTCTAGAAACACAATAATCCAATCCGTATGTGTAAAATCCTCGACAGATACAATCCACCAAAAACTTCAAGATTTACGCTCCTTGGAAAGGTCGAGGACTTCCCGCACACACTAACTCTTCTGTTAAAATGAATGTTGATATGACCCGATTAAGGTGTTTGATTCAGTCGATGGTGCCGGACTTCTTCTTTCATTCACTTGCACGTCGAATATTCTTCCGACACCCCTTTCTCCATACATCTACATTGCAAAAGGTTCATAAAATCAAACTTTGTCTAGTGGCGCTGCTACGAGGACGCCATCTACACCGCTACGACTCTACGCCGCTAGATGTGTACGTGTCTACAGTGCTACGGGAGCAAGAGCCGGGCAGCGAGGCTCTATGAAAGGGTCCCAAGCCCAAGCCCAGGCCCAGGCCCGAGCCCAACACCCAACACTTTGTTCCTCCGCCGCGCGGGTGATGAATGCCGGCAAGCCTTTGTGGCCACGACAATAAATTGCCACTACGTCCTCAGCAGTGAGCCGCGCGCATCAGCCGCTAGTTATTCGGGGGATTCAGCCCCGGCGGTAAATTACAATTAACACAAGCCCGGGAGTCATAACTCAGCGCCGGCACAATGGAAGACAAAAACAATAACCAATTCATGAAGTTGGGAAGGGTTGGACTTCGCGGTAACTTCATTATTGTTTGAGTCAATTGCTAATTCTGTCTGCTTCGTCGGTAGTGATTCGTAATATCAACGAACAGCGGCATTATGACTGGCTAAAACCAACGGCAATGTAGGAAAAACATGAAACCAAAACAATTGTTCAAATTGATTATTGAAAGAAGGCTTAAGCGGCACTTTGGTCGAAAATGAGTTAAATATGAAATTTTGATTAGTTTTCTTTTCTGCATCGAATGCTTTGACTCTTGTTTGATTCGGATTCCGTGGGGCCCTTCAGCCATCTAAAATATATTTACCATTTGGGAAAAAAATCGACTCAAGCAATTGAGTTACCTGAATTAACTTTTTTTTTCAAAATCCAACCAGGTACCGAAGATTTATGAATTTTATTGTGAGGCAAAAAAAACTTTAAAGTGTTCTGGTGTAATCTTCCCAAAATGGCGATTCAGCCCTTTTGCCTTTCCGATTACGATACTAGCAATCTTCAAAAAATATAAAAATATAAAAAGAGACAGATAAAAAAAAAAGATAAGGTTTTGACTGAGACTCAAACTCGAGATCTCTACTTTATCCGAGAGCATTGGATTAACCAACTTTTACATTCTAACCAATTTATTTTTTAAAATATTCTTGAAGACTATTTATAGTCTTATTTCAATTATAATTTTACTGATATTATTTGGTATCCATCTTTAATAACATAATCGTAATCAAAGTTCTATCCGAACACAATCGCAAACTTAGTTGACGTCATGGATGGAATTATCTTTTTTTACATTTTAATAATTCAATTTAGACTTTGCGAAAAAATCATAGATCCTGCATACAATAAAATAGTTAAACGATTATAAAGATGAATGCCAATATCGTAAAAGTGGATATTAAATAAGATAAAATAAAATAACATTAAATACAAGTACGAAATTGATTAAAATGGCCGTGAATGATTTAGTTGAGATGGAAAAATTGGTTAGTACGCTGCTCCCGGATAAAGTAGAGGTCCCGGATTCAAGTCTCGGTCGTAACCTATTTTTTTCTTTTCAATGTATTTTTCTGTTTCATATTCTTTGAATATTATTAATATTGTTTCAATAAACATTGAATACGTTTCGTCTAAGCTGAGGTATACAGAGAATTTTCTGATTTTCACGCTTTTCGAGAAACAAAAAGTTTGATACCATTATGGTCAAAATGATTTTTTTTTGTATTTCTGCCGATTCACGTAGGTAGAAATGATGAACCGCCACCCAAATTTGTCTTGACACACACTCCTCGCTTTATTCGTATTCATCCATCGTCTCATACATACGCTCATCATATTATTTTCTTGACTTATGAAGTTTTTTCACAGATTTGTTTGTCTTTACCATTTATTTTATCGATGCCTGAGGAAGTTGTCTGGGACATACAGACAAACGCTTTTGATGTTTATTGTTAAATTTAATGGACCTTGTCTAAGCGGTTTTACGGCTTGTGGTAACGAATATTGATAAATAAATAACAATACCACCTATGAAAGCTTTAATACTGAACTTAAAAGTTATTTAATACAGGAGGTAATACAATAACATATGCAACCACAAAGAATTCATTTTATTCATTGTGTTGCACAAAGCATGGTATACATTTCCACCAAACACTCAAAACTTTCAATAAAAATATTGATCGTAAAAAACCCCACATTTTCAAAACGTAAAAAACACAACACCCTGTTATTTAAACAAATATTTTCTTAACACGACACCACTTATGTGTGTATCGGATGACCGCTTCCTTGATTTTGAATTTAAAGAAGAGAAAAAAACACAACTGTTCCCTAAAACCTACTGAGAAGATAATAATGTAAGTTTCTCTTCTGTCTTCTCGATGTTTTCATTATTATTATCTCCAGTTGAGTTGACCCTTTCAATTCGTGAGCTCTGGCGGCGAAAAATTTGCAAAAAAAATTCTAAAAGATATTTGCAAAGATTTTTCTGTCAGCGGCAGTGAGACATGGAACTGGCAGAAGAACTGACTGAATTTTATACAAGTGAAATTCCTGAGGCGTATGTGCGGTAAAACCATGCACGACTGTGTTAAAAACGTGGAGATACGGAAAGAATGCAAGGCTTATGTAAGCGTAATGAATAAGATTACGAAAGGGACGCTTAGATGGTCTAGGCATGTACAGCGGATGAACGAAAAAAGAAAATGACGTAAAAGTGAATGCTAGAAGAAGTCGGAGACGCCCGAGGAAGACACGGCACGACCGAGTGAATCGAATACTTGTGTCGGGTCTTGTGAAGAGTCAGAATAATAGAAGAGTATTTATGGGAAGATGTATGAATGTGAATGAAGCCAGAAATGTATGCCATGACAAAGCTGTTTAGCCGTCCATCCTATTTGCCTACCCCTGTAGAGAAACGTTGTGATATCAGTTAGTTATTTTTCTGTTAGTAAACACTTAATGTCATTTCAAATATCTATTTGATTGTCAAAACATAAGGAAAGACGTCCGATTTTTAAAAACTGATGAATAAAAAAAACTGAGCAACTGATTAAAAAAATATGAAGACGTAGTCAATGTTGCCTTGATGATAGCAAACCGCCGATAGGTGATGGCATCGAAAAAGAATCAGAAAGTGTGTGGTGTCTAGAACTAAATACGGGTGAATTGACTATTAAGTATAAAATAATTAAGACGGATCGGTATAAGTTGGTATTTGATTTGATTGAGACGAGAGAGCACCGGAAGAATGTTAATTGTACAAGGGTGTCATAGTCCAACCGGCTTTGGATAATTAAGACACTTGTGTTAGCTTCACGTAACCAACAAAGATTTGGCCTCTAATATTAAACAAAGTAAATAGATTTTTAAAAACAATTTTCACGATTTTGCGAGTTTTTGGTAAGATATGCAAATAAAATCATTTTAGCGTAGGATACCTTCGGTAGGATATAAGGTAGGTATTTGTACCTTTGTAGATCTATTTTTTCTTATGTTATGAGTTGGTGAAACCGCATAGTATGTGTAGTGCGATGTGTAAATGTGAATGAAGTAAGTAGTGTATGTTATCATATAATATATTAATTAATTAATTAATTATAGCGCCGTCTTTGTGAAAAATCACCTCAAGGGCGCTGTACAGATCTTATTTTCTATTATTACATATTAATTCCTAGTTTAAATAAGAAAATATACAGGAACATACTTACTTGGCAGGTCCCATCAGATAGACACGCTTATTAACTTAAAATAATAATTATAATTTTATTTTGTTTTTTTTATTTATTTATTTTTTTTTTCTTCATTATTTTTTAAATTTTTTTTTTCCGATTTAGGGCATGAGGGCGAAATTAAAAAAATGGACTTTCTGAATTTGTCGTACAGTAAAGGATGTGGTTGAAATTTGTATATCTTAAGGTGATTCGTCGAGAGACCAGACCATTCAGTTCGGACCGAAATTCTGTTTTTGTGTTCAATTTGTAGAACTCTATTTTTTTTATAATTCAATTGAATTAAATTTTATTTTATTATTTTTTAGTTTTAGTTTTTTGTTTTTACAGACAGTAACAGTTTTTACAGATATTTGTTTTGACAGTTTGATAATAGCCTTAAACGCCGAAACAACTGTCACAAAAAACTAACCATCAGAACTAAATAATAATTCAAAAGAATTGTATTTAAAAAAAAAAGTTTGCATCTGCATTTTCTCATTTATTAAAAAAAATGAAATTTATGTTGAGTTTTATGCAGGATTTAGTTTTAGTAGTGGGCAATATACCAGGAACTGCTTTTTATCCTGAAAATTGAAAGTCGTTAAGAAGGTTCTATTCGTTGTAAGTAGATAGGTTTCTATTATCCCTGGCAAGACCTAGGACCATATAATTCGGGGAACCACCTAACCTAAGCAATCTTCGCAAAGTATAAGGTATCAAATAATTATATTGTGTCAAATTGAGTGAAGCCCAATCATTCCAGCTCATAACAATGAGGGGCCGAGGGTCGTGTGCATTTCAGTTTTTTTGTGCTGGCTACAAAATACTCGCAGGGAACAATGTTTGATTCTGTATAATCAAATAAAAGTATCGCGTTACATTGCTGTCTGGAGGGATGAAAAAAGGTCCTCAAACTTTATTCCAAAATTAAATTCTGTTTTATTTATTTAATTTATCTATCCCATTAATGTATTGAAATTTTATTTAAAAATGTCACTAGATTCATCAATCGAAAATTTCACAATCCTCGAAATATGTATAAAAAAATATGGAAAAAACAATATGGCGTCTTTTATTATTTTTTGTCAGTTAAATGATTATTTCAACGCTACGTAACTCATGACCGTAATGAATCACTAGATTTAAAAGTAGTTGTGCTGACTTAAAATTTTTAAACAAAAACTGCGTGAAAATTTCATTACTCCAGAGCTCTCTGTTCAAGAGTCGTTGCTATTTTAGATGAGTATTTAAGATTTTTGTATCGGATGCCAAATAAAATTTTCTCACAAAATTTGTATTTTTTAAGGTTGTAAAAGTATTCATTTTGTATGACCCTACCGTTGAGAACTCGGCCGTTACCCTTTTTTCTGATAAATGCGTTGTTTTTGCAATGGAGGGAGAGGTACTATGAAAAACAGAAGTGTGCCTTTAGAAAATGAAGCCAGTGAAAAAATTGCATCGTAATTGATAACTACTGAATTTCAGTAAAAAAAACCATCCTAAAATTACTTATATATCGTAAAAATAATAGAATTATGAATTATAAGTACTGGACATATTTTAAAAGTGCAAAGAAAAACTTTTGGGAACCATTTACAGTCCACCCCTACACAGGGAGCAATTTTTTAATAAACTCTCAACACCCTTATTATCAAGGTAACAAATACGTTATTTGCACAAAGAACGATATTGTATTATTGCTGGCCTTCTATTACCATTTCCAGGTTCATATACATTTCTGTTACGTAGTATTTTGCGCTAGGAAATAATATCTTAGTACGCAGGCTTTAGTACGCATTTTTATTTAGTACTATTTTAAACCAGGAATTAATATCTTATTATGCAGTCTTTAGCATTGTTGCATTGTCACTGATACTTTGTCACCGGGATTTTGTCACCGGGGTATTGTCGCAGGGGCTGCAGTGACTGAATTATTATCGAATTACCCAGGTGACAGCGATACGAGGGGGGCATTTTGTCGCTAAATGATATTGTCTCGTTATTTGGACCCTCGTTCTGGATGTGAATGGGATCAAATATTTGGCCTTTCATGTATCGTCTATTGAAATAATCTTATTGTCTGAATTTTGCATACTTGTAAATAGATAAATATACTCATAGGCACAGCGGCGGATCCACCATAAGTTCAAGCTTTGCAAAAACACAGGCGCCATCTTTGAAAGGGCACCGTAAAAATAAAGATATTATTTAAATTTACTTAAAATATTCCCTAAAATCATATAAAAAATCCATGAATTATTTTAAAATTATCTACATCATTGCATTCGACCGGTCGGTAGCTGAGTGGACAAACGCGTCGGATTCCCACCCGGGCGTCGTGCGTTTAATTCCTCTGCTTAGCCAGCAGTCCTCCATCATTGCACAAGCAAAATCTTCCGCTTCTTTTGATGGCAGTAGGAGTTTTTCAAATATTGTCAGGTTATTCGTAACCCGGGAATGTTTGTATTTCTTTTAAAAAAAAAAAAAAAAAATAATGTTTTCTATTGCGCTGGAAACATGACTGTCAACGACTCTCAAAAATGTATGGAAAAAAGTTTTTTGGCACGGATGGTTTTTTTAAATTGCATAATAGTTACTTGGTCGTAGAGTCTGTTTTTCTATGGTGTGTCGTACGTTAAAATCGATGCGATCCTAAGGGAGGGGGGCACAATCAGTACTTATTGCACAGAGAGCAAGATGTCGTGGGACCGGCCCTGCATAGACAGGAACCCAAGTATTGCTTGCGTTATTCAAGCGATATTCATTAGTTTTGTACCTAAGATCTAATTTTTGTCAAATAAACGTTGTTCCTTGTTTTTCGGTTCATTCGTAAGTATATTAACAGGTATTACTATTGTGTGACGTTAATTTATTTTATTTTATTTTATTAACCCTTAAAGGCTTTTACACAAAAATACATTTTAGTTAAATAAAGAAGTTAAATAAATGGGTAGAATATAACATCAAAGCAAGAGTTTAAAAAAAAAGTTAGTATGTATAACGCAAATATAGAAATATAGAAATATAAATTTCACAAAAATAGTATAAAACATTATATAACACATAAATTTCCAAGAAGTTAGTAAAGTAAGTAAGTAAATGTGGATATCCAGAAAAAAAAGAATGCAAGGCTGATCTAAGCGTAATCAATAGGGTCAAGAAAGGGACGCTTAGATGGTTTGAGTATGTAAAGCGAATGTAGAAAAAAGAAGTGTAAAAATAATATATGACGCGAAAGTGAATGGAAGAAGAAGTTAGGGACGCCCGAAGACATGGCACGATCAAGTGAATCAAATACTTGAGTAATAACAGAAGAGTATTTATGAGACGATGTATGAATTTGAATGAAGAAAGGAGTGTGTGCCAAGACAGAGTTGTATGGCAGTCCGTCCTCTCTGCGTACCCCTGCGGATAAACGGCGTGATGGTTAGTTAGTTAGTTAGTAACGTAATTTTTTTGACACTGTACCACCAGGAAATGCTGTTAATAGGCGAATCAAATGGGAAAGATGAAGGATGGACAAAAACCCAGCTATTCGAATCTGGTTACTTATCATAGATTTAGCCACTTTAATAAATATTTCGATTCGAATGAGAGAATCTTTTACTCTAAATCGAAACTCAAATATTTTACAAAACGGTTGATTTAAAAAGTAACGGTTTTTTTAAATTTCAATCTCCGGAATTTGAATCCAAGACTCCCTGAGGACGTCACAAATTGATTTTCTGCGTGGAAATGTTGTCACCTTGGAGAAACAATGTATGGAGAGATGGCTAATTATTTTTACCCAGCCGATACAAACTTGCGATAAATTACTTTCTCCGGGTTTTTACGTCGTACACCATTAGAGAGAAAGAGATAACAAATACAATACTCCGCTTCTATGTAGTGTCACAATGATCTCGGGCTCCTGGGTCACCGCGGGACTCCGCCCACATTTTTTAGTATGCAACTAAACTTGACACCACTAAACGCTTTTTTGGGTTAGATGCTATATTTTTGTTGAAATCAATACTGTGAAAAAATGGTTGTACGAATAAACAAAAACATTATGTCGATATGTGATATGAATGGATGTATAAATACCCTTTAGTCTTAGACACGCCCAGGTCCGCCGAGTCAGGTAAAAATCATCTAAAACTGACTACACTGCCTTCGGATAGATACCACTCTATATACTCTAAAGGTTGTCACGTAAATCAAGACAAGCAAGTACGTGTAAAGAGAGATATCATTATAAAAACCAATAGTATTAATGCAATAATATATTTTCAATGAAGTCAAGTTTGTATTTAAATAGATGTCTACGTAGTCTATTCCTATAATACGATTTTGATAACAATAGATCGATGAAAGAATTTAATTTACATTCAATCCTCCATTGTTAAAGTCCTAAATTCAAATTTAATCAAGGGAACGACCCCACGAGCTATTCCAATAAGTGTATTAAAGCCAGGGTACAGGCATACCGCTGAGAGCTCCTTTGTAAACTATCCCGATTTCTAATGAACGACGCGTGTGACAGAAAGAGAGATTACAACGGAGCTCTCAGTGGAAAAACTATGGGTACCAATAGCATTACGATATATTTTTATAAGAGAGTTTAGTATGGTTTGCTCTTCTTTAAAGCAGATACGAGTAGTCTAGTAAGAAATCTGATTGTATGAGACAGAAAAAAACTTTCGAACGGTGAGCTCTGATGTCATGAAATCAGTACTGAAAAAAATACTTCACGGAATTTGATGACCTACGTGGTAGACCAGTATGTTCCGTGACTTCTATCCAGAGGTCGCGAGTTCGAAACCCACCCTTGTCAAAAAATATTTATGGTAAAATTAAAATTTTCAAAAATTGCAATTCGTTCCATATTGGGTTCCATACCTACCTGGTGAAAAACTGACATTCAGAATCAAAATCAGTACTCAATACCAACCTGGTGAGAGACTGACATTCAGAATCAAAACTTGGTTTAAAATAGCTATAGTTATGTTTAGTGACCATTTTTTAATAGCTAAGGATTGAGGATGCCACAATTCCACTAGGTCCGCAACTTTAATAACCGTACGATATCACATATTCTGTCGCACATGTCTGACGCCCTCCATGATCGAAGGTAAGATGCTCGACTACGAATCCAAAGGTCGCGGATTCAAACCCGGCGTACGCAAATAACTTTTATTTAATCAATATGTGTAACAATACATTTCAATTAATATAAAGTATATTTGCGGCACGTTCCCTAGAAGACCACCATTCAAAATCGAAACGTTGCTTGAAATGGCTTTAGCCGTATTTAGTGAGCAAATCTGAATAGCCAGGTACTTCCCAACCTTCCTCTTACCCATCTCCTTCCCCTCCACACTACCTTCAGTCTCACTGGCTCTAGACGGTTAAGAGCAATTGGAACTCTTGTGCGGTATTCACTATGAAAAACATAAAAAAAAAAAAATGGAATTATTTTTAAAGCATTAATGCTTACTTATCATTAAATATTTAAATAATATTAATAATCTAAAATAAAAATAATTAAAAGAACAATGGTCATGACCGAGACTCGAACTCGGGACCTCTAACTATCCGAGAGTAACACTCTGCCAATTAAGCCATCAATACCTCATTATAAAGCGGCTTTTTTTTTCAACGATCTCATACTTCTATTGAAAATGATTAATATTTGAATTTCTTCAATTTTTTTAAATGTGTAGGTATTTGATTTCAAGAAATATTAGGGTATCATATCTACGCAGACATATAGGTTTGCAATACAATGCCAAAAAACACCTCACAACACAGTGTTCACTTGTAATTTTTCGTTTATCTCGTCAACATGATCTGTCTCTTATTTCACTTACAAGCGAGTGTATCACACGGCTGTGTCAGTCCACGGTGGATACCTGTCTAATCCCTCGGAGAAGTAATTTCTTTAATATCTCCAGCATCTCGTGATACGCGCAGCCTCCGGTTACTGAAAGTGTCCCGAGAGATCTCATCTCGCGTCTTGGCTTTAGTTACTTTTTATCTTTTACCGCTACAGGGTAGAAGTTGGATATTTTGTACTGGATGAGACTTTTTAAAATTTTCATTAAAAATATTTAAATAACTGCAGTTTATTTTAAAAATCATTTTTGCATAACTATCATGGCAAGAGATTATTACTGCATTTATTAAAGTTTTTCCATGTATTTACAAAAGCAGGAGAATACTTCCATATTATTTATTTATTTACGTCTGTTAAAGGCTTTAAACATAAATATTATCATTTTTGTATAGAATAACATACTCAGTACAAAAAATGTACAAGAAAGAATAAATAGTATTGAATAAAAGGTACATCCAATTTTCTGTTTTACTTTACTAGATGAATTTAAACTGTACTTACTTATAGTGTGCTTTTTGATACACAACATATATCATTTGTTTCAGGTGTTAAATTAACTAAGTGAAGTTTTAATTCGATTTAAATATTCGAAAACCTTTTTGTTGTTGTGTAAAATGTTTCATAAAATCTCATAGCAAAGCATTTTTTAACGAGTTTGCCTTTTAATCGCCTGCAGATGTAAGTGTTTTAAGTTTATGCAGTTTTAATTATGATAGAGTTTTTTATTGTAAGCTTCTCAATCAATTATGCATTTATCCGTGTATCCAAGGCCAATCATTGACCATCTAAAAATATGCGCAAATAAGCTTAATTTGAATCATAAGTAAACATTGATATTTAAACTTACGGAAAAATTCAAATGAAGTTTTTTGTGTATAAGTATTAAATTTAACATTTAGTTTTAATTTGAACCATAAGTAAACTTTGATATTTAAACTTACGAAAAAATTCAAATGTATTAAATTTAACGTTTAGTTTTAATTTGAACCATAAGTAAACTTTGATATTTAAACTTACGAAAAAATTCGTAAGTTTACATTTTGTAGGTAGGTACAAGTATTAAATTTAACATTTAGTTATTTATCGTATTATGTATGTATTACTATGTATCTATGATACATTATATTGTGAAAAGTCTTTCCTTAGTTGGGGTAATTTTGTTTTATTTTATGGTCAAAGAAAAAATGTTTATTTGTAAAACCTAGGACATGTTTTTTTAGTTTTATTCTTTTAAAGACTTCAGCTCTTTCTGTAAGCCGGCACTGTTCTCGCGCAATAAGTTTTTTTTCCGTGAAACTTGAAATCTGAAGACATTGTCTCCTTTATAAAGAAATTCCACAGTATTATTGCCTGGAATAAAAAAGATCCTACAGACATACACTATCTCTCTTGTTCTAACAAAGAAACTGTATCACTTTACACACATATTTATATTGAAAAACAAACACGACGATACACAGATCTTCTAAAATACATTATTTGCATAAACCGATGAAAAGTTTTCATATACTCGATTCTTAATGTATACGTTTTGTAAATAGAGGATTTTTTATTAATTATGGTTAAGATTTTTTGCAGAGAAGCTATATTTATATTTAATCGTGAAGTCGAGGGTTAAATGCATACCGATATGTATATTTTTTAAAATTTTCACGTACTTTTATAGTAAAAACAGCGCCATTACGTGAAAAATTATCTAAGAAGCGTATAAATGTGACCATTAGTTAGTCTGTGTGCCGTGATGTGCCATCTAACAAGAATAACTTTACAGATATTAAAAGGAAAATAATTTAACATAAGTGAATGATACTTCCTATAGATATACCTGGCTTTTCAGAACTAGTAACTGAGGATATCTAAAGTAATTTTAAACAATTAAATAAAAACACACGTTGTTTTAATCCACTTTATTTTTGTATAAGTCTACTAGTTTCGATTCTGCTGAATCTTCATCGGGACTTAAAAATATACTAATAGATACAAAAATAAAGTGGATTAAAACAACGTGTGTTTTTATTTAATTAATTATGTCAATCCACAAAGTGTTTGCTTATTCTGATAATTTAATTTTAAACAACTTTGATGAAATACAAGGACGATTCTAAGAGTATCCCCTAGTCTGGAATTAAGCACAAATAAATATAGCTGGTTATTTGCACTCTATCCGGTTTGAATAATGTAAGAAAATATATTACTTTAACATAATATTAAAGGTTCTGCTTGATTTTATTTGAATGTGTGTTATTTTTTATTGAACAAATCTCTGAAATCTTACAACTTTAAATAGATACTTGTGTGAGCTCAATAAGATTAAACTTCTCAACATGCGAGTAGATTGAGTTACTTTGAGTAATTGTGCAATTGGTTATTTCCGTTAAATTCATCTCAAAGAAAAGCGAACCCTCAAATATCCTGAAATATTAAAATGTATCAAATTCTAAAAACACGCATATATTTGCTTTTCGTACGCATAAACAAGTTCGTACCTTTTTTTTCTAAATCATCCCGCGACTATCAAATTTCAAATGTTTCCGTGCGATTAATATTTACTTGGAGTGTCTATATGAATATTTCAACTCCTGTATTTATTTAAAAAAACGCAAAACAATAAAGCCTTTTTGATTGATCTATTCTTACTGTCGAAAACACAAAAAAACCTCTGATAAAATAATTGATCAAAAGAAATAAAAAATTAGCTTTATATAAGACCATGGATATTATTTTGTTTTTTGGGACCGACCGGATACGCTTAGCCTAAAGATCATCAGGGTACAAAATTAAACTAAACAAAATATACAAAGTGAGCGATTTTATATACATACAGAGGGAAAACAAAATAAACAGAACAATGAGAAAATAATAGAATGGATATTAAATTATAACAAAACACAGAGAGAAAGAGACAGATAATATGAATTGAAAGAGACAAAACGTCAACTGAGAAGGTGATTAAAGAATAATGATAAATGTTATGAGTTTACAGGAAATATACCTAATATTGGACTACTGGTCAAATTTACCTGATTATTAAGAATATGACTGTTAATTTTAATGACTTTCTTTATTTCTAGTGCTTCTTAATTATTTAATCTGACGCCATGATAATTTTGTGAAGAATATGAGCTACGGTGCTTTTATTGAAGGTATGATCCTTACCAATAAGCTGATTAGCGAATTCATAAAATCCGTGGTTATTTAAACATCTAATATGTTCTTTGGTTCTAATATGGAAAGTTACATACAAAGTTAATTTTTAATTTATTTTGATATGTCAAACCACAAAGTGATTGCTTTCTACGAAACTATACATAATTAATTATCTCTTATTCCCAAAAGTTCTATGCCGGCATAGACTTTAATATCAGTATCCCTTCAGATATGCTAGGGTAGTGTGAAAATCTAGACTGTCCAAAATTGACACAGTACTCGTATAATGAACAAAAGGTTTTGTCTATTTCTTAATACTATCCCGATATTTTTTTAAAATAGTTATAATAAACGTTTATTCTTCATGTTTAGGGTTCAATCTACCTCCCACAAGTAAAATAAATAAAATAATCTCTACAGGTGAACCCCAAGTGCCGACCTACCCCCGTGTGCCACTTACTTCTCACGGTAAATCGATATAAAACACTTCTTGCCCCGAGGGGAAGATTGTCTAAACTCCCCCCCGGCTGAGAAACCTCGGAAGCCATGTGAAGCGAATGAAACAGGTATTTTTAAAGCAGGTAATTGAAACTTTGAATCCCAGAAGTAATCACAGGTCGTGAAAGATACCTATTGATCAACAAGGTGAACGTTCACAGAAGTCTTTGCGCTTGAAAATTTTCATTATGTCGTCTATCGTGAATATGAAAGCTGCTAAATTGATTTTCGTTACTTTTGAAAAATTTCGACCGCCAATATCTTCCCTATAATGTAAACGTCTTATTTTAGGAAACAGCAAAATAACTCTCAAACTGTGAGTTCTGACGTTATGAAATGGGGAGGGGATTGTGTTTTCTTTAATTTATAGGTGAATGCAACTATTTACATCTCTTTAAGCATTTCAAGTGTGAGCTATGGGGCTTGAACAAACAAAGTATAGGGCAAAAAATTGACCTGTTATTTGTTGTATATTTTTTATTCTAAATCTCTGCTGGAAACCGTGTTAAAAGTTGTGTCGTAAACGACATGTTTAAAATCTATTTTGTTGTATAATTTGACAAATAGAATATTTTTATTAGTGTTGCTATAGATAAATCGGCAAAAAAATGTGAAATTTGAAAATAGAGACGACATAACACACATATACATAATTTATTTTGTCTGTCAAATAACAACGTTTTTAATGCCTTCAAATATTTCAGGTAAGTGTTCTATATGTAGCAAGTATATCTATTTATGTATTATTGTCCAAAGTAGCGAAGCTAGCAAGTCCACAATGGAGTGCTTATACCAACTCTGATGTATGACAGTGAGGCATTAAACTAGCAGAATAAGGATGAAAGTAGACTGAATGTTATGGAAATGAGATCCCTGAGATATGTGTGCGGTAAAACCATGTATGACCGTGTTAAAAATGTGGAAATCCGGATAGAATGCAAGGTAAGCGTAATGAATAGGATCAAGAAAGGGGCACTTAGATGGTTTGGGAACGTAGAGCGAATGAACGGAGAAAAGAGTGTGAAAATAATGTGAAAGTGAATGTAAGAAGAAGTCAGGGACGCCCGATGAAGACATGGCACGATCAAGGGAATTAAATACTCGAATCAGGCCATGTGAAGAGGCAGAATAACAGAAGAGCATGTGCAAGACGATGTCTGAATGCGAATGAAGCAAGGAGTGTGTGCCAAGACAGAGTTGTATGGCGCTCTATCCTCTCTGCCTACCCCTGACGTGATGGTTAGTTAGCTATTTTTGTATTAAAAATGCACATCTTTGGAGTAATACAACTACACAAGTTATGTTTTGTGCCGTTATCACTTTTAAATGAGTGTCTGAAAAATAATTTGTCTACGGGATACAAATGATATGGGAGCATCATCCATTTGAAACCCGCAGTATTTCTTCAATAGGAATGCAAGAACAGAGAGACAGAAAACTGTTAAGCAAATAAACCGAACAAATATTGCCTTTTACCGCGCTGTAAAACGGTCACAGTAAAAGTAAAGACCAGTTTCAAAAGAAGAGGAAGACGAACGAAGAGTTGATCCCAAATATTGACCGTCATGGGTTTTGCAACAGAACGTTGCATTGTCAACAGAAGACGTTATGTTAGTGAATCTCTGGACAGTAGATAGCAGCGTTGAGAAAAACTTCAATGTTTTGTGAATGCTTCACAAACTGCTAGTTCTTTAAAATGAACCCTTCGCAGTGAACACTTCAATTGAAAGTCGAACTCGCCAAAAAGAGATCTGAATTTGATTTGGTGAGGAACCAGTTATTTGTCCAGTTCTTTTTGGAACCGGTTCGTAGAAATGATTTTTTCGAAAAGTACTTGCAAATCGACAAAAGTTCCTCGCCAAAACAAAAGTACTAGTCAGTAGAGATTTAAAGGTGAAAAGAGCTGGAACCAGTTCCTCGCACAAACAAAAAAAAATAACGGGCAAGGATATCGAACGTTCCAGTGACCGGCTAGGAACCGGTTCCTTTTGATCGAAAAGTAAAGTACTTCTTTGTAGGCTTTGAAGTTCAACTTCGCAACTAAACTGTCGCAAAATGAAGTAGTTCTTACGGAGCGGCCACAACGCTAGTGGATAGCTTTTCTGGTTGTATCCACAACTGTTTGGTTGTAAGTGTGAAAAGTTGTTAGGAGGAATGATATTGTTATTGTTTATTGTTTATTGTTATTTAGATAATGCATTAAAATTAGTTTTTTGTAATGGACGAGATCAATGGAAGCTGGAAATCTATGACAATCCTGATTGGATAGTTGGAGAAGGAAAGTGGAAAAATATTTTGAGAATTTTTGTAATTGTACTCTTCGATCAGCATCTTCAACGGCCATAAGTAGACTCACTGTACCTAAACGCAATCCCAACACCAATTTCGGAGAGCGAGCTTTGCCGTAGCAGGCCCCACAGCTTGGAATAACCTCCCTTCACACCTGCGAAAGATCGACAGCTCAACTAAGTTCAGAGCAAAACTAAAGACACACTATTTTTTAAATTATCACACCCACAATAACGTCAATTTGCTTCACTAGAGTTTTGATCATTCAGTCTGAGTGCTATGCATAGTTTATATGTATGGTTTAATATTACTAACTCCATTTTTTTCTACCCTTGGTCCGACAGCACGGGCAACAACCATTATATATATGTGTTGATTTAAATATGTTAGTTGTAAGTCACTAGTTATAAGTATTAGGCATAAGTTAATATTAAGTCTTAGTTTTAATATTATATTGTGTTAATTAAGCTGTAAAGCGCCCTTCTGGTGATATTTCTGTCACAAAAACGGCGCTATATAAATCAGCCAATTATCATTATTATTATTTTAAGACTAGTAAAAAATCACGGGATGTAACTTGACTTGTCAAGAAAAAGAATTAGTTACTTTAATCCACTCTTTTCAAAATATAGGATAATGTCTGAAAAAATGTATTATAGTTGGGTGAGGATTTGAAAAGATTATTTTAAATTTTAGATTTTATTTAACATCAGTTTCAATTTTGAAAAGTTTATATATCTACTTATATAATCATTTATCATAAAATAATCTTTTAAAAAATCTTAAAAAATTCTCATTTAAAATAAATATTTCATAAACCAGCTAGTTCCAACTATCTTTAAAAATTACCTCTTAAATACACATTCAATGCACATTCAAATGTAACAAGAATCAATTTGGTCTTCAATCCTGGAAGAAAAGCAACGAGATAAAGAACGTTATATTTGAACATTTTGACGGATCGTCGAACAACTGGCCCTTAGTAAGTATACCACTTAAATCAAATGATGATACGGTTTATGAATTATAAAAAATAGTATCTACAAATTATTTACAAATTTCGTTTGGAGCGCTTACGTTAACTCTAATCAAGATCGTTGTGACAAAAAATCCCACAAAACAAAGGGCCATGCAATAAGTAATGCTAGGTATCTCCTTGTGAGATTTAAATACGAGCGAGGAGACTAGGAGTAAGTCTAAGGTATGACCATACTATAATGATCACAGGGCTATGCCGGGCATGTAGCACGACTAACAGATGACCGTTGGAATTCCAATTTTATCGAGCGGCCTTGGTTAGGAGAAAATGACACACTTATAGGGAGATAATAATAATAATTATTCTTGGGTAATTTATATGGCGCCATTTTTGTTAAATATCACCTCAATGTCACTTTAAAAATGGCTAAATTTACCATAAAACTATCTTTAAATACCTAAAAATTACCTTATTGTAGCTAAAATTACCTTATTGATATTTAAAAATTAGTTATTTAATTGTTTATTTTTTGTTGTTTAACAGTCGATCGAGGATTGAGTATCGCGGATCATTTCCATGAAAACATATTTTTATGGAGGTGAGTTTAGATGCTAACGGGTTGGTTTAGCTGGGTAAATTATATTAAAGAGATGGATAGAATCGGACAAAACTTAAAACAACAGATATTCGAAGGAGACTTATTTTATAATTTGACGCAAGAAGGCTGAAGAAGACTAAAATATTTGCTTCTATTTTAATATTGAAGACGACAAAAGAATTTTTTTCGAAGCCGGTAGACAGTTACACTGAAAATATTGCTAAAAATAAAGTATTTATTTAATTTAGCAAACAATTTAAACTTACGTGAAAAGGCAGCCTTCCAAAATCCAAAACTACCAACTGGAATCTTTAAAACACCCCACCAGAAATTCCGTTTGTGTAAGCACACGTTTTAATTGCAGAGTAAAGAGTAATACAGTGGATTTAAAACGATATCAATGGCGAAGGGATAAGGGCTGTTTGCCTGAATTAAAGCCCCGCGGGGGGTAATTTGCAACCCCTAGGGGGGTGGTTTCAATGAATTATTTGCCAATTTGTACCCAGGCCGCCGCCCACTTCTTTTAAAATACGGATAATATCAAATGCAGTTTATTGTCAGGGGATATTTATGAGCTTTTAGAGGTCTAAATAAACTTTCTGTCGATAGTTGATACAACCTGATTTGAAATTTTGTATTTTGGACGTGGTATGATTTTCTTTTCAGATTTTTAGAGCAAAGAGATTGAATTTGTAAGCCGATTTTGTTTAGAACTTAAACAATGCAAACAATTAAATTAATTAAAATATTAGAGGAAACACAACGTTAGTGGTTAAAGCAGACACCCTAGAGAGGTGTAGATCTCGCGGCAATAACATCTTTTCTCGTGTGTTTTTCTAATACTTAATTCATAAATTAATGATTATCGATTAAGTTTTTTTTTTAGAATGTTCATTCTTCACTGCAATAAAAGTTGAAAAAATGCAACGAAAATGATCGAGTTTACGAATTGATACCAAACTAAAACGTTTTTCCGAGAAAATTGAAAATGCAACGATTTAACAAATCGTACCCACGATGGGTTACAATTACGCAGATTTTTTTAAATTTGGCATGATAGATATACGAGTGTAACGTTGTACATATTGTGAACAAATTGTTCAGAAACAAAAAAAACTTTAAATAATGATAAAGGGAATAAAATTTTCAGCTGATGACGTTATTTCAACGTCCGGATTTTTTTTTAAATAAAAAATTAAATATTCCAAAAACGTGTTTTACAAAGGTTTTGTGTGTTTCAAACTTGAGTGAAATTTTCATAATTCAATGATTAACGCCATTTTGTTTTGTGAAATTTTAATGGTCCCCGTTAAGTGTCAATTCTAGCCCCGTTTCAGCATTATAACAAATTGTAGTGAGCTTACAAGCGCAACAACATGACCGTTTTGCTCTTCAGTGGATGAAAATTTGTTTAAAAGCTAAAACGGACCGACACTCGGCATTTAAAAATGTGGTGGACTATGTATAAGTTTTTTTTAATAAAAGTTATGTTGCGGTTTTTGATTTGAACTCTTTAAACATTGCATAATGTATATGTATATAAATATGCATTTATTTATTTTTTTTTATGAAAAAAATATTTTTCTTATATGTATTTGTTGTCAGGGATAGTAATCTTTTGCCTTAAAACGAGCGAATTTTTTTTAACATCATACATAAAAGATGTTCATTAAAATTGAAATTAATTTTAAAGCATTGATAAATTAAATATTTAAATACTATTAATAATCTAAAACACAAATATGAAACAGAAAAAAACCAGAAACCAAAAAGAACAATGGTCATGATCGAGACAAGAATAAAAAAACATAATAAAATCGAAAGAAAATCAAATGTTAATAATTTTCAATACACGTATTAGATCGTTTAAAAATGCCGCTTTCTAATAAGGTATTGATGGCTTAATTAGCAGAGTGTTAGATAGAGGTAGAGTGTTAGATCCCGGATAGAGTAGAGGTTCCGAGTTCGTGTCTCGGTAATGACAATTGTTCTTTTTAGCTTTTGGCTTTTTCTGTCTCATAATTTGTGGTTTAGATTATTAGTATTAGTCAAAAAGATTTTTCTTTAATAATTATACTTCATCTGTAGCTCCTATCAAAGGTTGGCTATCATCAGGGTAATCTTAATCCTACACGCTGTAGCCAGAAACTCAAATCGACTTCAATAATGATGCGTTTAAAACTCAGGTAGAATGCAAACAAAATTGCCCACTTGCTTGCGGGATGTCAATATTAAAATTCAATCCAATTTCTACAACAAAATCTCCAAAACTTGAAGCATTCCTTACAAAAGTATGAAAAAAACATCCCATTTTAAAGCATCTATCATCCCCCAACAAGATATTCTTCCATTGACCACACAACCCAAAGATTTTCAAGGGTTGAAGATGTTCACTTCAAGCACTTGATTTTTTTCAAATTCCAAAGATACGATCTCTCTCCGACATGATACGGCCGACCGCGGTACGGCCATTACCCTAATGTTTGCAGGGATGTTTGCGAGAGGGGTGAAGATGCAGTTAAGGGTGTATATCATAACGAGGTTAAACGATGAAATCAATAAGTGAGAATAAAGAGGGTGGTTTATCAAGGTAGAAATTCACCACTACAAATTTACCAACGGTAATCGTTATGGCGATCATTTTAACATATAAGTAACTAGTTTTTTTTTTAAATTTAACCCATTTCGAAGAAAATCTCACTATGGTCTTTATTTGAACAAATTTGCATAACGCCGTTCAGTAAATAGATAGTCTCAAAGACATGATTTTATTATCTTACTAATAAACAAGTCATCGCTTCATTATCTCACCGCAGAGATGGGTAAAACGTTGGTTTCATTTTTATTTATTTTCTATTTTAAAAGAAAGACAAACATTCCCGGGTTACGAACAACCTGACAATATTTTAAAAACTCATATTGTCATGATAATAAGCGGAAAATGTTGCTTGTACAATGATAGAGGAGTTAGCTAGCGGATGATGACGCCCGGGTGGGAAGCCGACGCGTTTGTCCATTCAGCTACCGACCGGTCAAAGTGTATATATTAGAATGTATAAATGGTTATTTACATTTACACATCGTACATATGTACACTACTCTTATTCCGACTCTTCGCGTGGTTTCGCTCAAGTGATTAATTTATTTTAACACGTAATAACTTACCCGGGGCGTCCAACACTTTTTATTCTATTCGCTTACGGATCATATACTCCGGACACCCCTTTTCGTGTATTTTTTTTTTCGAACTATACAGAAGTATGGGAAAGATCTGAGCTCGGTAGAATCTCCATAAATTCATCATCATATCTTGCAATTACGTTGGTAGCACCCATGTTATATCCTCTGCTGCTAAGTCCTCTACGATTTCACACAAACATTATTTGAGGGGCTTAGAAGCAAAGGCAGCAATCTCCTTCATTTTAAATTATTTCTTGGAAAGTTGATTTAACGTTTAATGCACTTTTCTTTTTGTAAATATGTTGATAAATTTAGAGATAATTGTTTCAAATTGTTCTTAGTTTAATGTTCACTAACATTTTTGTACATTTCATTTTCCATTTCTATATAATAATCATTCAAAAGTTGACAATGCCACAGAACCGTTTTTGGAGATTGCTGCCTTTGCTTCTAAGCCCCTCATTTGTTTTAATGATGGTAGTAGAAGGAAATCAAATATTGTCAGATTATTCATAAGCTAAGGATTTTTGCTTATCTACAATTTATATATTTATTTATATAGGTACTAACGGATCATTGTCCGATTACAAAAAATAGATAGCACGAAATGGGAAAAAAGAGCAATGGAAAAAAACAGCACTCACGTAATATTTTAGTGAAGCAAAGACAAAAATATACATTCAAAGAACATTCAAGTCGAAGCCTGAACAAGGTTTTGGTAGAGTCGTAAAGAATGACAAAAATCATTTAGACTGGGACCAAAAATTTGAAGACCATGGCTTGAGTTGACAAGTCTTGACATTCTGGACAACGGAGAATGATAACCATCATTAGTAGAGTGATGATTGAGGAACAACAATTAATTATTTCTGAGTCTACGGTAAGGAATGTTGAACTGGATGAGTTGCAACAAAGAAGGTGACTCAATAAAACAATTAATAATTTTGAAAATGCAAAATAAATCAAAGCTATGCTTTTCCAATGAAGAAAATTTTAATGTTTGTTCAATTTCATCATATGAATAGTCGCCTCTTTCTCGCCCTGATCTCCATGCGATTCCGCGTAAAAATTGAATTATTCAGATTTGCAAATATTTTTAACCTTTCTTTATATCCTTATTCCCGCCCTACCTTCGAATTAAGCGTGTCATAGAACCAATGGTTTCGGCAAGTGAGAGTTTGGGTGGCGTTTAAAAAATTCATCGTATGTATTTATCGGAGAAAGACGCAATTAATTGATGAAACAACAAAAAAAAAAATATCACAAGCAATACTGATCAAAACTAATAAGGGTGCGGAATCAATATTAGGGGATGCGAGGGGTAGGAAGGATGGTGGAAAGTGTACCACAGAGTTACACTGACTGCGAACACTTGGGCATACCTACCCACGTAGGACAAAATGGATCTATTTTACAATGGATGCATTGTCAATCAAACGTACCCCTGTTCTTCTGGTGTTTTTCGACCACTAGCTAATGAGGTTGACGCGCGTCACGAAAGTTAAATGTAATGCTAAGTTTATACTTAATTATGCCGACAAAATTATATAGGTACCCATATAGTACGTATAATTACGCTAAAGGTTAAAAAAAGGGATTTTTGTCTTTGTTTTTCATGAAAAACGTATGAGATTTCGCGGTATGAGCGCCAATCACGGTTTGTAAGAAACAAAGCTCCCAATATGTACGAACAACTAATTCATTGATGGATTTGTCGCATACAAGTTTCGCGATACAAACGCTGTATTAACACAGATGCATTGCTTGCATACAGCATGTTTAAAATAAGTTATTCGACTTCAGAAAGTAAATTTAAAAAATGTAATTTTTAAATTAGTAAAAAGAACCTGTAAAACTTTTCATTTTTAAAATATTATTTGAACGTAGCTTGATGTCCCCTTTTTGCCAAAACAATAAGTCGGCGTAAGCGAGAAAAAAAAAGTTTCTCAGTGACGATTTTCCAGAACATCACTGTCAGAATTGTATATATATAAACCGATACACATATTTCTAAATATGTGTTATTTGGGTCAAATCTAATTATTCGATCTATATTTAAGCTTCATTGAGATTACATAGTCAAATAGAAAATAACAGTTAATTGGTAGGTAGGTACCTATAAAACAATAAAATCAGTCGGTTATCAACTATTGTTATTTTTTGACTAATAATATAAGGTTCACTGTACAAACAAAATGAAAAAGTAAGACTATGGCATCCCTAATTGGGGTATATTGAAGGGAGATGAGAAAGAGGAAGGTTGGAAAGTACCTGGCTATTCAGGTCTGGTCACCAAACACGGTTAAAGCCATTTCAAGTAATGTTTCGATTTTGAACTGTGTTCTTTCACCAGGGCAGTCCACCACTCGTTTGCACAGTATTCACTCTTCGACTGTGTCCATCGTATTAAATATTCTCGCTGGAAAATACTCATAGAAATAATATATTTCACCCCACAAGGGGGGGTGGGGGATCGGTTCTCATCCCTCTGCGCCACTGGATGGATAAACCCCTTCACAATATAATTGAATGGGCATCACAACATGAAAACATGTTGTGTGGGATACCATGATATAATTGTGTGCCTTACGAGTGGTCAGTGGCGGTGCGTAGAATGGGCGGGAATATAATAACCACAATCAATTAAGTTTATAGTTAATTCGCAATTTTGGCTTCATCCGAGTTTCAAAACGAGATCATTTTTCAAAATTAAAAAAAATGTTTATATTTTATCACACTTAAACGTAAATTTCAAAGCCTCATAGATCATTGTGTAGACCTGGCGTTGACAATGACGTTGCCATCTGAAAATAGTTTTGTTGATCTATAAAATCCAGACAGAGAAAGCCATGTATGTTTCATAACACGAAAATTTACCGTTTATAGTTGATTGTACGAAAGAGCTTAAATCTCTCGATCGGTGAGCTTTAGCTCCAAGAAATGTTTTCAGATTCATTCAAGTCATTTATCCTTAGCTATGAAGCTTTGAAATATCAAATTATCTATCAAAAAACAAGTAAAGGCGTCATACTTTTCAATTGCACAATATTTAACATAAAACAGTGTTGAAACTCGTGCGAAACCAGCTGATAATAACTAGCTCATATAAATGTATTCTGGATATATTTAGAGGTTTTAGGGTTTAAGCGACACTTTGGCAAAAAATGGAGTTTTAATCAGTTAATTTTTCTACATCGAATTCTCTGACGAATCGTGGCCTTTCAGCCATCTAAAATATATTTGCCATTTGGGAAAAGGCTTGACTCAAGCGACACTAGCTTGGGACTTTTTTAAAACAGCTTTAAAAAGCTTCAAGTAACTCAATACGAGCTTTGAGTTAACTTTTTTTTTCAAAATCCAACCAGGTACTGAAAACTTGAATTTTAATGTAAAAAAAATATATATATAAAGTGCTCAATTGCAAACTTCTGAAAATGTCGCTTCAGCCCTTTTGCCTCTCCGGTGACGATATATTGTATCATGTTATGTGAGCACATTGTTTAAAAAACAGTCCATTGAATTTTTTTAGGTTGTATTAAAATATAATGATTTCGCCACCCCTTTCACTGACTGTACCCTCTCGAACTGTATTCAGTGTACAGTCGGTAAAATACATACACACACAGCCGCCCATTTGTAGGAAAGAGATTCGAAGTGGACACTCGAAATATAAACGATTCCAATTTCGAAATGTGAGTGGGATATGTAGTTCCACAGGGTTTGATATTGTCGAATAGAATTGTATGGATATTGTACCACATATTGTGCTATAGATATCGGCTGTACCTGTCGTCTTTATAACGACGCGCAGGGCCGGATCGGCACGCAGAACGCCGGGAACGAGCCATCGGGCTCACGTCAAAAGGGGATGACAAATATAAAAGTAACTGAAAATTTAGATTTTGTTAAAATCATTTATTTAGTGTGATAATTTAATAATACATCTTTTATGTACATTTTAAAGTAAATATATCACGTTTCGTTAAATACTTTACATATTTAGATTACAGACATTTTAATTTCCTTTGAATACGTTATTTTGTGTAGTTTCATTGTTGACTATAAATTATTTATTTTGTGAGCACATTCGTACGTTCAAGTTTGATATTTTAAATTCGTAAAACCAGTTTTAATAACTTTAATTTACATCAGTTAATTGATATTATTTTCAAATTTTGAAAAAAATCTCTCCAAGTCTCTACCCACCTAGTAAAGAAACCACCTATAATGTTACGTCATTCTATATTTGAAATGTGGATTAAAGCAAACGTTTTTTTCTTCTTGGCAACAAGTTACATACAATGATTTTTCACGGCTTACAACTAGTAAATGAATAAAAACAATTTTCGTAGAAAGCAATCACTTTGTGGTTTGATATATTTGAAGAAATGAAAAAATAACTTTGTACAAGACCACGGATATTATTTTATAAATTACCGACCGGTTTCGCTTAGCCTAAGCATCATCATCTTATTGATGAAGATAATACCTTCAATAAAAGCACCGGTGCTCATATTCTTCACAAAAATGATCATGGCAACTTGATTAAATAATTTAGACGCACTAGAAGTAAAGAAAAATATTCAAATTAAAAGTCGTATTCTTAAAAATCAGGTTATTTTGTCCAGTAGTCTAATATTAGGTATATTTCCCGTAAACTAAAAAAAAACATTATTCTTTAATCACCTTCTCAGTTGACGTTTTTTATTTTTCAATTCATATTATCTGTTTTCTTTCTCTCTATTCATTTGTTATAATTTAAATGTTATTCTATTGTTTTCTCATTGTTCTGTTATTTTATTTTATATTTTGTTCTCTCTCTGTATGTATATATATAACCGCACACTTAGTATTTTTTTTGTTTAGTTTATTTTGTACCGTGATGATACCTAGGTTAAGCGAAACCAGTCAGTCATAAAAAATAAAATAATATCCGTGGTCTTATACAAAGTAATTTTCTCATTTCAATAAATTAATATTTTATGGTGTTAGAAATTACAAATAGGTCAAAACCAAAAAATAATTAATTATGCCAAAACCTAGTCCACCCCTAATGATCTCCTCGATCATTCTGCGCCCCTGATGCTCCTGATACCTTTTGCCATATTTAATCGTCGAGTGCGTAGTGAATTGGACTTGCTTTTCATAAATGATCTCTGCATGATTCTGCCCTCCGTGGATTTTGAATGGAGATAATTATGTTTTTCATGATACGAGTTTTATAAAATGTCAATAAATAAACATTTCATTCTATGAACCATCCTTCATGCGTATACCTATACACGTAAATAATTATATAGACGTATAACAAAACATTACTTTATTATGTTGGAATTTTTTTGACCATGAAGTCGTCGTAATATTCGATGGGTTTCAAAGATTGTGATAGACTAACCATGTGGAAATATTGACAGATAACAGAACACCGAAAATATTGACGAAGTGGTGCCCCAGTGGAAGCGACCCAGAGGCAGAGTAGGAAAGAGGTGGACTGACTGCGTGGGAGAAGATTGGAACAGGACGAGAAGGCCTGAAGATTGGAGGCTAATGATGAGGGGCCTGAACAAGTGGAAAACATTTGTGGAAGAGTCCAAATCCTTCCCAAGAATGTATCTTTAAGGATGGGGTATGTTATCCCTAAAAAGCGACTAAAAAACTTTTTTAAACGGGGTAATAAACGTTAAGAAAGTATTTTCTGGCGTTACAAAAAATAAGGGAGGAAAGACTTTGATAATCCATTTGAGATGCATGAGTTTTGGAGATGTGAGAAAGTCAACTTATAGCCTACAAACTCAAGCATTTTACGAATCAAGAGGTAAAGAAATTGAATGTATAAAAAAGCACTTATTTTGACCAAAAGCTTTTATAAATGACAAAGTTGAAAGTTACGTGCATTAAAAAAGCTATAAAAATGAAATAAAGCCAAAATGTTTGTGAAAAAACTCAATCGGCCCGCTTAATTAATCCTGAAATGAAATAAAATAAAAATAAAGCAAAAGCAACCCCACATTAGCACGGACAAAGTGCAAAGTTTAGCCAAAAATGGCTTTTGAAAAGGAAAAAGACCTCCGCTTTGACTGAAACTTTCCATACATTAATTATATTCAGACCTACCCCGGCCCACCTCCTTTCAGCGGGTAGTTGCAGGTTCCGGGCTAAAACAAAACCCTGTCCAAGAGAACCCGGAATGGCTGACCCGGAGCGGGGAACCTGGAAGGGAGAAACAGAAAGCCCGGCCCTAAAGACGTATTTATACGTTGTACGTTAATTGGCCGAAATAAAAAGGCCAAGCCAACTGAAGCCGCTGAAATTTAACATTCGCATTCGGTGAAAGGATTCTTTTTCAATTGCCTTTTGATATCGGACAGAACCCTGACGCGTGGGAGAAAATATATTACTTACATCGAACTATTTAAAAAAAAAAACATTTGGTTGTGATCATGCCTCCCTTCTTATTCACATTTTTTTCCCACTAAATTAAAAATATCGTCGCTGGAAAGGCAAAAAGGGCTTAAGCGACACTTTGGTCAACAATTAATTAAATGTGCAGTTGTGATGCTTTGACTCGTTTGATTCTGAAGACTTTTGTGGCCCTTCAGCCATCTAAAATATATTTACAATTTGGGGGAAGGCTTGACTCAAGCGACACAAGTTTAGGATCTGCTCACTAAACATAGCTAAAGCAGTTTCAAACAACTCTGTAACGTTTCGACTGATAATAAGGTTATTTCGTAGTGGGTTCTTTACAGAAAATACCATGTTTTATTTATTTAAATATAATCCTAGTAACCAGTGAAAAATCGCGCTATGTAACGTTACTTGCCTAGATAAACTATTATTTGCTTTAATCTACCCATTTCAAATATAGAAAAATGTCTGCTAAATTACATTATAGGTAGGTACTTTATTAGGTAGGCAAGGATTTGAAAAGCATAATTTTTAAATTTGATTATTTCAATTAACATTAGTTCAAAATTTGAAAACTTCACACTCACACGTACGTGCGTACTCACAAAAGTAAATAAAAAAATATTTAATTATATTGCGTATAACCCGTTTAACTAATTATATTAATTAAGTATAAATTATTTAATTTTTACTCCCCTTTATTCGGCCAACACTATGTAAGTGGTTTTTGAATATTTTAAAATAAGGTACCACAGTTACTATTCTAAATCATGTTTTCAATATGAAATGATTGTTTTTTTGTAATAATTTTCATAAGGTTTCTTATTTATCCATATGGATTGTATGTACCTATATGTTGGGGTCGGTCATTAAACTTCTTGCTAAAAGGCATGTAAAATTATATTGAAGGTTACTAGATTGTTCAAAGGCGGCCTCCGTGGTCGAATGGATAAGACGCTTGACTGGGAATTTAAAGATCACGAATTTTTGTTTGATTTTTGGAAATATTTTTTAAATGAATTAATATGTGTTATTTTCCATTTGATTTTATCGCCCTTGGTGAAAGGTCACCATTCAGAAATGAAAGGTTGTTTTAAATGGCTTTAACTGTGTTTTGTAACCGGATCTGAATAACCAGGTACCCACTACCTTCAGCCTCACAACATACCCCAATTGAGGATGCCGTAGTCCCACTGGCTCCAGACGGTTGGGAGCTGTTGGGACTCTTGCGCGAGGTCCACTTGAAAAAAAAAAGTTAAAATAATACTTTGACCGTAGAAAACGACAAAATATGAAATGTAATAATTGTTTATTAGAATTCCTATCAAGATCAACCGCACTTATTAACACGTATAGTCTCGTAAAGACTGTATTACACAGTCAGTGTAGGTGGGGAACATACAAAGATATTAAATAATGCATCCTCATAACAATCCCATAAATCCCACCCCTCTAAGTGTCTCCTTCCCTCTCGCTTAACGACATCATAAATAGCAATATATCTCTGACGTTACGCGAAGAGCATAAATAAACAGAATAAATAAAGACCTGGTTAGAAGTCTAGAAACCACAATGCGATTTTTTAAATAAGTTTTTTCAATACGATATTTTACTATATACGCCCATATGGAGTTTTACGTATTAGTAGAAGAGATTAAATAATATAGTAGTGATGTAACACGGAGAAAAACATAACTAAGTATTTAGAAAGATAACAATAAAATAATTAAACACAAGTATTCTTGAAGGAGGTATGCCATTATAGCTTTCTTGTCACTATATTCAGTGCAGTTGAATATATCTACTATTTCTGCGAAGGAATTAATAATATAATAACAACAGTGAACTTATATATCGCAGTTTTGTAATATTTCACCTCAAGTGCGCTTCATGCTAAATTAATTATGCTAATAAGATTAACTAACAAGGAGAAAATAATACACAATATGTATACAAATTAAAAATATCTAAAATAATGATCGTTATCATAAATCACGAGAAAAAAAACCTACCCACTGCATGCAATTTATGGTAGGTACAAGCTAGTATCTAAATAATTCAGTCCTTATATTATTGTTACATTTTTAAAAAAATTATCAAGTAGTTGTTAGGTATATGGAAGGTAATTAAGCTTAGTCAATCAGGGCTATCTATAATACCATTAACAAATTTTAAAATAAAAGCCCTCTGTCTTAGGTTTTTTTTTTCATACATTATTTCGCTGAGTTATTGTAATTTATGATTTCTATGGATAGACCGAGTAAATTTAGTATATTTCAGAAATTTATGTTGCATTTTTTTAGATGGAATTGGTGTAAATTTTAAACTAATGGAACCAGAAGAAAATAATGCTAAGATGCTGATTTTTTTCGTATTTCTTATATTGATTTTTTACATATTATTTGCTATATATATATACATGTTTTTTTGTTTTTCTTTTATGTGTTTTCTATGTTTTTTTGTCCTTATTTGATTTGATTGTTCTCATCAATATACAATATATAAAGACTTCAATATGAAAGACCACCATTCAGAATCAAAACGTTGCTAGCAATGGCTTTAGCCGTGTTTGGTGACCAGATCTGAATAGCCCGGTACTTTTCAACCTTCCTCTACCTTAATCTCCTTCCCTCCCCACTGCCTTCAGCCTTACAACATACCCTAATTTTTGAATGCCATAGTCTCACTGGCTCTAGACGGTTAGGAGCAGTTGAGACTCTTGTGCGGTATTCAAATAAAAACAAAACTATATATTCGTACAAATTTTCTAATTTCCATCCTACCAAACTGTCATATTCGTCTACCATAACACAGGGATACTGTAGCGTGGCGGGCGAAATAAAAAAAAACTATTACTGAAAATCTGTCAACCGTTAAGCTTTGGCTTCTTGAATTTTTCTCTGCTTTTTTGTCCGAAATTTTTTAGGTCAAAGTAACTATCTATAGCTCATTCAATAATTTCCATAATGAGCTAAGGCGGTTTTAAGACAAGTTTCTAAGACGCCATAAGTATCGTTTGTCAAATAATTTTCATTCGTTCGACAAGAAAATAAAATTCTTTTTATCGGGCGAAACTGAGTCATAAATGCCAAGTATGTAAACGCACCTGCTCTAAAGTAACATCGAATTAATAAGATAGAAAAAATGGGTATCAAATTGGTGTTACCAGACATATGGACATTATGGTATTCTTACAGTGAACATTAATATCATAAGTGTAGAAGTGTATTTATTATGCCGCTCTATTCGCGTACGATTCAGTGTGTCACAGAAAAGACATACTGTTCTACCCTTCACAATTAAATTCAGTGGTTGTGAAACCAAATAAATTTACTTATTAGATTTTTTGTTCATATTAAACCCCTATTTTACTAACGTTGGTATGTTTTAAACTTTCATCACATTTAATATCGACCCAATTACTAGCGCCATTTTTTTATCAAATTGTTATCGGCCGTAAAAAGTAAAGCACATGCTGTTATATTTGATGGAAAGATGAAACGCATTAAATCAGCGTTTAACTTAAACCTTTTAAATGTCAAAAAAATAAATAAAAATATCGCTAATCGATTAATTAAGACAGCGTCAAAAGTGAAGATAATTTAAAAAACCCCAACCATAGAGTGATAATATTGCCTAGTTTTATTAGTCATGTTTCCACAAGCCTAATTATTTAAACTAGATGTTTTGCAGAGGCCAGCGGGGGCACACGGCAATTGATTGAACCATGCACCACATACCCTAGAATACATTTTATTCGCTTATCAAACAATAACGATTTGCATTGTTTGAATAATTTTATGAAGATTAATGTTAATTGTTTTGTATCGGTATCTAATAGTCATTTTTTACCATTCATTATAATGGCAGTAGAATTTCTAATATTGTCAAATTATTCGAAACCCGGGAATATTTGTCTTTCTTTAAAATAAAACAAATTTTACTAAAAAAAACATAGTTAGTTATTCCCTTCAGTCGTTATACAGTCGAAATACAATAAAAGTCTTGTATAGTTCAATGTCAATCGAATCGCATTTTAAAGGAAATGTTATTTTGAAAACCGACCGGTTTTGAGCGAGTGGACAAACGCGTCGGATTCCCACCCGGAGCGTTGTGGGTTCAATTCATCTTCTAGCTAAGTCCTCCATCTTTGCACAAGCAACATCTTCCGCTTCTTATGATGGCAATGGGAGTTTTTCAAATATTGTCAGGTTATCCGTAGCCCGGGAAATATTTGTCTTTCTTAAAAAAAAAAAAGAAGTTTTCTCGGAGTAGTATGCAAAATTCAAATAACTATTTCGCCTGCATAAAATTTTAAAAATTTCCAACTTTTTTTGCGTTTTTAAAAATAGGCACAACATTATATCGATAGTCACTCTCTATTTTCCACTGTATGTGTGTATATAAATTGGATCAAACTTAAGATTGCCGTTGGTTAAAAAGTGTATAGAGAGAGAGACTGGTAATGATGATTAGGTTTCAATACCCAGAGACAAGCGAAAATAATTCCATCTAAAATAATTTACTTCCCTAATAACATTTTCCACAGCAAAAAATCCCCCACCCCTCACCTTTTAAACACCTGAACTATATATATACATATCTATTATAATACAATAAGAATATAAAATAATATTTCTTCCACAAATGGTGGCTCACCTCGCCCATAAACGATACTGTGGAATTTTTCATATGGGGCGCTATAGGGCCCGCATTTCGGATTCCACGCATTCTTGTGGAACCGTGGCAGATCCACTATGTCGATTCTATTATATTATTCCATTATGGTGGAAGTCTCGAATGATGACGTCACACTATGCCGGCGTCTTCGGGAGCCGTTTCCAGATGGCGCTCGATTGTGGAATTTTATAATGCTTGGATATAATGGCTTTTGTGTCGGTTCTTAATTTTTAACGGTGTTCACTGTTATTTTTAACAAAAAAACATATATTTTCAAATCGAATGTATTCATCACATCTTTTAAAAACTAATACTATCTTTATTACCCGGCTTCGCACGAGCTTAACTTTTTTTCTTGTTAAGAAATTCGATAAAACGTAACAAATAATATAGCGTACATATTGACTTATTTTTTACGGTTATTATGTGTAAATCAAAGCTTTGAAGCTCATGGTGTGAAACAATTATTTTCAACTACAAATAGAATAGACTTTATAAATTACAGACTGAAAATCTCTGCAATTTTTTTTTTTTAAATTTGTTTCAGAAACGAATGTATGAATTATATTACAACGAGCAACCGATTTATAAAAAAAAATAATCCCTTGCCTTTTTAAGAACTATGTTTTTAATATTTTATTTTGGCCAAAGTAGCCAGGTATTTATAAATAATTTAAATTATTTCTAGGATTTTTTCCATTTAAATTAAGTTAAAACAAAAAATACTACTTTTTTAAATGGTAGTTAGAAAGGAATAAGACCAAATCGTGTGGTAATGTAAAAACGAAAAAGTAATTTTAATCTTCTTTTAAACACTGCTACTAGAGTAAAATATAGGCTATGAATAAATTTAGTGAGCATTACACCTATATTTTATAATTACACAATATAATAATTTGTTTTGTGAGAACGCACGACCGTACGAGTGTGAACTTTTTAAATTTGGAACTGATGTTAATTGAAATTATCAAATTTAAAAAATAATCTTTTCAAACCCCTACCTACCTAATAAAGTACTAACTTTAATGTATTTCATCAGACATTATTCTATTTTTGGAATGTGTGGATTAAAGCAACTAATATTTTTACTTAAGTCAAGTTACATCCCGTGATTTTTCACGGGTTTCAAGTATATGTTATTTGTTTGGTTAAATATTGAATTTAAAATTTATTAATATTTCTCTAATTTACAATAATCAACCATAAAATTTATTTCTAATCGTTGTGTGTGTGTTTTTTTTAATTGAACTAACTGGTTATAAGGCAAGTATAAAATATCGTAATTATGGCAACAACGTGTACCAAAGTCCACTCCGAAGTTCCTTGGCCGGAAAAATTATCGTTGCAGACCAATTATTATTGGGAAAAGTTAGAATGTTGAGCACAAGGGGCGGAAATATTCAACGTCCAGTGGGTTGGGGAGGGGGGGGTGTTATGTTGCAGCATGGTGGAGTTACAGCAGTGGCCATTTGGAGGCCAAAGAAGGAAATGTGGTGGAAAATGGGGGGCAGGGCCGTATTTAAGTAAAAATAATATATCACTACTAATTTGAATGGCTTTCTTTATTTCTAGTGCTTCTAAATTATTTAATCTGTTGCCACGACCATTTTTGTGAAGAATATGAGTACGGTGCTTTTATTGAAGGTATGATATTTTTCAATTAAATGATGATTCTTAGGTCAAGCAAAACCGGTCGGTCATAAAAAATTAAATAAAGTCTCTGGTCAGATACAAAGTTATTATTTCATTTTAATTAAAAATAATATATTAAACTTAAAAAAGGTTTATTGGACAAGTTTTTGCAATGATAGCATCAAATGGTGATATTTAAAAAAGCGCATAGAAATTGGATAACGTTATTCACGGCAAATAAACGGGTAGCTGGCTTAGCATTAAAAACCTTTTTCTCAGATCTCAATCTAAGTATAACTTTTAATAATAACGGATAGAAAAATCAAGTTGAAGAAAAAAATACACAGCTTAGCAACTCAGCGGCAGATACTCTTTGCATCGGCCTGGTGAAAGGAAACCAACTACCTGAAATCGAAACGTTGTTTTAAACTACGTAAGCCAGGAACTTCTAGACCCTCTTAATTTCATCATTCTATCACTCCTTCTTTCTTTCACACTGAAACAATCCCGGAAAGAAGTTTTTATAGTATCCCCGTCTGCAGTTGGTGAGGTAGGTGCCTCATATAAAGATAAACTATAGTAAGCAACGAGGTGTTATTACCTTCGATAGTTTTACTGTTGCAAAAATGATTTTAAATTTCTAAAAGGCTACTTCACATTTTAAACATGAAAAGTCCCGATGAGGCTCTGTTTTACTAAAGCGGCGTAGAGCCTCACAAGTGGCCTGGGTAATAGGTGTAAAAAGCACTGCTCTGAAACATTTATAAAGTGGTTGAACACTGGGGAGGCCGTAGCTACGGAGTAGCGGTGGTGTAGCTTGTGGTGGCCACGGCGTAGCAATTCGTTGCCATTCGTAACTAGTTCCTGGCTATAGATGATCTACATTCCTAGGTGCTTAATTGCTTTGGCGTAGGCATTTGCTACGACGGTGTGGAAGCCAAAGCAAGTTGGAATATTATTTTATAAGTATGCATAACACTTTGGTTATGGTATGATTTGGGGCTGTTACTGCATTAAGGGCTCTTTTGCAAGTAGAAACGAATTAAATTACTATTTTTTTAGCAGTATTTTCTCTACTAGCAGCTTTCATGTGTCTACTACCGCGTATTTTTTAGTGAGTTTTTGTTGGTCTTCTCCCGTTTGAGGTTTTCAGCGTGGGTTTTGTGACGTCGATAGTCAAGTTTGATGAACCTTAAAGGTTTAAGGCTGGACATGTACAGATAATGTCAGTTGACAGAACACAGAAAATCATAAGCCCCAATGAGATTGACCCCTGACGAAGACCGATGACAAGGTGGACTGACTGTATGAAAGAAGATTGGAGCAGGATGGAAAGGTCTAAGGACTGGTGAAGAGTGACTAGGTCGCCCACATTTTTTATTATGCCACTAAACTTGACGAAACTAAACGCCCTTGAGGTGATTTTTCACAAAAACGGCGCTATACAAATTATCCAAATATCATTATTAATCAATTGAGTACCCCTGAAGACAAACGAGGCAAGAAAACAACTAAGCAACATGGAAACAAGGAAGAAGGTATATTAACAGAGCGGTGGTAGTCGGTTCGTTTGGACGCCACGGCAGATCAGACTTAGGTTATATCTCAGAGCAATAATATACAGGAGGGAACGCTTCTGTAGTCAGTACTGATGATTTTTATCTGACTCAGCTAGACCTGGGGGTGGCTAGGACTAGGTCTAGGGTATTTATACATAGTATATGTCAACATAATATTTTTGTTTATTTGTATTACCACTTTTTCACAGTAGTAATGTTTTTGTTTATTTGTATTACCACTTTTTCAGAGTGGTAGATACTCTAAGTATCGCCCTGGTGAAAGACAACCATTCAGAATCGAAACGTTGCTTGAAATGGCTTAAGCCGTGTTTGGTGACCAGATCTGAATAGCCAGGTACTTCCCAACCTTCCTCTTCCCGATCTCCTTCCCCTCCCCACTACCTTCAGCCTCACAACATACCCAATTTGGGGATGCCATAGTCTCACTGGCTCTAGACGGTTGGGAGCAGTTGAGACTCTTGTGCGGTATTCAAGTAAAAAAAAAAAATTGTTATAAACAAAAATATAGCATATAACCTAAGAAACCATTGAGTTATGTCAAGTTATGTCGCATATCAAAACGTAGTGGGCGGAGTTTCTGGAGACGCGGGAACCAGAAAACATGCTTATATACCGAATGGTGGTGCTATATTGTGTGAGAACTTGTCTTGTCTCTTCTTTCTCTCTCACAGTTTACGACGTAAAAACCCGGAGAAAGTGATTTATCGTAAATTTGTATAAGTTGAGTGGAAATATTTAGCTATTCCTCCTTATATCGTTACTTCAAGGGTTTTATTTAGTAAAATAATCACCTGACCACTCTTAAAGACAAAAAAGCAACAAAGCTTAAAGTAACAATATATGGAGGGATAGCTAATTTGTTTTACCCAACTCATCCGAAATTATAATAAATCACTTTTTCCGAGTTTTTACATCGTACACCATGAGAGAGAAAGAGACAACAATTTTCTTGGAACGCTTCTATATACTGTCGCAATGATCTTAAGCTGGCTGTCTTCGCTGGTTAACGGCGGGACTCCGCCCACATTTTTTATTATGCCACTAAACTTGACACAACTAAACGGTTTTTTAGGTTAGATGCTATATTTTTGTTAATAAAAATACTGTGAAAAAGTGGCTATACGAATACACAAAAACATTATTTATTTATTTATTTATTTATTTTTATACGCCCTCATGGGCTTTTACATAACATAGGTATAAAATAAAATAACATTATGTCGATATGTGATATGAATGGATATATAAATACCGTAGCCTTAGTCTTAGCCACGCCCATTTACGCCGAATCATGTTAAAATCATCAAAAACAAGTCCAAAACTGACTTCACTGCCTTGGCTTGGGCTACCTCTAGTATACTCTAAGCAACAAAGCGACTAGGCAACAAGGTATATTGACAGCCTAGCAGGCGGTGGTAGTCGGGTTGTTTGGACTCCACTGCAGATCAGAATTAGGTTGTATTTTGTATTAGAATCACTTGACCACCCCTGAAGACAAACAAGGCAACAAAACAACCAGGCAACTAGGCGACCAGGCAAGGTATATTGACAGACCAGCGGGCGGTGGTAGTCGGTGTGTTTGGACTCCATTAGCGTTGCGCAAGCTGACGAGACGTACTACGTCTACGCAAACAAAGATCTTTAAAGCAAACACTCCGCTTAATACGTCCAATAGAAAACTTCAAAGTTCTGCAACTAAATATGAAAGTATTATTAAATAAACCGCCCAGGGACGGCGCTTGCTGAATAACAATTGCGTTAATTAATTTATGCAGGAATGTCTCATGCTTTCACGCCCTCGTAATAGCTTTTGTACAAATTTATTGATAAAATTTAATTAGATCACAACATTGTGTCCTTTTACACATTATATTATATTATATTATGCTGGCACCTACATAAAATGAGTCTTTTATAAAATAACCCTTTTCACGTTATCTTTAAAAACAATCTATTTAGCTAAATTATAAAATTGCATGACTCTATGTTGAGTGACTTTTAAACCTTTTTTTCTTTCGGGTTATCTCATGCTAATAACTATAAAAAATAATTTATTCTGTTGCGCATTATTGCTAAGTAATAATAAAATAATTATTTTAATAAGTGTGAATAGGCACTAGGTACTTATTTTTACCCAAAATCCAAGAATTTCAATTCTAAAAATAACAGATTCGATTACTTCAAAAAAATTGAAAGATCTTTCCAATACGACACCTCTGAGTTAAACTATTATTTGTAACGGGTTTGTGATAACAAAAAGTCGTTGAATACGTACCTACATTTAATACAAAATCAACGCAGAAGCAAACTTTATATTTATTTGTTTATAGTTTATACAGTAAATTATTATTGGGATGGTGTCTAAGGAATGTAAAGCAATAATCAATAACAATTACGAGATACACGAACACGGGACGAGAAATGCAAAAATAATTAGATTGCCTACAAGGAAAAAATTAAGCACACAGAAATCTTTTATGTACCGGGCCGTCCAAATATACAATAGATTTCTGAAAGAAATTACTTTAAAATAGACAACATTCTTCAATTTTTAATTAAATAAATATATTTGTAGCACGTTCCAGTGTGGTAGATACTCTAGTTATCGCCCTGGTTAAAGACCACCATTCAGAATCGAAACGTTGCTTAAAATGGCAATGTGTTTGGTGGCCAGATCTGAATAGTCAGGTACTTTTCAACCTTCCTCTTTCCCATCTCCTTCCCTCCCCTATTTGCTTCAACCTCACAACATACCCGACATTGGGGATGCCATGGTCTCACTAGCTCTAGACGGTTAAAGTGCAGTTGGGACTCTTGTGCGGTATTTCATTATAAAAAATAAAAATATATATGCAAATAAATTAGACTACCAGAAAAGAATAAAACCAACACACAAAATAGCTTACTATTTAAAGGGATGAAATCTTATAATGCGCTGCCGGAAACCATCAAAATTATGCCTATCAATCAAATTCAAAATAGCCTGTAAAAATTATTTAAAATGCATATAAATCAAAATAATAATTAGCATATAAGTTAAAATATTATAAAGTCAAAAAGAAAATGAAATAATTAGCTACTTGTAAACTTGAATGTACAAAGTAACTAATATAAAATAAATAAAAATAAAAATTCTCACTCCAAGGTTCAAGCTGAGGTGTAAGTTTTCAACCCAATTGAAAATGGAAAGAAAAAAAAATTATATTTTAAAAAATATATTTTAATAGTTAAAATTGGTACCGCTACTGCTATTTGGTATTTGAATATATAGTCGCGGTCTCTCCGGCCATGAAACTATATGTTTTCATAAAACTGTACAAACAGCCATACATTACTGTAAGCGCTCGCACAGTCCGCCCAGCCGGTAACGATACCTACCGACTCCGCATCGCGCTGCGTAGGCCCCGCAGGGGTGAATTGGGCCGTTAAGGGAATACTTTTTAATGGCAACACCCTTGATGTAACAATATACGGAGAGAGAGCTAATTCGTTTTACCCAACCTATACGAATTTGGGATAAATCACTTTCTCTGGGTTTTTACGTCGTACACCATGAGAGAGAAAGAGACAACAAAAATAACACACCGCTTTTATGTACTGTAAGGGATGATCTTGGTCTCCCGCGTCTCCTGGGACTCCGCCCACATGTTTTCATATGCGACTAAACTCGACACAACTAAACGGTTATTTAAATTATATGCTATATTTTTGTTGATAACAATACTGTGAAAAAGTGGTTATACGAATAAACAAAAACATTATGTCGACATGAACATGAACAAAAACATTATGCTATGAATGGATGAATAAATACCCTAGCCTTGGTTCTAGCCACACCCAGGTCTGCCGAGTCCTGCCCAAATAGGGTATGTTGTGAGGTTGAAGGTAGTGGGGAGAGGAAAGAGATTGGAAAGAGGAAGGTTGGGAAGTACCTGGCTATTCAGATCTGGTCACCAAACACGACTAAAGCCATTTCAAGTAAAGTTCCGATTCTGAATGGTGGTCTTTCACGAGCGATACTTGGAGTAACTGCCACTCTGACTGACACTTTGTCTGTTTTTTGTCTTTCCACCGACGATATATATATTAAAAGTGCTTATTGTAATGGGCCCAGGGGCGAATGTTGGTAAATCCGCCCCTGGGCTCACCTATACGACGTTGCGCCTGTGACTGTGGCAACCTAGGTGGTCAAATTGATATGCGAGTTTAGACATTGCCTACAAATATACGAGAATATCTTCATTTCAAGTGGAAAACTAACTCTCTCTTCACATGATGTTTGTCCGTTTCAATGGTAGGCTAGTTAGATATTACCCGGCTGTGCCCGAGTTAAACTCGTTGAAAAAAAAAACAAATAATATAGCGTCTTGCCTTCATTTTTAACAGTATTTCGTATATGTTCATAATATCTTAGGGTACTAAAGAGGTTTCAAGATGAAAATAATTGCGTTTGCTTAGAAAATCAAGAACGAAAAAGCTGTGCATAGTTTAAAAAGCCAAAGCTCACCGCCCACGAGGTTTTTTTGTGCGATACAACAATCTACGTTTGTAGGTATCTATTTTTAATCTATGTTTCAATTTTCAACAATTTGTCGTAACTTGAGTGGTAGGAATTCGTACATGGTTAAACATTTTTAAAAAATCTTAGACAAATACCTACAGAAATGAGGGACGATGTCTTACAAAATTTCTGCTGGCAAATACTTTCTATTAAAGGAATATCATATTTGCATGAAACTGCTTATGTTAATTAACAAACTTTAAAAAATATTTTAAAAAAAAACGCACACAAAAAATAAATTGGGTCGTGCCCGATATTCGAACTCCTTTGGACCTTTACTTTATCCGGGAGCGTCGCATTTACCAACTCTGCCATCCCAACCAATTCATTAAGTGCCATTTTCATTGAATCATTTTATGAAAGATTTTTCACGGACACCAACTAGTATAAAAATAGTTATTACGTTACAGTGACACGTAAAAGATACCCATTAACAAATTACATTTATTTTAAATACTATACAGATGTTTTTAGGGTTGGTCTACCAACTACTTATTGTAACTTTGACCAGTGATTTGACCTATCATAGTTGAAATAAGAACACCTCGATTTTTTTGTATAGAAATACAAACATTCACGGGCTACGATAAATCTGACAATATATGAAAAACCTACTACCACTATAATAAGTGGAAAATGTTGCTTGTACAATGATGGAGAACTTATCTAGCAGATGAATGGAACTCACGACGCCCGGGTGGGAATCCTATAATTATATCCGATATTAAATAATGAAACAACTTTGAGAAATTTAAATTTACGGGTGTTAAAAAATATCAAGTGAAAAAATGCTTTTTCCGCATCAAGGATTTGGACGACTTGATCATTCGATCTCTGAGATATTGGAGTAACTTTGAAATCCACCATGATATTCACATAATACATAACTAATTTTAATATATGGAATTATTAACATTGCGCCATGGGTCATTAAGGACAATACCAGTTGGTTATTTTGATACATAGGTACAGTTTTGTAGGTGAATTTGTATTACCTATATAAAAGGAGAGAAAATTCCCACCTTCATACCAAATAATTAATAATAATAAATGGATTACTTTTATAGCGCCGTTTTTGTGGGAAAATCACCTCAAGGGCGCTTTACAAATTAATTTATCTAACCTATAATGTATCACTTAAGCTTATAACTAATAACTTACAGTTAAGATTTATTACTAATGGCTTACAACTAATATTTTCAACTAGTGACTTACAATAAGGACTTATGGCTTGTAACTTACTACTGAGTATAACTTATAACTAGTAACTTACATCTAAGATTTCATTATTATTACTTCATCACCTCTTCATTATTGCTCCACATTTGCATTACTGTTCAACTATTCTTTTCTTGTGTAACGACAAATAATAGAACAAGTTTCAAATTCTCAACAAAAACAAAGAGGAATGAGAATTATACATGGCAAAATAGATTTTAAAAAGTAGTAAAAATGTCAGGCGACAAACTAAATTGGCTAACAGGAAACAGATGCTAACATTAAAAACATTAATATTTACACATACAATAAAAATACAAATAAAACTTATACGAACTTATTACAAAATTATTTACAACGTGGGTAATTGTGCAATAGATCTGTCTGGTTAATGGCCAAGTGGTCTAAAGCGTCGGGTCTCCGCACGGGCGTTGCGAGTTTGATCATTTGATAGACAAGGCCTTCATTATTACACAAGCAACATTTTCCGCTTATAGTTATGGCAGTAGGAGGACTTTATCGGGGATATTCGTGACCCGAAAAAAAGAAGAAAAAAAACCTAGCTAGATGAAAAATGCGTGCTCATGCATGTAGGTACTTTTGTAAGTTTCTACCGTCCTAAAAAAACTGAAAACGCAAAGATATTCAATTTTTTTTTTGAAAATATATACGTTCACAATCTCCTTATTTCTTTTGACAGTTACAAAGTGTAGATGCTCTTTATTCGTAATAATCAACCTCCAATAAAAGGCTGCGAGAAATACCAAATATAAGACTGCAACTCTGGATTTGAATGGGAGTTACAAAGTGGAGATACTCTGATGCTAATAATCAACCACCAATAAAATACTGTAAGATAAGGTACTCACTGGGCTGATGCATCTCCTCCTTGTAGTGCCCCCTTTGCTGCTGGCCCCCCTGCGGCCCCGCGTACAGCAGCCCGAGCTCGCGCGCCTCGCTCTCCTCCTGAGCCTGCTGTCTGCGGAGCGCCACCTGTGGCAGGAGGATAAACTGGACACATGTAATCGTGTATATTGTTCATCTTGCAACAGCGTCAATGTGAAGACGAGAAGAACAGAAAAAAATGGTGGAAGGAAATAGTGGAAAGATGAGTACATTTATACCTACCCAATTTAATATGATGGATGTTTGCATACAAGCGAGTAAATTTTTATATAAGTTTAATAACGTGTAACTTTGGAGCATTTTTGTGAAATTTTACCTCTTTGAGGCTTTCAAAGCTAGAAAACAATTTTATAAGGTAAGTACCTACCATAGAAGTCGTCGGAATTTACAAATATCCCGGCTTATACAATGTTTTAGACGTAGGGGAAAACATTCAAGAATTTAAATAATGAAAAGACACAGAAGTTTCGAATTTGTATAGTGAATATAGTTAGGTATGTACTTACTAGAGAAATTAGGTGCTTCATGCTTGCTCTGAAATAATAAGGTTAAATAAACGCTCATCTTTAACTTCTGATCATTTTTTTTAATTGGTGATAACCGGAAACCCGCTGGAGAGGATTATAGGAAGAGGTAGAGAGTAAAAGAAGACAGACTAGATAAAATATACCCTTAAATAAAATGTTGACTTGTACGTGTCTTAAGACTGGGTCAGGCTGTAGGTACAGAAACAGAAAGTCAAAATCAACGGCTGTTAGAGGAAGAACTGAACCAAATTCTTTATTTTAATGTGTGGTGACGACACGACAGACTGTTAACAAAATCCTTCTTATTTTTTCCATGACCTTTTAATATTGGAATTTAAAAAGATCTAGGCATTATAATTTATTAATTGACAGCCAATATATCTTTAACTCCTGTCAGATTTCATACAAAATAAGGATGGCAGTTGTAATTCGTCACCCACAACAGGCGTACCTCATATTTGGCAACTTTCCAGGACAGCCGAAAGACTGTCTTTTTGCTGGACTCGTGTAGGTAATTTTATTACGTGTTTCGCTAATGGGCTCAAAAGACAAAGCGAGGAAATGAAATGTAAGAGATGTGCTGGTTTGCGACAGCATAAAGGATCCATATTGATTCCTTTCTATTTTTTTTGGTTTTCTGAGAAACGCTTATTTGTTTTGTGGGCAACAAATTAACACGTGTAAAATATTAAAGCAGGAGTAAGAATGACATAAAAATAGAAAGTTAAACTGGAAAATATGTGTTAACAGCTAATCTGATGCTGTAAAGAAATATAAAATAGAAAAACTCTCCAAGGAGATGCAAAACTATTGACACGATCTAATGTGTAAGGGTTTTTAAATTGAAAATCCAAGATATTGTGTTATGTACTAACCTGAGCGGCCATCACCCTCTGCCTTTCCGCTATCAGGGTGCATTTAGCACAGACACAGTCCCTCCACCTGCAGTAGCGCTTGTGCCCCTTCAGAGCCGACACTACCCCGTGGTTTCTGCAGCGAGCGCATTTCGGGGTACGCTGAAAGTAAAAGAAATAGGTCAGACAAGAAGAAAATAGTTCAACACCTAATGATAACTTGAAAAACAGATGAAGAAGTGTTTATAAGAACCTTGAAAAAGGAACGATAAACTAATGAAAAAAGTGGCAGAATTGAGTTTAATAAGTGGTTGAAAAGATATGCTATGACCCCTTACAAGGGTTCAAAATATAACATAAAAATGCTAATATTATCGGATAGCTTCCTTGGTTGGAAAACAATAAAGGTCGCTTAAATGATGATAGAGGCTGTCGATCTAATTAGAACTGTGTCAGTTTGGATGGGTGTTTGCTACAGTGAATCAGCAAAACTGGAAATCGTTTCAGAGGGAAGCCAAAGTACAAAGCTGGGAGTCAGAAGGTTTAAGAAAAATTTGTACAATTTTATAAATATTTACATGGATTTAGATATTATGATAGTTGAAAAAATAGATTAAAACGCATTTTAGATATTCGGATCTGGTCAGTTTATAAAAGTAAAGACATGAAAAGTGCGCTGTGTAATGCTGAAATTCTCAACTAGGGACATGAACTTTTTTTTATTAAAAAAATATAGTAGGTAGGTAACTACCTACTCGAAACTTGTCAAGGGTAAAAGGAAGTGGAATTGTTTAAAAGCCCGGATTGACTTATTGCAAACAAACATATCGCTAATAAAACTAATGACACTATAGTACGATGATGGAAATATGGAAAAAGGTATCCAATTTACCTACTAGAAGAGTGGAGGTCAAGGGTAGAAATTAGAATAAAATGTATTAATTGTTAAAATCTAACGCCATGAAAGTCATACCAGGTAGCTTTTAACAATCTTCAAAAGGTTAGTACGAGTAGTTAGTAGGTTTTGACACATTCACGTAAAAAAAAGTTACTGCCAATCTTTTAAATGTGTAAGAATATAGTTACAAATATGCTTTTCCTACGTGTTCTATATCAGCTACCGTCAAATCTTTCTAGAACATCATCTAAATATTAAGTTAAAAAACTGTTCAACTTTGCATGAAAGTAACATGTTCGGTTAACTAACTAACTAACTAACCATCACGCCGTTTCCCCGCAGGGGTAGGCAGAGAGGACGGACCGCCATATAACTCTGTCTTGGCACACACTCATTGCTTCATTCACATTCATACATCGTCTCATACATACTCTTCACATGACCCGACTCAAGTGTTTGATTTACTTGATCGTGCCATGTCTTCCTCGGGCGACAATCACGAATGACTAAGGTCTACAAGGATGGTGCAAAAGCAAACCACGTGGGGCTGATAGCAGCCTGGTGGCAGGACCTGGTATCGCTCGGAGGCCCGCAGAAAGAAGGCTGGCGGGAGTGCCCCAAGGACCGGGTGTTGGGCCACCAGCTGCGAGACGTCCACACCGTTCGGGAGAGACATCTCCATCTCGTATCTTTATTTGGTTTTCTTTTATTATCCTTAATCACTTTAACAGCTCATGTCCACGAAGGAACTCCAAAACATCTGAATTTTTAATGTTTTGTCTTTTCGTTTGGTTTTTTGTAAGCTTCTTCCTTTGCTTTTCAGATGACTGTTGTATTTTTGTTCTTTGGTTTTGGATGCTTTAGTTAATTGTTCACTTTTACATAATATTCGTTTCAATAATACAGGTGGTCAATCTAAACCCTCGGAGGTTTAAAAAACTACTTTTATCGATAAATGTTCTCACAAATCACATTTGGTTTTTCACTCGTTATTTTTTATGTTTTTAGGTATAGTCAATGAATTAAGTCCAATAGATTAAATTCTAAATTGTTTTAATTATTTTTTAATGAATGACCCCCTTTAAACAATTTCCTTATTTTTTTATGCCAGAAAATCTTTTAGCTTAAAGTTTCAAAAAAAGAGCTTTTAAAAACAATTTTCACTTATATGGGTATCAAAAAAAAATCATTTATTTCATATCAAATCACTTAGTAGGTACCGAAGAAAGTCCACAAAAATTGTCAAAATATTTTTGCAACAAACTAAGAACTTGCACAATTTAATGATTCTCAGAAAGCAACACTTTGAAAGATTACGCAAATTGTAACTTCGGATCGAATCGTTCTATTGGAGACACGCGCGCTTGGCTTGTCAAAACGAACTGACAGACATAACCTAACTTTGTACGTGGGGCCCAAGTGACATCTATGGACACAGTTCATACTCTTCCCCGCTACATTAAACCTCGCTTCGTCTCTCTCTACCCGACGTGAAACTGTATGAGCGGTGCCCGAGATACAAATGTAAACAGTTCTAAGTGACTGTAGCCAATGGGAAGGCTCGATGTCCCCGCCCCTCTTTCCCATTGGTCAGCTCCACAAGGGAGGCCTCAGTGATTCCTATTATGAAATTGTAGTTATTTTTTGAAATTGGAATTGTGATTATTCTTTTTGTGGAGTTATTTCATTGTGGCCACTCCCCCCGCGTTTGTTTTCCATTCAAAATAATGTTAAAGGAACACAAAGGCGCTTTTATATTTCGTTTCGAGAGCTGTCAAGTTGGAATACTCGTACAATGGGTGGAAGTTGAGATTTTTATAAACATAAACGGCCGGACACTGCCGTGGTTCGAATGAGTAACAGATATCAAATCTACTTTATAACAACGTGTATACTACACATACGGATTATAAACCCATGTATCTACCCATTTTTCATTTGCGTTTACATTAATCTATTTTTGTATATTAATTTATTATATTAGAAACTTTTAAGATTGGTTGACAATAAATTGAAAAACTGAAAAAAAATGTTTTTTTTTTCATTTTAACTTTAACTTATTTGTTGAGTACTTACCCACTCTTTTAAGAATTTTCAGGGTTGCTTCTTTCAGTTTTTTTTTTCAGAATAAGAGATTAGGATTAAAAAAGATCAGCTGTGGAGAAAAAACAGGAAAAGGTTTATTTTACAAAATCTAGAAAAAATATCTTTCTATCTACCTACTTCCTTTTTTATCACCTCGTTCAATCACCACCTCCCTGCATAGTTATGTTTTTAAATCTGTAACGGTACGCTTCTAGTAGGTGGTACCTTCCTATTTTGTAAAAAAAACCGTCAGTATAAACCTTGGGTCACGACTATCTATCTTAAACCCCTCCAAAAGTAAGGAGATTTCAAGATCTGTGGGTACCTACCTATTTAATTAAAAATATCAACCCTCACGTAATTAAAAAAAAAATTAACAAAGTTTTAAAACCTGGCCATTCAAACCGGAAATTTTTTCCACTCTTCATAGTTGCTCCTTGTTAAAAAAACTTCAGAAGAATCCTCTCAAAAGTAAAACAATAAAAAAAGTTACCAGAAACAAAAAAGAAATAAAGAATTCCAAATAAAATAAAAGAAAAAAAAAAACAAATATCTACGTATCAAATATCAATTACTTTTATATCTTCAGAAAATATAGGTGGGTACCTACCCATTCGCTTAGCACAGCATTTTAATGGCTTTTACTGAACCTACCCGTAAAGTTTTATCTCCCATCTAAGTAGATTGGTAACTACCTGCCTTTAGTTAAGTATATATGCCCATTTATTGATTTACATTTGCATTGTTTTTGTTTCTAGAATGTAGGAAGATTTTATTTAAAACGTGGGTTAATTTGAGTTTAATTAAATTCATATGGCTTTAAAGATATTGTTAAATAAAAGAAAATGAAAAATGTTGAAGCCATTTGAAATGTTTTGCAAAAAAATAATTAACTTAAGTAGGTAGCCGAAAGTAAATTTAAATTTGGTACTCGAGCAAAATAAACCAGAAATGAATAAAAATAAATAAAATAAAAACAATTAACTAGATTATTTATCTTGATTTGATTTCTAATAAGTAAGTAAACGCGTTCTTTACACAAAGTCGTGTAGCAAAAATTGTCACCTCAAAAAAATAACTTTAGATACTTACGTAAAATCTGTATTCATGTATTTTTTTATCACAATTTTTCAGTATATATCCACCTACATGTTTAGATTATAATAAAGGTAAAAAGTTTCAAAAGTTTTATATGGCTTTTATATGTATTTTCATGATAAAGGTACACCTAGGTAGGCAGTTTTTTACGTCGAACACCATGAGAAAGAAAGAGACAGCAAAATTTCCCAAATTATCACACCGCTTTAAAGTATTGTTAAAATGTTCTTCGTGAGAGCGTCTAATTATTTTCCGCCCACGTTTTGATACGCGAAATAAATTTTTATCCAACAGTTGTTAGGTTACATACAATTTTTTTGTTTATAACAATACTTTGAAAAAGTGGTTATACGAATAAACATAAACTAATGTCCACATGTGCTATGAATGGATGAAATTATCACACCGCTTTAAAAGTATTGTTAAAATGTTCTTCGAGTCCGGCGTCTCATAAAACTGACAACAGCAGCGTTTTGGTATATTATTGAAATGGAGCCCGGCCCTGAGCCAGTGGTTTATTAGCGCAGTATTTTTTAAAAACTTTTTGTGTGATAAAAATACTGTAAAAGTGGTTATACGAATAAACATAAACCAATGTCCACATGTGCTGTGAATGGATGACTTTTAGTGTGCTCTAGAGAGTGGATTGAAAAACGCCATTATTGATGCCGAAAAGTCCAGCGAAAATATTTTAAATTTTTTTCAAAATTTCAATTTTTTGTGTGAAGATTTTCAGGAATCCGTGCAGTGCACCACCAAAACTGAAAAATCCTGAAAACTTCATACAATATTTTTTTCTTGGAAATTTTTAAAAACTTTTTTGTATGATAAAAATACTTATTATGTAATTATTCTACGTTTCTCCGCAAAAACTCACGAGGACTGAATTGAGTAGTATTTACAAAAAGTATCACTTTTATAGAATTGTCACCACTTGCTATTGGCAGGTATCTCTTCTTAAAAATAAATAAATATAAGTACTCTATTCTGCGAACAGATCCAAAAAAATTATAAGTTTAAAAAGTTTTAATGATTTGTCATGTTAAATTAGCAAAGTAACAGAATGATTCATTCGTAAAACAGTTACAATACACAAAAAAAACGACAACATACGTCACAAATTCCAAAATTATTTTTGTAAGTAGCCAGATTGGTAGATACTCTAAGTATCGCCCTGGTGAAAGACCACCATTCAGAATCGAAACGTTGCTTGAAATGGCTTTAGCCGTGTTTGGTGACCAGATCTGAATAGCCAGGTACTTCCCAACCTTCCCCTTCCCAATCTCCTTCCCCTCCTCACTACCTTCAGCCTCACAACATATCCTATTTGGGAATGCCATAGTCTCACTGGCTCTAGACGGTTGGGAGCAGTTGAGACTCTTGTGCGGTATTCACGTAAAAAAAAAAGATGTTTCTATTGCATCGTTTCTATATTTCAACTTATCATTTATATCAGTATGCAAAAACAATCTTTGCGTTGCTTTAAATACATTTCAAATACGTGTGCATTCACACTGTGAAAAAAATGTCGTAAGGTCAAAAATATCTATTGCATTGTTTCTGTATTTTGACTTAAGATATAACTGATATAAATCTTCTAAAACCAGATTTACGTAGCATTAAATACTTTTCAAATTCGTGTGTATTCACATTGTGAAAGTTTTAAAAATCTGAAATTAAGGCTTTAGACGATTAAATGAAGAAATCCTCCAAAAATAAGATTTAAAAAAAAATACCACTTTGCGGGCGGGAAAAATGCGAGCCTTGGGGTCGGATATTGGATGCCGTTTTCTCAGGCTCCATGGGACCAAATGATATGAACTTTGGTGTTTCTGTTAAGAATGATGAACTCAAGATGATCAAATGAAAAAATCATGCAAAAGTAACATTTGTTAAAAAATACCACTTTACGGGCAAAATGCGAGCCTTGGGGTCGAATATTATATGCCGTTTTCTCAGGCTGTATAGGACCAAATGAAGTGAAATTTTGTAATTCTTTTGAAAATTACGAACTAAAGACGATCAAATAAAAAAATCTTCCAAAAGTAACATTAAAAAAAATACCCCTTTGCGGGCAAAATGCGAGCCTTGGGGTCGGATTTTAGATCCCGTTTTCTCAGGCTCCAACTAACCAAATTAAGTTAAATTTTGTAATTATGTTGAAAATTATGAACTAAAGATGATCAATTGAAAAAATCCTCCGAAAGTAACATTTAAAAAAAATACCACTTTGCGAGCAAAATACGAGTCTTGGGATTGGATATTGGAAGCCTTTTTCTCAGGCTCCATGGGACGAAATGATGTGAACTTTTGTGTTTCTGTTAAGAATGATAAACTAAAGACGATCAAATGAAAAAATCCTCCAAAAGTAACATTTGTTGAAAAAAATACCACTTTACGGGCAAAATGCGAGCCTTGGGGTCGGCTATTAGATGTCGTTTTCTCAGGCTCCATGAGACCAAATGAAGTGAAATTTTGTGTTTATGTTAAAAATCATGAATTTAAGACGATCAAATGAAAAAATTCTCCAAAAGTAACACTTAAAAAATACCACTTTGCGAGCAAAATACGAGCCTTGGGCTTGGATATTGGATGCCGTTTTTTCAGGCTCCATGAAACCAAATAATGTGAACTTTTGTACTTCTGTTAAGAATGATGAACTTAAGACGATCAAATGAAAAAATCCTCCAAAAGTAACATTTGTTAAAAAAAATACCACTTTGCTGGCAAAATGCGAGCCTTGGGGTCGGATGTTAGATGCCATTTTCTGAAGCTGCATGGGACCAAATGAAGTGAACATTTTTAATTCTGTTGAGAATTATAAACTAAAGTCGACCAAATGAAAAAACCTTCCAAAAGTAACATTTGAAAAATACCTTTTTACCGGCAAAATGCAAGCCTTGGGGTCGGATATTGGATGCCGTTTTCTCAGGCTTCATGGGACCAAATGAAATGAACTTTTGTAATTCTATTATGAGGGGGAGAGACTGACGACATTATCAAGATTTGTTAAAATAGTTATAATTTTGGTCGTATTTGTATCACCCTTATCGCATTTTGTAAACAATTCCGCCAAAAGTCAATTGTACATTGTTACTTAGAATGGATTGGCTCTCAGTATTCGATCGTAAGCCCGAACTTGAAAACGAACATTCCCGAACTAATATTGACCGACTTCGTGTTTTCGTAGATTTTGATTTTTTCTTATAATTTAGGGGAATGTCCCTCGAGATTCCTTATTTTGTCGAATTAAAAAAAAAATGATATGTACAGCTTTAGAATAGGTGCATAAATGATGTGCTTAATAGAGTTTGATTGGAGAGGTAAATGTTGATGTTTGTATGGAGTTAACACTAAAATCTATGTTTATGTTCAATTAAAAATATATGCATCTCAATAAAGTTAACAAAGTTTTATTAAAACCTGCTACTTCTCTATATGAAGTGAAGATTAGATCCATAAAACGTATAAAATAATACGTATAGAAGTAATTAGATTTTTCCCCAGATACTGGGATTTTTTCTTTTAGTAACAACTCTGCGAAAACAACACGTGCGTCTGCGTGTCAATTCGGTTTCGTCTCGTATCACAACTTCCATCAGAGTGCTTTCAATAAACTTATTCGGATACTTGCTACATATTTCCCTCAAATGATTATATTATCGTTAATGATTAATGTGATGTACAATCATATGTTCGTTTGGGTCTTATTATGCCACGCACGTATTCCGAGTATTCCTTTTGACACATTTCCTTCAAATTGTAAGAATAAATTCAACGGTCTGAATTCGTTCCTTCCAGGGTTATATATTTTCTCTACGGCGCAAAGCTGCCCGAGACGTCTACTCATGGCGACTCCTTTTCGCATTATGAATTCAATTCTTTCACGTTATCGTTTTTATGTGTTTTTTAGTATTTGGAAAAACCGCATTTTACCAATTAAAAAACTTTTTTTTCTTTAATTTATATTGTTAAGATACTGTAATATTTAACAATATTTATATTATATTTATTTTACAGTTATTAGCACATAAATACTGTTCGAAGTTCATCGATAACGTATTTAAAAAAAATATATATATTCATAGTTAATTATTCATTTAATTTTTTTTAAATTGTGGTATAGATCAAGAAACATATTTTTTGTGTTTTTTTTAATGTTTGCATTTGACCACAGAAGAAGAGCATCTGGAGTTCGATTCAAATTAATAGAAAACAGCTCTTTTATTAAGGGTCAGCACTCAAAAATAGGTACATTTTGGCATTCTAGTACAAGCAATACAACAAATGATTCATCTGTTAATTTTATATGGGTTGTGAGAAAAATGTCTGAAGTTTCCAGTGAATACAATTATTAAACAGTAACCTTTTAAATTCTTTATGAAAAGCATTCCAGAATTTTTGGTAAAACGTTCAAAAATACCTTTTCTGATTTAAAAACTGTCCCTTTTATTGACACTTTAGTATGTTTTTCATAGAATTAGAAGGATTACGGTTGTATTCACTGGAAACCTCAGACATATTTCTAACTACCCATAGAAAAATTTCAAATAGATCATTTCTAGGATTGTTTGTATTAGAATTTCAGAAAGTAATATAAATTGTCATTTTTGAGCCTTAAGAGTTATAGAGTAAAATTTTTTTTATTTTTTATAAACTTGGTTGTATAAAACATGTACGTATGTATCTAATGTATTTTTTTTTTAGTTAAACTTTTTTTAGGTGCTGTTGTGGATACAGGCGACTTTTAAAATGCGCAAATAACATTAAAAAAATCTAACCTGCCCTGTTAAGAACGATCAAATAAAATATCCTCTAAAAGTAACATTTGTAAAAAAATACTATTTTGCGGGCAAAATGCGAGCATTGAGGTCAGAAATTAGATGCTGTTTTCTCAGAAGTACGTGTTTAAAAAAAATCAGACTTGTATATTATATAATAATTGTATTTGGAACGTGAGATTGTAAAAAAATAAATGTATTGTTAAAAAAAAGAAAAATTAACCAAAAACGTCACAAATTCTAAAATGATTTGCAAGTAGCTCTTTAGATGTTTCTATCGCATTGTTTCTATATCCTCACTTAACAATTATATCAGTATGCAAACATCATTTTTACGCTGCTTTAAATACGTTTCAAATTCGTGGGCATTTACATTGTGAAAAAAGTTTTTAAAAATTGCTGGTATTGCTGAAAGAATGCGGCAGCACTATACATTCGTATAGCACTGTCTCTTTATTTTATTTAACTACATTTGCGCAATTTTATTTCTCATTGCACTACTTCTTGCTTAATTTCGTTTTTTTTTAACACCCAGTGTGAGTTTTTCGTTTGAACAGAAAAGTTTCACTGCAAACCGCAAACATCTCAAATAAAATAACTCTTTGTGAAGATTAATTTGAAATGCATACATAGAAAAGTAATTAACGAGATATTAGAAAAGCAAGATACGGAAGATATATTATAATAAATGAAAGGAGACTTGCTCCAAATGGTAACTGGCAGATCTGTATCTGGAATGCGTCTTAGTTTAATTACTTTTATTCCTGATTTCCATATTTTAATTCAATAACTCCAGTTTGTCTACAGTAAGTATAAATGAACCCTCTATCTCTGAATAAAGCAGCAGGTACAGGTATATTCAAACTGTGGGAATACATACACGTGTAACAATAATATCAGGACTGAGTTATGTATGTACTCGCTTGTACCTAGATTGCATGCAGTAGGTAATTCTTAGTTATAAGAAAACTATAATAGTTTTAAGTATACGCGTGAATATATAATCGTATAATAGTTTATACTATACGCATGAATATATACGCGTATACTAGTTTAAAGTATACGCTAGGCGGCAACAACTGTAATTAATGGTTATGTGTGTGGGTTGTATTTTTTAAATGGGAAGTATACCTTTTTATGGAAAAATATTTCCACATTATTTCAGCAACGAAATATGTAACTTTATTTTATTTTTATTATAATCTAACGGGGGTATAAAGTTTTGATATCGCAAAGCGTTGTTTTATTTGAGACGTTTTTATTTTGTTGTAAAACCTTTCCTGATTATGTAACCACCATTATTATTGCTTACAGAATAAAAACTATATCTATCTAGGTTAGTAACAACTGGTTTACAACAAAACAATCATCCGATGTATATATATCGTATGTATGTAGGTACACATCCCTACCTACTGTAATTATAAAAAAAAAGTTCAACTATATCTACCAATGTAGGTAATGTGTGGTATATTACGCACTGTGACCGTTTTTAATTATTCATTTATACTGGATTTTAACATATGTTCTCACTTACGTGAAAACAATCCAGTTATAAAAACTCAGTTAGTGTACAACAATTGTTTAAAAAAAATACAAATACAAAGGATACAATAAATATAAAATTATAAAAACTCAATCAATGATAAATAATACAAACGAAAGCTAGATACACAAAGAAAGACAAAAAAGATACACAATATAATCAGCCCAAACATAGTAACATATTTTTAAGCAGTAGCAAGACATTTTTCTGAAACTGTACAAATCATCGACAAAAATGTCTACATCAGCACACTCCATCCAGGCCATACAGTCGGCACATTTGAGACAGAGGGCTGTAGTTGGCAATATTATTTCTGAATGTACTCAGGCGGAATGTGCTATGACGTCTTAAACAAAAAAAATAGGAATATTTATTTCAATACTGCTAAGACATCCTGTAGTATCGAGATGACCGTGAATTATTTTATGTAAAAATTTAACTCGCCGTAACTTGTTTTAAACTGAAACAATAAATGGAATTAAAATCCCTACCTGTCAACAGTTTGACAAGCACCGATATGTCGGTAGATAGTACCAACTCCGATCCGTACAATAGTAGATGAATAAGTTTAACAGTAGGACGGCGAATGTGTTTAATCCCAATTTAATGAAATTCCGCTCTGGCGGGGGGCGATGGTTGGCTGGGGGGGGCGAGTGGGGGGAGGCCAGGAATCTGCACGGCACGCCACTGGCGCGATCTGCGGGGACGGGAGTAACTGGATTTGGGTAGGTGCAGGTACAGAGTTACAGAGGCAGGAGGAGGGGGAGGGGATCCATACTGCGGTGAGGAAGGAGTTGGGGGAAAAATGTCAGATGAATTGTCTAAGTTACTGCAGAGAGGGATTGAAAGAAAATTTCACTTGTGATAGAAACAAAATTGTAATCAAATAGTTTTTCTTCTGCTGGATAGCTCCCCTATCGGAGGTAGGCTATTATACATACTCTCACCAAGACCAAATCGAAGCGTTGCTTGAAATGGCTTTATATACTTCCAAAACTTCTATTTTCCTATCTCCTCCTCCCCCCACTTCTTTCAGCCTCACAGCATACTCCAATTGGGGATGCTATGGTCCTACTGGCTCTGGGCATTTGGGACTCTTGTACATATTTGAAATTCTGGGGTTGTAATATCATATCGTCGCCGCAAAGGCAAATGGGCTGAAGTAGAGAAAATTTGCAAGGAGCGAAGCAAACTCGGGGAGTTTACAGTTTTTGTTTGTTTTACTATCAAATTTTTAAGTCTTCCTGCAATTTAATGGATTTTGAAAAAAAAACTTACTGCTCTCACTGACCTGAAGCGACTAAAGCTAAAAAAATCTCAAACCAGCTTGAGTCAGGTCTTCTCCTAAATGGTTAATATATTTAAGATGGGTGAAAGGCAGTACCGGCTCGTGACTTTTTAGTATGCTAGAGTGCTAATATTGAAAAATACGACGTTATTGATGTTGTTGTAGCCGAAAATTGCATGAAGTTTTTCGGGATTTTTCAGTTTCGGTGGTGCATTGCATGGTTTTCTGAAAAATCTTCAAACAAAAAAATGATATTTTGAAAAAAAAATTTAAAATGATTTTCAGCTACAATAACATCAATAACGTCGTATTTTTCAATCTTAGCACTCTAGCATACTAAAAAGTCACGAGCCGGCTCTGGCGAAGGGCCACAAAAGTCTTCAGAATCAAACGACAGTCAGAGCCTTCGATGACGAGAAAAACTGATAAAAACTGCAGATTTAAATCATTTTTGACCAAAGTGTCGCTTAAGTCGTTTTGCCTTTCCAGCGACGATATGAAGTTATTACAGAGACTAATTGGCATTAGCGAATTTCGTATTTGATTTAACGTCAATTTTTTACAAATAGCTTCGTATCGGAAGAGTTGGCCATCATTAGGAAAATCTTTACCCTGGAATTTTGAGTCAAATTTTATTTTATCCATCACAGGGTTAACGAAAAAAAAATTTTTTTGGGTATCAATACAATGCATTTAGTTCGTCCCTGATCTAGGAACGTACAATTGACTTTTGCATTTTTCATGGGTTGTATTTAAATTTAATATTTACTTAAAACAACATGTTCAGCTCACCTGAAAAAATATTATTATTATTTAATCTATAACTTACAAAATACATTGTAAATACCGATCACTCTCTTTGCTGCTATTCTTTTGGTTGAAGGAGCTTGTCTTTTACCTGGGCAACATCGAAAAATTACGGAAAAGTTTTTAAACTGAAAATCTCTAAGGAAAACTGACATCTATTGTCGAATAGACTAATCATAGACAACTAGCCAATTTAATTCTTTGATGTCTGTCTGTGGGAAAATGTAAAAAGTAATTTGTTAAGTTTTTAAATAAAATTATATACAAGTTTCATAGAATATCAATAGATGACTCGCATGCAACATTTAAGTGGATTTCTGTAATAAAAAAGTGTGTATCTTGGATAGAAAGAAATTGTTGTGCTTATATAAATAGTCCATAGATGTCATACATCGGATAAAAAATGTACATATTTTTATTCGTTTTAGTATTTTAGGTATTATCAAACAAAACCTAAATTCTAAAATACTGCCGGCATTTTTTTGTTTGTTGGACAGTCACAAAACAAAAATATTTTCACGAAACTTTCCCAGAGACTAAAAAAATAGAATGATATTTTTGGATTTTAATTTTTAAATAATGTGTACATTTATGAACAAGTATGTAAATTTGAACACCTACTTTTTCGACAAACTTTTTTTTTACGTCTAATTAAATAACTTATGTGTTATTATGGTGCGTATCTTCGCTATTTTTTTATCAGAACCACAAAAACATCGCTTTTATAGAAATGTCATCACTTTTAACCACTTGCTTTTGGCAAGTTTCCCCTCCAAAAATATTTTAATATTATATAAACTAACCAGATCCAATAAAATTATATGTTTAAAATGTAAATAAATTCTCATTTTAAATTAGCAGAGGATTGGATTGATTGATGTATTGTTTAAAAAAGAACAAAACAAAATAAAAACGAAAGCATGCGTCATAAATTACGAAATAATATGCAAGTATTTGTTTCTTTTGCATTGTTTCTATTTATATTAAAATTTATTTTTTCAACAACAGTAAGCAAAAGATATCTTAATATAGTTTTCAATACGTTTCAAAATGGTGTGCATTCAAATTGTGAAAAAAACGTCTGTAGTCTTAAGTAAAAATGACTGAAATTGCTGTCTTATGATTTAATTACAATAAATTCGCGCCGATGGCTCTCTCATTTGCACTGCTTGTTTTTTAATAATTTTATCTCTTTTTAACACACAGTATCAAGTATAAGACGAGAGGGTTTTTGTTCCACGCTGTTTGGTTGCTAACTGTTTGATGATATTTTCGTAGTAGATGTTAAAACAAGTTGTTTTTTACTGTTTGTTTGGACAGAGTAATGAATAATCACTCCCCGAAAGTTCGTGATTTGGGCGTGAAACATAGTGTATGTAAAATTCGACAATTGTTAATAAAGCTCTCTTGTATTTTGAACTTCCTCGTCACACATTTATTTGTCATCAAAAAATCTTAACCATATTTCTGTATGTAATAAAATTTCAAACCATTTTTTCAATTAAAAAATACTCTAAAAAAAATTGGTTAATTAGTGCCGTTTTTTCAGGCTCCAACAGAATCAAAAGAAGTTAAGAAACTTTAAGTTTGGGCTAAGCAAGTTCAATGAAGAAATCCACCATAGGTAAAATATGTAATAAAAACTTATTTTATGGACAAAATGCGAGCCTTGGGGTCGTAAATTAGATGCCGTTTCCTCACGCCGCAGGACCGAATGAAATCAACCTTTGGATTTATGTTGATATTGATGAATTAAAGACGATTGAGTGAAAAAATCTTCCGAAAATAGTTTTTTTTAAGCCACTTGACGAGCAAAATGCGAGTCATGGGGTCAGAAGTTAGATGTCGTTTTCTCAGGCTCTATGGGAGTGAATAATGTGAACCTTAGAAATTATGTTGTGAAAGATGACCTAAAGACGATTAAATGAAAAAAAAAACCAAAAAGTAACATTTGTTAAAAAAATACCACTTTGCGGGCAAAATGCAAGGCTTGGGGTTGGAAATTAGTTGCCGTTTTTCAGGCTCTATGGAACTGATTGAAGTGAACCTTTGGAATTCTATTAATTATGATGAACTAAAGATAACTAAATTTAAAAAATCCTTCAAATAGAACAAATCTTAAAAAATATAACTTTGCGGGCAAAATGCGATCCTTGGAGTCGGAAATTAGATGACGTTTTCTAAGGGTCTGTGGGACCGCTTGAAGTGAACCTTTAGATTAATGTTGAGATTGATGGATTCAAGACGATTGAATGAAAAAATCATCCGAAAGAATTTTTTTTTAAACCACTTTGCGAACAAAATGCAAGCCTTGGGGTCGGAAATTAAATGTCGTTTTCTCAGGCTCCATGGGAACGTATTTAGTGAACATTAGGAATTATCTTGTGAATGACGACCTAAAGACGATTAAATGAAAGAAAACCCAAAAAGTAAAGTTTGTTAAAAAAATACCACTTTGCGGGCAAAATGCAAGTCTTGGGGCCGGAAATTAGTTGCCTTTTTTACAGGCTCCTATGGAACTGATTGAAGTAAACCTTTGGAATTCTATTAATAATGATTAACTAAACATGAATAAATAAATAAAAAACCTTCAAAAGCAAAAATTGCTAAAATAATACCACCTTGTGGGCAAAATGCAAGCCTTGAGGCCAGAAATTAAATATCGTTTTATCAGGTTTTATGAACCGAATAAAGTGAAGTTTTTAAATTCAATTAAGAATGATGAACTTAAGACGAATAAATGAATAAATCCTTCAAAAGTAACAATTGTTAAAAAAAAAAATACCACGCCAGGGTAAAACTGAGCCTTGGGGTTGGAAATTGGTTGCCGTTTGTTCAGGTTCTGTGTGAGCGAATGAAGTGAACCTTAGGAATTTTGTTGTGAAAGATGACCTAAACACGAATGAATGAAAAAAAACCCAAAAAGTAACATTTGTTAAAAAAATACCACTTTGCGGGCAAAATGCAAGACTTGGGGTTGGAAATTAGTTGCCGTTTGTTCAGGCTCTGTGTGAGCGAATGAAGTGAACCTTAGGAATTATGTTGTGAAAGATGACCTAAACACGAACGAATGAAAAAAAATAACCCAAAAATGCAACATTTTTTGTTAAAAAAATACCACTTTGCGGGCAAAATGCAAGGCTTGGGGTTGAAAATTAGTTGCTGTTTTTTCAGGCTCTATGGGAGCGAATGAAGTGAACCTTAGAAATTATGTTGTGAAAGACGACCTAAACACGAATGAATGAACAAAAACCCAAAAAGTAAGATTTGTTAAAAAAAATACCACTTTGCGGGCAAAATGCAAGCCTTGGGGCCGGAATGGAACTTGAACGTATTAATAATAATAAAACTACACATGAATAAATGAAAAAAATATTCAAAAGCAAAAATTGCTTAAAAAATACCACCTTGCGGGCAAAATGCAAGCCTTGGGGGTCGGAAATTAAATATCGTTTTATCAGGCTTTATGAACCGAATGAAGTAGTTCATAAAGTGGTCGCGGGTTCAATTAGTCTGCTAGTGTAAAGTGTAATTAAAATAAAACAGTGCATTATTTTTACTTGCATATTTGCCGCATTCCATTACCAATTGGTGAAAAACTGATATTAGTTATGAATTATGCAAGTTTTATTATTAAAGAAGATTAAAGGATTTCAATACAACATATTTTCCAAAATAATTTTATGTTTCGATTTAGAATACTGGTAAAGACTGGTGGAAGCACCAGGGCGATACTGATAGTATCTTCCTTTTATAATTATTAGATGTATCATATTGACCAAATTATTACTTCATCACTTTATACATGATTATTTTCTTCCATTACAAATGGGTTGGCATTAGTTCAAATTGGTGTTCACTGAGATAAATGCCCAACTCAGATCAACATTGGAATGCTATTATTTAGTAGTAGGCATCGAATTATATGCATTTGTTTAGCATATCTGCATTAGCATATTGCATGTTTTTGAGCCCAGTGACTCTGTGGTCATAATTCCCAATCCCCTCCCACCACAAAATCAAAAAATCCATAGAAATACCAAAATTCCCCAGAAATCTGGGGTATTTGGTACATAAATATGTTTTAAATAACCTCCCCTGGCTGTTTCATAACACAAACGTGCACATTTTTTACATCTTCCGATATAGATTTTATCGACAATGTCGGTAATTTGGAATCGTTCCTGAGGTCGACTGCAAATCGCCAACGAACAAACGACAAATTACATCGACCAAATTAAGCATGCTTAGTCGACGTCGGTTATTGTTTGTCCGTTGGCGATCTGCAGTCGGGCTCGGGAACGATTCCAAATTACCCACATTGTCGATAAAATCTATATCGATATTTCATGCATCTATTCATTACCTATATTAATTTATTATACCGTGTTTCGATGACGTTGATATGTTTATGAAACATTGTTCCCCCTCGCATTGTCTTCTCGCTTCTGCAGTTGACAGGCTGCCATCGCTTCTCAACATTTTTATGCGTTTTTATATACCCAATGATGACGTATAATTCTACTCCTTCGCACCACTTTACATAACCGTTAAATATATGATTATTTTATGTAAGTTTAATGATTTTTTCACGACTTCCGTGGTCGAACGGTTAAGAACATCGGCTACGAATCCAGAGTTTCTACAAGTTCGAGTCCCGGCGTGCAAAAATATTATTTATGTAACAATTATGCTATTTCACTAACAGTGCATTTGATTGCACTACCTCTATCTACCAATTGATAAAAAATGATAAATATTTTTATAATATCTACCTTGTGGTAATTTTCATATTATTTCAGAAAAAAAGGGGTATTCATCTGCGAACTGCTATCACCACCTTAATGATGTACATACTTTTTACTTAATTGAACTACCTAACCTATGTGACGAAGTATATTTACATACAGCCGAACTTGGTTATAACGATCACGGTAATAGCGAGTTCACGGCTATAATGAGCAATTACTTAATGATATTTTAGTTCGGGCTTATTTTCATACAATCTTGTGTGGTTATAACAGGGTCGCTTCACTGATATAACGTCCAAATAATATTGTCAACTCAATGCGCCCCGGTATGAGAAAAAAACCCAATTCTCGAAACAGTCGAAGAATGTCATAAATGCGGCGGACTTTTCGCAAATCAAGCTAAAGAGGGTTTATAATCCCTGATAGTTGTCGCTCTAAGAAACATTTCTATCCAGTACTATCGGACACTATGTAAAAATGTCGTTTAAAATAAAAGTCATACGAAAATTTTTATGCTGGCAATTCTGTTCCCTTTTTACAAATTGGTTTGTACTCTATGCCTAATTTGTATCTGGTTTTCCCTATTTCTGAAAAACAATACATTTAATAATATGCAAGCTTTCATACCCTGGTATAAATATCGATATTAGTAGGTAGGTACCTTATTTACCACCTACGTTTATAACGAGTAATGGCTATAAGGAGCAAATTTGGTTGGTCCCTTCGCGCTCGTCATAACCAAGTTTGATTGTATTTAGTGAAAATAATTTGACATTTTCTCATTGCAGGGGGTTGTACGATTCGTAAAAAAAAAAAATGTCTGTGGTTCTACTCTCAGGTTGCGCAACAAGTACACCCTCCCACCCACCCTGCTTATCCCCTAGCCAGTCCCCTAGAGATTATCATTATCTCATGGTTGTTGAAGAATTCAAAACTATTTACTTGATGTATGCTTATACAAGCGGTTATATTTATGTCATATTATAGAAATTTTTAAAAAGTTCCAGGGGATATCGTTGCTGGAAAGGCAAAAGGGCTTAAGCGACAATTTTGGTCCAAAATCAGTTAAATATGTAGTTTTGATTGGTTCTTTTTCTGAATGCTTTTACTCTCGTTTGATTCTGAAGAATTTTGTAGCCCTTCAGTCATCCAAAAGAGAAGGCTTGACTCAGGCAACACAAGTTTGGGACTTTAAAAAAAAAAACTGTCGTTTCAGGTAACTCGGTGAGAGCATTGAGCTACCTTAGTATTTTTTTAAATCCAACCAGGTACTACTGTGAAGACTTATGAATTTTTTTGCAAAACTAAAAAAAAAAAACCTTATGGTGCTCTGGTGTAAACTTCCCAAAATGGGGCTTCAGCCCTTTTGCCTTTCCGGCGACGGTATGTCTCCCTCTTCCTGTGTCAACTGTAGTTAGAGGTGCATAAATGAGGAAATAATCTTTTCTACCCGGTGAGCGGGCTGCCTTTTACTACGCAGGGCTGTTTTGTGTAAATGTTTATTGTGAAAAAAAATAAATCTTTTTTGTGGTCATAGTAATCTTACCTGAATTCAGACAGAGTAGGTAAAAACTTGTATTTTTCATATATATATATTTTATTGTTATATTAACGCGTCTAAAAACTATCCGTACAAAACAATAAGTGTATTAATTCTATCATGAGATATGAAGCCCAAAAAAATCAATTAAGCTGCCAGAAAATATGTCAAGACATTTTTATCTAGGTAAATATTTTTGTTGAAATGTTTGTGAACATAAATTTCGTCAAAAGGGTGTTAGTTAACCGTTCAATAAAATAGTTAATTAATCGACATAATTATAAATGAAAGTTTCAAAAAAAAATCACCCCATTGCCACTCCACATTGTCTACCCATCATACGAAATATTTGCTCGAGGCATACTTCATACCTATGAAGTCACATAATATCTATTCGCAAAACAAATAGAAACATCGAACTCTGTTCAAGTGGGGTCAGAACTTTTATTTAATGTCGACCCACGAGTAGTTTTCAATAACCAGACGGATAACTTATTTATTTATTTGTCAATGGTCTCTGTTCTAAAAGTTTTTTTTTACAATGATCTTTTTCAACGCCCAGACCACAGTAAATATAATTTATTTTTTTTTATCGTATTTTTCATGCCAGATATTTATTAAATATCTTTTTTAGGACTCAGAGAGGGGCGGTGAACCCACGGCCCGCGAGACACTCGAATAATATTACACACATCCAAATAGCATTTGCCGCAAATACACTTTATAATAATAAGTCTGAAGCAACACAAATTAATTAAATAAAATCTATTTGGGCACTCTGGGAATTGAACCCGCGACTTCCGGTTTAGAAGTCGATGGTCTTAACCGCTCGACCACTGAAAACCTGTAGAACTGTGGATAAATGTTTTTGTTTTTCATAACACAATTAAACAAAGTTACACTGTAGTGATGGTACGGTGGAACCTCGGTTTCCGAGCATAATTCGTTCCAGAAACGTGTTTGTACTATAAAACATTCAAATGTAAATTGTGAAAGCAAATTTCCCCATAAGAAATAATTGAAACTTGGATTATTCGTTCCAAAACTTAAAAATATTCACATAAAAATGATTTACACAAAATATATGACGTACTTTATCATTATTAAAAAAAGTTTATTTTTAATTTTTGTGTTCAATTTGAAGAACTCCTAAACTTTTTAAATAATTAAATTAAACAGAAAACTGAAATCGTGTTGAATAAGTGGTTTCCATGTTGCCTAACCACAATTTGATAATGTCCTCGAACGCTGAAACAACTGTCACTAAAAATAAAAGCAGAACATAATTGAAAATAATATTAATTTGATTTAAATTCTTTTTTTTTTTTCAACGATTAAAGTACGTACCCATAATCATTTTTTTATAATTCACTAACAAAAACGTGACACTACATTGTCGTCGAACAGAAAATCGCTCGCACTGCTACATACAGACTCGAGGGGTGTTTTTCTGCGAATTTTCATCAAATAAAAAAATATATTGCTCGTATAGAATACATCGCTCGTTTATTGACCCGTTAACTGAGCATGACTTATAAATACGTCAAACATAAACAGTAAGAGTACGGGTAGGACTTATAAATTCGTCCTCAAAATATATGTTGTTCCCTTGAACGGACGGGACGTATTTTACGTTCAACAAATCTGTGTCATCGGTAGATGTACCGATAACACACATTTGTTCAATTTAAAACACGGATGAAATCAGTGGCGCTTTACTATTATGTGGGGTTTCTATTTTCTTTGTGTGACATTGTTAATTGTTTTGTACACACGTCCTTACGAAAAAGTGCACGAGGATTAATTACAAAAGGAATTTCCCGGTTAACAGGTTAAGTGAAAAAAAAACACTATACACTCGCGAGCCGAGTCATGTGCGATCCAGGGTTGTACTTGTTGTACAAGTATTACGAGACTGTATCGGGAAACCTACCCCTTTCCCAGTGGGGGGTTGAACCCAGTAGCTATCAGCAGGGGGTGAAAACTGTATCTGAAATGAAACAATAGGTCTCGACTGTATCGAATTGAGTGTCTTTGCATACCATCCTGAATGTTGCGTCAATAACATTGCATGCAGTGGATGAAATTTTAATACAACGTGTCCGTGACACATTTTACCTGTTATTAACATTTCTGTTATTTTGGAGGGCTGTTTTGTTTACCATTCTCATAATATTCTATAAAGTATTAAAAGTACTTGCCAATATAAGTTTACTGCATTAAGATTGTAGAAACAAACTTAGAGAAACGTGGTTTAAAAACATTAAGTTGATAATTGTATGACATTGTATATCGTTATAACTATATTGCATCTATCGGAGTAAAATATTTACTGAAAAACAGTTAAGAAATAAATTGAGAGATTTATGAGAAAAACATAAAAAAATACTGCTTCAAAGATGAAAATACATAATATAATAATTTCCTGTGTGTCCGTATGAGTGAGAACTTTTCAAATGTATAAAACTGATCTTAATTGAAATTATCGAATTAAAAAAAAAAAAATTTTTTAATCCCTAACCACGAGTATAATCTATTTTAGCAGACATTATCCTGTATTTGAAATGGGTGGATTAAAGCAACTGATATTTGTTTTGGCAAGTCAAGTTATATTCCTAGATTTTTCATGGGTAATAACTAATATATTATACAGAAACTTTATTATACATTAACTTATTAAGTTGGTCATAATATTACATAATTTACAACAAGTAAACAACATGTAAAACAAGTAAAAAACACAATTAAAAAACTTAGAAACAAATTTCTTACATTACATATCGACTGTGTTTAGGAGAAAGGAAAGAAAAATTCCACATTTTTTTCAAGCAAACTTACGTCTAGTGGTTTGAACCACTGTCACATTTTAAACTGTCGCAATTCGATGATTAGCGTCATTATTATTTGTTACCGTTACCATTTTAAATAATCGCTCTTGTTAACCATCGATTCTTAGTCCGTTTCGACATTTGATTAAATTATGAACTGGTGTCAAGCATAACAGCATGACTGTTGGATTTAAAAGTGATAATTTGATTGGTTCTTACCTTCATATTTTTCATCCAGTTCCTTCATTATCCAACCATTTCGCAATATCGAATTCCGTATGGAACAACATGATGTTCGAAACAAGTGACACTCGAAACAGAAGAGTTATGTGAAAAAACTTGTTTCGTGTTGTTCGTTGGTCTTTCGCTTGTTCGTCGGTTTTTTGTTGTTCTCCAAGTAATATTAAATTATGTGTGGTGTTTTGTTGTGATTCGTTTCGTTAACAATGTAACTGTGTAAGAAGATTGAAGAACTTCCACTTGAACTACATCGGTGAGTGAATGGTTTCTCATTTTCCCTTAATTTCCAATAATCTTTCCACATACATAATGAGAAACTTCCATCAAGTAGTATAGTTTATCGTTTTAAAGTACACTATTTTCCGAATTCATATGAAGCTGAGGAAACTCGGTGTTTTATCGCAGCTTCGGATCCAACAAAGACCGTTATGTTTTCACTAAGGTCTAAATTTCCTTGCAAAAATGTGGAATAACGCTTTTCACCAAAACACAGTCGATATATACACATAACTACTTTTTATTAGTATGAGGTACTGCATTCAGTCCTACAATCATTTCCGAAATCACCAAATTAAATTACGAAATTTCTTAAGGTCGTTGTAATGGGAAGAAACATCAGTTGGGCTACTCTAAATACAGATTTAACTAGGACTAAATCGGATATTGTTTACCGATTTTCTACCCGCTTCCTGTTGGGAGGGGGTTGTACGAGGTACCTGGGGTTCGAAGGATCGTCTTGGGAGGTCAGCGGGACAAACATCCGCTCCACTTCCCCCCTTCCTCCCCCGCTTAGTATTACAATGGCCTCCTCTGCCCGAGTAAGGGTATACGTATATTAATTAACATCTCACTGTGCATATATTACTTTATTATTTGGGTTTTCATTTCTTCGTCTTGGGGGCAAGGGCCTGCCAATTTGATATGCTAAATAATACAATAATATTATATTTTATTAAATTAAGATATTTTTTTATGTGAAAGAAAACATTTGGTTAATCTTAACCTATTATAAACTAGAAATGGAAGTTGTTTTATATGTTCAATGATTAAAAAGAAACATTATTTTTCGAAAAACCTTAACACTGATCTATACGAAACTGATATAAGGTTCAGATAATTTTACAATCACTAATTCATTATGTCACAACTACAGTCATATTTCTTATTTCATAAAAACTAACTCATTATGTCACAACTACAAACACTTTTCTTATTCCACAAACATTAACTCATTATGTCACAAGTACAGTCATTTTACTTATTCTTCAAACACTGATTCATTATGTCACAATTACAGCTATTTTTATTATTCCACAAACACTAATTCAATGTCACAACTATAGTCTTATTCCACAAATACTAATTCATGATGTTACAATTACAGTAATTTATCTTATTCTATAAACACTAATTCAATACGTCACAACTACGGTCATTTTTCTTATTCCAAAAACACTGATTCGATATCTCACAACTACAGTCATTTATCTTATTCCACAAACACTAACTCATTATGTTACAACTAAAATCATTTTTTCTTATTCTACAAACACTAACTCGCTATGTTACAACTGCAGTAATTTTCCTCACTCTAAAAATACTAATTTACTGTGTAACAACTAGTTTTATTTTTCTTATTTTCATTATTAGACAACTACAAAAAAAGATAGGTATATATGTAATGCTTTGAAACATATCTTCATATTTTTATTTTTCGAATCCGTTGACCGGTTAGTAGCTGAGTGGTAAAATCGTCGGGTTCTGACCCAGGTGTCACGGGCTTTATAATTTGTTTGCAGAGTTAAACATCATTTCACAAGAAATATTTTTCGCTTTTAATGACGGTAATAGGAGGAATTCATATTAGTCAGGTAATTCATAAACAGGAATGATTTTTCACGAATTGAAAAAAAAACAAACCACATTTCAGGTTATACCTACGTTAAGTATACGGTATACGTTAAACCCTTAGAGTATATAGAGTAGTATCTATCCAAGGCAGTGTAGTCAGTTTTTGATGATTTTTAACGGACTCGGCGGACCTGGGCGTGGCTAAGACTAAGGCTAGGATATTTATACATCCATTCATATCACATTTCGACATAATTTTATTGTTTATTCGTATAACCACTTTTTCACAGTATTGTTATCAACATAAATATAGCATATAACCTAAAAAACCGTTTAGTTGTGTCAAGTTTAGTGGCATAATATAAAATGTGGACGGAATCCCGCCGTGAACCAGGACCTTAAGATCATCCTTACAGTATATAGAAGCGGTCTATGAAATTTGTTGTCTCTTTCTCTCGCATGGTGTACGACGTAAAAACCCGGAGAAAGCGATTAATCGCAAGTTTGTATAGGTTGGGTAAAAATAATTAGCTCTCCCTCCATACATTCTTACTCCAAGGTTAAACCCCACATAATTTAAAAATATATTAATATTAAATATTTTGAAGAAGGTTTGCAGCCCGATGGCGAGAAATCAGTTGCGCCATATTTTTTTAAAGCCGTCCATGAAGGAGATTAGGCTAATGATCGTTAAAAGCCCGCAGTGTTAATCAAACTGCGCAGCTCGCGAAGCGTATGGATGCTGTGCATGAGATTAGCGCAGCTTATTCGGCAAGCTGCAAATAATGATGTCCAAACACAAGCAGATTATCTCCTTTGTCCTCCCAAATATTGGCCATCAGCACTCCTCATACAACAAGATGCCTATTTATTAATTTAAAATTTATTAAAAAACAGTTTTGCAACAAAAATTTTCCATGATTTTTTTTTTAAAGACGAACGTTCCGGGGTTACGAATAACCTGACAATCTTTGAAAAACTCCTAACTAACTAACTAACGTAGGCAGAGAGGACGGACCGCCATACAACTCTGTCTTGGCACACACTCCTTGCTTCATTTACATTCATACATCGTCTCATACGTACTCTTCTGTTATTCTGACTTTTCACATGACCCGATTCAAGTATTTGATTTACTTGATCGTGCCATGTCTTTCTCGGGCGTCCTCGACTTCTTCTTCCATTCACTTTCGCATCATATATTCTTGTCACACTCCTTTCTTCGTTCATTCGCTCTACATGCCCAAACCATCTAAGCGTCCCTTTCTTGATCCTATTCATTACGCTCACATCATTAGCCTTAACAGCCAAACTCCTACTGTCATCATAATAAGCGGAAGATGTTGCTTGTGAAATGATGGTGGACTTAGCCAGCAGAGGAATTGAACACACGTCACCCGAGTAGGAATCTGACGCATTTGTCCACTCAGCTACTAGCTACTAACCTTAGTAAGTCAATTGGGTGGCATGCTCGTAATCCTTCAACTGTAAAACTAGAATATGTTTTCGGAAGCAGTATAAACTCTCGAATGGTGAGCTGATAACGATCAAGAGGTCGCGGGTTTAAATCCCGGCGTGCACAAATAAATTCTATTGAATTAAGTTGTGTAACATTTAATTAATATTAAATAAAACATAACATGTATATTTGAGGCATGTTCCAGAGTGGTAGATACTCTAAGTGTCGGCTTGGAAAAGTACCACTATTCAGAATCGAAACGTTGCTTGAAATAAGTTTAGCCCTTTTAGTGACCAGGTATCAATAGCCTGGTACTTCCCAACCTTCCTCTTCCCCATATTCTTCCCCTCCCCACCAACTTCAACCTCACAACATACCCCAATTGGGACTGCCATAGTATCACTGACTCTAGACGGTTGGGAGCAGTTGGGACTCTTCTTCGGTATTTACTATAAAAAAAGAAAAAAAAGTTATTTCAAATTTAATTAATATAAAATAATAATAATGTATATTCCAGTTATAATGTATATGCACGTTCCAGAGTGGTGGATAATCTAAGTATCGCCTTGGCGAAATATCATCATTCAGAATTGTTGCTTGATTTGGCTTTAACCGTATTTTGTGACCGGATCTGAATAGCCAGGTACTTTCCAACCTTCATCTTCCCCATCTACTCCCCCCTCCTCATGTCAGCCTCACAACATACTCCGACTGGGGTTGCCAAAGTTTCACAGGCTCCAGACGGTTGGGATTCTTAAAGAAAGAAATAATAACGACAACAAAAAAACATTTATAAAAATTGCTATTCGCAATAAAATCTCAATGATTTGAATCTGCGCATTTTTGATTCGTTGTTTTTAAATTAAAGCGGTTACTGTAACAGTTTTCTCACACTGAATAATGATAGTAAAGACGTGAACGTATGTCCAGTGACCCTCTTCAGTCTCGGATCACTATTCATGAGATGCAGCCACGGTTTCCGGAGTTGTCACGTATGCACATCAATGTATTCCTGTAGGATATAGGCCAATTGAAAAGTATAGGTGGTTGATAGCCTCTGGGAAGAATACAAACACTAGCGGTCTAAAATAGGAGCGAATTTTGCAAAATAGGAAAAAATGTATTTACATTATAACTAAGAAAAAGTGTGAAATTCTTTGAAGTAATCGCCACCTGCAATTCCGCTGTTACTTTTTGTTTTGAGATGAGTTATTTCTCATCAGAAATTAATGTAGGAAAAACGAGGTTAGAAGGCAAATAACTTTTTCTGAGGAATCAAATGTCTTCACTAGAAAGGCAAAAGGGCTTAAGCGAAACTTTGTCAAAAATTAGTTGAATATGCAGTTTTGATCAGTTTTACTTTCTGCATCGAATGCTCTGACTCTCGTTTGATTTTGAAGACTTTTTTGCCCTTCAGCCATCTAAAATATATTTACCGTTTGGGAGAAGGCTTGACTCAAGCACACAAGTTTTAAGCTATTTTTTTAGCTACTTGTCGCTTCAGGTAAGTCAGTGAGAGCATTGAGTTACCTGAGTTAACTTTTTTTTCTTAAATCCAACCAGGTACTGAAGACTTCAGTACCTGGTACGAATTTTATTGTAAAACAACAAAAAACTTGAAAGTGATCTGGCATAAACTTCCCAAAATGGCCCTTAAAGCCCTTTTGCCTTTCCGGTGACGACATGTATTTTTTAAGTTATACAAATATAACATGGAGACAAACAATGTGGAAGAAAATTGAAGTTTTTAAATTAAAAATTGGCATTTGGCAAAGTTTTCTACGCAAAAATTGAAGGTCTCTAAGTATTAAGCTGTCATCATTTAGCGGAGGGCCGTTTACTAACAAATGTTCCCATGTTCAAATACTGTCCGGTGTGTAGCGGTCGTTTTTGGCATGCAAGTTAATCCGTACTGACTATAAGCAAAGTTTATCGCCAGAAAATATCGGAAAATTTATGAAAATACCATTTTCAAATTTTATTTATATTTTATAATCAAATTTCAAGCAAATTTTAGATTCTGAATGGTGGTCTTTCAAATGGGCGATACTGAGAGTGGAACGTGCCGCAATTATTGTAAGTATTATTTCATAATATAACACATATTGATTAAATTAAATGTATTTGCGCAGGCCGTAATTTGAACCCGTGACCTCTCGATTAGAAGCCGAAGTTCTTAACTGCTCGACTATAGAGGCGGTCAAATAACATACGAGTATATCAAGGATCTTTATACAATATGGATAGTTCGTTCCCTGATAACGATGTATTTAGTATTTGGTCCGAGAGATGGTGAAATCATGGTGGTGATTCTAAATGGTGTTCTTTTACCTGGGCGATACTGAGAGTAATTTCCACTCTAGATCGATGTGCAAATATATTACGAGTGAGAAAAAAAAACCCATTTAATTTTTTATTTAATATTTCACTTGATTTTATAAAGAGGAAAACAGGCACCTACCTTTTTAACTCCAGTACCAGAAAACCGTGATTTTCAAGAATATCCGCTGGTATTTACCGACTAGTTATCTATCCCTTTGTTTTCACTATCTATGTAGGTATCTTATACCCTCGTACCGTCATCACAAGGCCTACGTGAATCGTAGGAGCAAAGCCTTCATATAATATAATTGAAATACATGTAAAATAAATCACTTGGATTTATTAGAATATGTAAAAAAAGCAAGTGAACAGTGTCCTACCTAATGCCATTCATGGATTCCCCTCGACTAATGTTAAAATTCTTGATCAATAAAAATCCTCTATTCTATAGAAATCTAATAATTCTACCCTGATTCGTGAACGATTGTACAACCCTAAGGGCTCGTTATCGAGGAATACACCTGTGATCAAAATTCAGACCTCTTACGTTCTGTCGAATTGTAGGTAGGTAGGGTAAGTTATAACAGTAAAAAAAAAAAGTTGAACTTCGAACTTTATTTTTTTTCAAGATGGATGCTAAAATCGGAAAAATGAAAATTGACAATATAATTAAAATAATTTTCAAGCGGTACGAAAATGTCGGTGGATGAATTGATTGAGGTAGCTCAGTTGGTAGAACGGTATTCCCGGATAAAGTAGAGGTTTTGAGCTTAAGTCTCGGTCACAACATTATCTTTTTTATTTTCTGTGTCTTTATATATTTGCGTATTCTTTGAAGATTGACAAAAATCGATCTTATTATATTTTAGTAGAAAGCTATCACTTTGTGGTTTGACATATTTAAAGAAATAACTTTGTATAAGTCCACGGATATATATTGTTTTATGACCGACCGGTTTCGATGATGATTTTATGAAGCTTAGGCTATTTTTTGTTATAGTTTTTGTGTTTTATTTGTAGAACTCCGTTTTATTTTTTGACATAATTCAGTTAAATCAAAATTAATATTATTATTATTTAGTTTTGCTATTTTTAGTTTTGTGTTTTTAGTGACAAATATTTGGGCGTTTAAGGCCACTATCAAACTGTGGCTAGACCACATGGAAACCACTTATTTATATGCTTTTGGTTTCTTATTTAATTACAAATTACGTTAAAAGCCAAATTGATAATTACCGTATAAACCAAATTTTCTTGAATTGTTATGTGATGTACGTAACTTTAAAATCCATTTCCCCATTTTTTTAAATTACAAACTATTGCTTTTAACGGCAGGTTTTTCTTAATTGTTTAATAATCTGATTTGCCGTTAGTATTCCCCCCGTTTATGAAATGAATTGAGAATATATTTGTTAAGTACTTTTCTTGATCTTTTATTGTATTATTTTACGACTTGCATTATTAAGAGTGATATTATTATAATTATGTATTTTTTTCTTGAACATATTAAAGAGTGGAGATGAAATTAAATTGTTTGATTAGTGATTAATGTTTTATTTGAATCATTTAATATTTTGTTTACTTCTAATTGCTGAAGTAAATTTAATCTAAAACCTTTACTTTCAATATGTAAAGGTGTTGGTTGGGTCGTTATTAGTAAGAGGAATGTGGTATTTCTCTAAGAGATGGACTGTAAATATAGATTCTACAATATTATTTTTAAAGCAACGCATATGTTCAATGAATCTAATTGAAAAGGCCCTTCCAGTTTATCCAATGTGGGTGGCATTGCATTCTGTGTGGCTGCATTTTAATTCATTGATTCAACTGTTTTGAAGTTTGGATATTCTACCTACTCTTTGAGTTTTTTTAGGTTAGTTACGATGTTATTGTTAGTTCGAAAAGTAATATATTTAAACCACATTTTTTAACTTTCGTTCGCTATTTTCAAAGATATTAGACCGAAAAATTCCAAACGTGCGAATTTATTTGTCTTTGTATTATGTGTTGGATATATTAGATTGATTTTATTTTTATAACTTTTATTTTTTATAATTTTATCGATATCACTTGCCCCATAGCCGTTATTAACCGCGATTGTTTTTATAGTTTCCTTTTATTATTAATACGATTTTTTGTTAAGCGGGATGTTAAAGAGTTTATGTACCATTGAATGGTAAGTCGAAAGTTTGGTTCAATGGTACATAGATTAAGCGAAACCGGTCGGTCATAAAAAATAAAATAATATCTGTGGTCTTTACAAAGTTATTTTTTCATTTCTTTCGATATTATTATGTTATCAAAAAATCTTAATTTAATGTAAATTTTATTTGTGTAATGTTTTAGGTTTTTGCTTAAAGAGTGTCCTTTCCGCCAGTTCATCTCCTCAGAAGAACCTTAGCATCCCAATGTAGCCATCACCATACAAATAAAAATAAAAATGTGTACACCTATGATGGATATATTCTTGTTAATATTAATGCTCGTTTTCCCGGATATAAACACTTCTTGTGACTGAAGGAAAAGCGTCGGCTCTACGTTTTGGCAACCTTCTCATTGAATTAACTGGTTGTGTGTGTTGGGCGGCTGGGGGGAGGGCGGGCTCACCACAAGCCCCGCCCAAAGCCTCCCCGCAGTCACCTCAAACTGTCAAATTTAAAACCAAATTAGCTCATCATATATTTTTTTTATTTTTGCTTAGATGCGAAATGTTTTCAACCAATAGCCAGTCCTAAAGTAGAGGTAAGTTGTTTCACATATGCATTACTTGCATACAGCATGTTTTAAACTTGTTATTCGACTTGACAAAAAAAAAATCAATTAAAAAAAAAAACATTTTGATATTTTTTTTGAGAGTTCGAAAAATTAAGTTTAGGAATAAAATGGTTTGAATATTATTACATAATTATGAAAATACTCTATAATATGCATTATGAACATGCATACAATCCAATGACTAATTATAATTATAATCACCCGTATCCTTCAATACAACAATACCTATCGAGGTTGTAATATAGATTTGAATATTATATAATAATTGTGCATTATACCCTTGTGACACTGATCTCTACCACACTAGGTAGTCATCTTTACTGCTTACCGACAGATGCATTTCTACATGAATATTAATTATCTAAGCACAGTTCTACTTGTAAAATAAATTACGTATGTTTTAAGAATAACTTATCTTGTGCATATAATTCATGCATTTTAATCAACTAACGTGTTCATTTACTATTATCATTGTGATAGATAGAATAATAATAATAATAATATTTGGACGATTTGTATAGCGCCGTTTTTGTGAAAAATCACCTCAAGGGCGCTGTACAGATCTTACTTTCTATTACTACATATTAATTCCTAGTTTAAATAAGAAAATATAGAGGAACATACTTACCTGGTAGGTCCCATCAGATAGACACAATTATTAACTTTAAATTATGATTATTATTTTATTTTTTTTCCGATTTAGGGCATGGGAGCGAAATTAAAAGAATGGACATTCTGAATTTGTCATACAGGATTTGGTTAAAATTTGCATATCTAAAGGTGGTTCGTCGAGAGACAGATTATGTTGAGATTCTTTTAATGAATTTAAGGATATGAGAGTCTGAAAAGGTAAGTTTTCAGTTTGGACCGAAATTCTGTTGGGCTCGTTATACATCTTAGTTCCGGAGGGAGTTTATTCCAAGCCTTCGCCCCCGAAACTCCGAAAGCGCGATCTCCAAACTTAGTATTTGGATTGCGTTTAGGTTCTATAAGCCTTCCGATAGCTGATGACGTTGCTGATCTAAGAGTCGACTGCTTTAGAAGAATGTTTTTTGGAACGCATAGTTCGGTGATGTACAGTGGAGCCATTTCGTTAAGGGATTTAAACACCATCCAGAACAACTTGTACTGGATTTTTTCAGTGCACTTTAGCCAGTGAAGGTTCCAAAGGTGATCTGAAGTTTGCCATAGTTTGCTATAATTATTATGAAATATATTATTATTATCATTGATTATATGAAGTACCAAACGACTAATACGCATCTTTTGTAATTTAAGTTAGTTCTTAAAACGCCTCTGTGAAGCTATTTTTTTTCCAAAAAATTGTTCCGTTGAGGTGTTAAGTATGTTATTTGCATTTAATTTTCGTATTGTTACAGAAAATTACATTTACTGTATAAACGTAATAATTTAAAATTATTGTAACTTGTATGTTACATCACCAGAAGAGCAATCGATAGTAAAATACCACGTTTTATAAATACACGCGAAGATGAGACATAAATCTAGTAAAAGTGACTGGACTGAATGTGTGAAATGTACTTATTTCATAAACACCGACGGTTGCATCACATTACCATACTATTTCCTTTCTGAAGCTATAATCGGCATCATAAAATAATAGTTAAATCGGAAAATCAAGGAAAATCGCGCCTCTCGTTGTAAGAACCATCCCCTATAACCTACGGTGTCGGCGGGGAAAACCACCTCCCACCTGTTGTGTGAGGTAGTCGCAGTCACTCCCGCCCGAGCTGCAATCTGCAATCACTACCAGTCTTCGTTTTGCACTGCTCTGAGCAGGACTGCAGTCTGTGGACTGCGAACTGTGGATTGTGAGAGATGTGATCTAGTCGAATGACAGTTCTGAGAAAATCACTAATAAGTTTACTTGCGGTTGTAATTTGTGCTTTGTTTTTTCTGCCATCCGAACATCGTACTAATAGTTGCTTAGTTCCTTTTGAAAAATAATAAATAAAGTCCAATTTCTCTACATGTGCTGAGATAATAAGATATATAAGTGTTCGATTACTGCTGAAGTGATCTGTGGTATAGCCTATCAGCTTTTCTCTGCGGGGAAAAGATCTTATTGCTGATTGTTGTATCCAGGGACTTTAACCAAATCGGCTGTAAAGTTCAGTGATTAGTTATGTCGATTTTTTCAAACTGCTAGTGTGATGTTGGTATAACCTCTTTGCTCTGCTCTACCCTGTGAGGACAACGTCCGAAGTCGCACTGATTGTGGATTGTATTGGTCAGGTACATCAACAAAATCAGGTGTTAGTGTAGTGGTTATTTCTCTCAGAAAAGCGATTGTGACCAGCTGCTGTCATCTCGAAAAATTTCCGTTCAGAGAAAAATAATTGTCACTATTAATATCAAATAAAAATCATGCCAATGAAAAGGTTCCGTACTGTGAGATAAAATTACGTATCAGAGATCATATCAATACCGTTGGAAAATGAGTGTTTGAAAAGGAAATAGCCCAACTCATAACCTTCGAACTCATCTCCCATTAAAAAAAATCTAAACTAGTTGTGTAAAGAGTGCTTGCATAAAACCGCAGTATTTATATAAGTTAGTGTCCATATGCCAGTGAATTTTAATCATTAAAATCCCGACGGGTCAAGTTTGTGGCCGTGAAAATGTGACCTATAAATGTGGAACGTCAGTGTCGACCTCAGAGTAACAATATAAAGAGACCATACTAATTTGTGACAAATCGTTGACAAACTCGCAAAATATAGCTCTCTCTTTATGCTCGGTTCTATAAGCATATGAGAAAAAGAGACAAACAATTGTTGAAACCTATACACGATTTGGGGCGGGCTAAATGAAATGTCTTCATTATTTAATCCGCACAAACTTCAGACACGTTTGCACTGTCAGGCGAACGGACTGTCAAAAGTACGTAAATAGTTAAAAACTTGAGTTATTTTTGTGTAATATCTAGCAAAACATCATGGCCACATGTTCTATGCTTGTTTGCTTTAATCGAAGTACAAAAGGACCAAAAAAAACAGTTTTCACACGTATGTACCATAAAAATCGTCTTTTTTAGTTTGATCTCAAATATTTAACATCCTAACCTACAAAACAACTAGTAACTTACACCAATATGTAATTAATCTTTGGACTATTCGTTCCAATTTAATAAACTTCCGTTTGAAATGAGTTTTAATGGATTCGTAATATGTTTAACTTAAAAATATTTACGAGAATGTCAAAAAAATTTTCAAGAACGGGGAATTCCCCTTTTGTACGGCTTCTAAAAGTATCCCGGTCTCTTTCTTTCTCATGATACTAACGCAAAATTGTTCGCGAACAGATAAAGACGGAATAATGTTTATCTTTACGGTTTTCTTCGCATCCGATTGGCTGGAAGCATATACGTCATACCTCCCTTGGTCAATCCTTGGTCAAAAAGTGCGGACAAAATTTCGCAATGTTAGGTCTCTACGTTACTCTAAGGTGTCGACGCCACGAGTGACAGAAGCAAATTAAAGTGAGGTTTACGTTAGGTTTTTTTACTCACTTCACTTTGACACACCCCATAATTATGGGGTGTGTCAAAGTGAAGTGAGCTAAAGGTTAGGTTATTTAATTGAAGCTGCAAGAAGTGGAGATGTCGCGATTTATGTGTGGATGAAGTGGGGTATATGTCCATTTGATGTGTGCTACCAAGTCCTAAGGGAAATTGTTTGAAGGTGGTGGAAGGTGAAATTGGCCAAGGAATTGTGATTGATGCCATTTTTAAGTGAGGTTTATGGTAGGAAAAAGTAAACTAACATGAGGTGTGGGCTTGGATAACTTAATTAATACTAATGAGAAGTAAATGTAGCCTTGTTATCGAGGATTATGTTCGGTTGAAGTCAAGATTACATTTGAGTGAAGTCAACTAAAACTTGGCGCGTTCTCAGGTAAAATGATTGAAGCTAGCGGGAAGCCATCCTGTCGTGGTTCATGTTAAGGTGAAGTGAGTTTTATGTCAGGATGAAGTGAACTAAAATGGACGGGTTTTAAGGTGGAGCGATTAAAGTCAGCGGCCGGCTAAAGTGGCAAGTTGTCGCAATTTATATATGGTTGAAGTGAGGTTTATGTCAAGGTGAAGTGATAAGCGCGGAGTTGCCATGGTATCGCAAGAGTTCGGGGAGCTGAGCTACTCGCGGCTGCTGCAGGAGGACGAATACCTGGGCCCGCTGGACCCGAATTTGCTGCCGGACCTGCCGCAGCCGCTGGATGTGTGCGAGTAAGTTTACCACTAAACCGTCTGAGTACTGCGTTAGACCATTAATCTCTCGGGAGCTACTACCAGCCTCTGGTGGCAAATGGATATCTTATTCAATTTTCTTTAAATCTTCACAATTATTACATTTAAATTTCACGTCTCGTTTCGACCGAGGTTTTACGTCTACGATAAAAAAACCATAAATACTCTTATAATAATTTTTCATTAAATAACATAGCTCAAACCATTTTAATAGTTCGTCAATTTACACCTTTTACATGTTGTTAGTAGCACACTAAAAATTCACGAACCACCACTGATTAGTAGACCTGGTGGTAGCCAACTCCGATTGGAGAGCGCACCATAGAAATAAGTTTTTTTTCTTCTTCTTATTTTGCCGCTATGTTAAAAGTGATAAGTAGGTACCTATTCAGACTAAATAACACCATGAACCATAACCACCATGTGAGGGGCTTAGAAGCAAAGGCAGCAATCTCCTTCATTTTAAATTGTTTCTTAGAAAGTTGATTTAACGTTTAATGCACTTTTCTTTTGTGAATATGTTGATAAATTTAGAGAAAATTGTTTCAAATTGTTCCTAGTTTAATGTGCACTAACATTTTTGTACACTTCATTCTCCATTTCTTTATAATTATCATTCAAAAGTTGACAATGCTACAGAACCGTTTTTGGAGATTGCTGCCTTTGCTTCTAAGCCCCTTATGTAAGAAAGCTTCTTATGCTATGTGTACAAGATCAACGGCCATCTTGTTTGTATGTGTCTGGGCCTTCATACCAATGGTGATGATTACTTTTATTGCTATTCATAAAGTGAAGAACAGAACCTTTACGTGCCTATATTTGCTACCTTTGTAAAATCTTTAACAATATCTAACCGAAATCTTAAATTTATGTTGCATGATTGGACTGAAATTTAGATTGTAGCTCTAATTTGGCTTTAATATTATTTTTTCTTATTAACTATGTAAGGGGCACTGTAGGAGTATTTTGAATTGATGGGATTAGAAAATCATTATTATTAAAGAAATTTAGAGAAAAATGCTAAGGTGAAATATTACAATGCAATGATATTCATTTTTGTTATTTCTAATTTTGTAACTGTTAATTCTTTGTGGAATTCCATTTTAATGATATAATAAAATAAATTTAGAACTTTATTCCACTTGTTTAATTTTTGACTGGACCGGTTTCAGCCTATAACGGCCATCTTCAGACTAGTACAGGTTGTTATTATCCTATGGCTTACTAATGACAGGGTAGGCGAACCCTTTGGTATATTTTCATCTCTCAAATAACGTATTATTACAGTCTTTAAAATAATCAGGTGGGGAGAGTTCTGAGCTATTTCTACCGATATTTCAAGAGAAGGTGCTTCGAATAACTATCGTCATTAATCCCTTCAGCATTGAAGCACAGCCGGGAGACACGCCAAATGTGTAAATACTTAAATTTTTTTGCATGATTTGTTAGTTCTGAGTTTCCTCCCTCATACTGGAGTCCTACCGCACAGCATCTCTAAATACGACAGCGGCTTTTCCCCAAATTAAAACAGGCTTTTACCAACCTTCTCCTTCCGCGTCTCCTACCTTTCTTACTTTATTCAGCCTCGCAACATTTATGAATCGTGCATGCCCTTGAAGCAACAATATATGGAGAGAGAGAGAGCTAATTCTTTTTACCCAACCTATACAAATTTGGAATAAATCACTTTCTCCTGGTTTTTACGCCATACACCGTGAGAAAGAAAAAGACAACAAAATCTCCCAAATTATCACACCGCTTTAAAGTATTGTTAGAATGTTCTTCGTGTCCCCCGTCTCCGTTGACTTCGCCCACACGTTATGGCACGCGAAATAAATTGACATAACTCAACGGTTTATTAGGTTACATGTTAAATATATTTATATTTAGCAATACTGTGAAATAGTGGTTATACGAATAAACAAAAACATCATATCAACATGTGCTATGAATGGATGAATAAATACCCTAGCCCTAGTCCTAGCCACGCCCAGGTCTAGCCGAGTCCGGCAAACCTTGTAAAAACTGACTACAGCTCTCTCTACAGCGCTCTCTCTTGTATATTATCGCTCTGAGCTTCGGACAAATGTGTGGTAATCACAAAAAGTGCCATTCTTGAGCACTGAGCAAAAGAGCAAACATTCATTTTTAAAATGTGAATGTTGTGGCTTTTCAAACATGTACATTTATAATCAGTGCCTAAGTAATGTTTCTTGCTCTTTTTAATATATTTTTTTTTTATTTTTGGTTTACTCTAGTGCCTACCAACAATATTTTAAAGGGGAGAGGTTCTAAGTTGTTCATCGATAATATCAAATAAGAGTTTCACTAACTTTATATTAAAAATCTTTCCCCCTACTTTCGAGAGAGACATCACATTGATGTTGGCTTAAAGTAAACAATATAAACCTATACAAATTTGGGAAAAATGACTTTCTCCGGGTTTTTACGTCGTACACCATGAGAAAGAAAGAGACAGCAAATTTTCCTAGATTATCACACCGCTTTAAAGTACTGTAAGGATGTTATTCGTGTCCCGCGTCTCCGTTGACTCCGACCACACGTTTTGATACGCGAAATAAATGAACATAACTCAGTGGTTTATTAGGTTACTTGCAATATTTTTGTTTATAACAATACTGTGAAAAAGTGGTTATACGAATAAACAAAACTCACACTTATGTATTTCTGCATTCGCTATCTACACCGTTTTCGTGAACCTTTAAACCTTATGAATAATTGTATTTATTGAATTGAAACAGCTTTTCTGTCAAACGAATGTTTGTGTGATAATAAACGCAGTAAATCTCAGGTATGTCTCGCGGACTCGGTTCAGTGCATTCACGCGCGTTGTCTCAGTAACGTATCTACATTATTTCTAATTTTGTAACTGTTAATTTTGTAACTGTATCTACATTATTTAATTTATCTAAGTCTGAACGCCTAATTTTCGACCACGTTTAAGAGCATTGCTGGCCTATGTAGGTATGTCACGAAAAAGAACAAAGTTAACTTGCAAGGCATTAATTTTTGCTGGTTTCTCAGCGTAAACCTGTAGCTTTACGTAGCCTTACAGAAAATCGAGAGGTGTCAAATGGTACGAACTTGGAGCCCAATTGGCAGATCCATCTCTCAAAATCCAAAACTTATCGCCAACTTTTGATTTTAATAGTTCGACGGTTGCGGTGGCCGTGTGGCACATAGTGCCATCCTGTTGTATTCTATATTTTCTAATAAAAACCATTAATTATGGTTGAAGAGTTGAAATCTTACACAGTTTTATGGAAAAAGTCGAGCGTGTATTTATCATTTTTTAGTGAGATAAACTGACACAGTATAGCATGACACGGGGTATGGCGCTGCTAAATGATATCTCTAGGTCTCTTGACATTGATCTTGATAGGTTCAAGAATCACATTAAGGCAACTTTTAAATAACCGTCGCCGGAAAGGCAAAAAGGCTGAAGCGCCATTTTTTAAGTTAACACTAACTAACTAACTAACTAACCATCACGCCGTTTCCCCGCAAGGGTAGGCAGAGAGGACGGACCGCCATACAACTCTGTCTTGGCACACACTTCTTGCCTCATTTACATTCGTACATCGTCTCATACATACTCTTCTGTTATTCTGACTCTTCACATGACCCGATTCAAGTATTTGATTTATTTGATCGTGCCATGTCTTTCTCGGGCGTCCTTGACTTCTTCTTCCATTCACTTTCGCATCATATATTCTTTTCACACTCCTTTCTTCGTTCATTCGCTCTACATGCCCAAACCATCTAAGCGTCCCTTTCTTGATCCTATCCATTACGCTCATATCAGCCTTGCATTCTTTCCGGATATCCACATTTGTAATACGGTCATACATGATTTTACCGCACATCCGTCTCAAAGATCTCATTTCCACAGCATTCAGTCTACTTTCATCCATCCTCTGCCAGTTCCATGCCTCACTGCCATACATCAGGGTTGGTATAAGCACTCCATTGTGGACTGCTAGCTTCGCTTCTTTGGACAATTTCTTATTTGCCCCAACAGCGTTCAGTCCTCCATTAATGGAGTTTCCTGCATTCACCCTTCTTTCAATATCCTTATCAGCCTTTCCGTCTCTTGTAAACATACTTCCTAAATACACAAACTAATCCACTTGCTCCAAGTATTCATCATTCACAACTATATTGCACGCTGTTCTCGTACTCTCTCTTTCAAACAACAAAGTTAACACCAGAGCGTTTTTTTGTTTGTTTTACAATAAAATTCATAAGTATTCAGTACCTGGTTGGATTTTGAAATAATGAGTTAACTCAGGTAAAAAAACGTCTCAAAAAGTCCTAAACTAGTATAAAAATATTAATTAACTATTATTAAATTAAATTATAAAAAAACTGCAATAGGCATTAATGACAAAAAGGTATAAATACGCACTTACAACCAAAAAGGCTGAGATTCGAACTATTCATACTGTCGCCGGAAAGGCAAAAGGGCTGAAGCGCCATTTTGGGAAGTTTACACCAGAGCACTTTAAAGTTTGTTTTGTTTTACTATAAAATTCATAAGTTTTCTGTACCTGGTTGGATTTTGAACAAAAAAGTTAACTCAGGTGACGCAATTCGCTCACTGAGTTACCTGAAGCGATAAAAAGCTTAAACAGTCTCAAATTTGTGTCGCTTGAGTCGAGCCTTCTCCCAAATGGTAAATATATTTTAGATAGCTAAAGGGCCACAAAAGTCTTCAGAATCAAACGAGAGTCAGGGCATTCAATGCAGAAAAAAACTGCATATTTAACTTATTTTTGACCAAAGTGTCGCTTAAGCCTTTTGCCTTTTTCAGTGACGATATTCTTTCAATTCAAGTGCTGTTATTTTCGTTTAAAATGTTTATATTTTTTTAAATAATGTACACGTGTATTGTGAATGGGAAAATCTGTAATAAACAATAAAACATCCATAAATGATAAAATATGCATGAGACGTCATGCAATGGAACTATACTTGGTTAGGTACCTACTCAATCGATCTTTTGCATCTTCTGAGATGACGTATGTAATCTGAAGCATGCTTCTAGGTAAACATATAAATGTTGTCAATAATTAATGTTATTTGCGCATACCTTTTACTAATACAATACGCTGTACACTGCACCTTCACACACACAGTTAAATAGTGCAATCTCTGCTCGTGTAAACGTTTCTATTGACTGGGAGTGTAATGTAACCATAAGGGAAACCTTACGGTAAGTAGTTAATATTGCCCAAACTAGTATGCATGTTAGAAAATCTCAGAGCAATAATATATCTAGAGAGATACCTTGTGTGGCTAGATCTTTAGATGAATTAAATATTGTAGATACGTTACTGAGACAACGCGCGTAAATGTACCAAACCGAGTCCGAGAGACACACCTGAGATTTACTGCGTTAAGTATCACACAAACGTTCATTCGACAGACAAGCTGCCACGGGAAAACGGAAACTCTTCAACCAAAATAATGTGAGATAGCGAATGCAGATATACATAGGTGTGTGGAAGACAACTGTTTCCGTACGTCGTACTCTACTTGGCCAGTCGCTCAGTAAGTTCGTCGGGGAAGAGAGATTATAACAGTAACGCGGGACGTTCATATTGCTATCTCATCCGTACACACACATTCTGTTTAGTATTACTTTTTCATAAGCATTATGAGCTTTAAAAACTTAAGTCAAGACCGTGCCACATTTGTCGTTCGAATTGTATGAATATGACGTGTCTTGTATTTTATGTCTATGGTTAGATCTAGGGTATTTATACATCCATTAATAATACATTTCGACATAATGTTTTGTTTACTTGTATAACCGCTTTTTCACAGTATTGTTATAAACAAAAATATAGGATATAACATAAAAAACCTTTTATATCGCATAACAAAACGTAGTGGACGGAGTCGTCAGAGACGTGACGCGGGAGACGGAAAACATACTTACATACCGAAAAGTGGTGCAATATATGTGACAACTCGTCTCATCTTTTTCTCTCTCACGGTTTACAACATGAAAACACTTAGAAAGTGATTTATCGTAATTTTGTATAGGTTGGGTAAAAATATTTAGCTCCCTCTCCATATATATTCTTGCTCTGGGTTATTATATATTTTACTTCATATCTCATTAATTAATCCTATTATCATAGACATTTAGAAGAAATATAGTTAGGTTCTTCAATCTGAGAAACATATCTTATGAAACATTCTTTCAGATAACACAAAAAACAATTATTCAAAGTTAATTATTTTAGAATGCATTGCTGCGACGATTCATAAAAAAATCTCTGGTTTTTGGAAAATAGCATCAACAAAGGTTCGAAAATTCTTCCACTCTGAAAACATACAATAGATAAAGCCAAAACATTTTACTCCAAATAAGAATCAAACCTGAATCCTTGCACCTCCAACTCGGCCGCTGGACCCCCAGCACCGACCTCCTTCGTATCTGTTCAAATTCTGTCAAATACCCTCCCCACAGTGGTGAGTGGGGTTAAACAAAATATTAGATAAGCATAAAAAAACACAATCTACAAAATTTCACTATAAGCATTTGTATTAATTATTGAAATAATATCAATAATCTTCAACGTAAATATGAAACAGAAAAAGCCAGAAACTGAAAAGAATAACGGTAGCCACCAAGACTCGAAGTCGAAACCTCTGGTCTATTCGGGAGTAACGTCTCTGCCAATTTAGCTACCGAGGCCTTATTAGAAACCGGCATTTTAATCGATCTCATAATTTTCTTGAAAATTATTAATATTTTTTTCGACACTAACGGGTTAGACTAGTTGAATAAGACGGTGTATGAACGTGAATGAAGAAAGGAGTGTGTGCCATGACAAAGTTATATGGCGGTCCGTCCTCTTTGCCTACCCCTGCGGGGAAACGGCGTGATGGTTAGTTAGTTAGTCTAATTTTTTTAAGAAATATATTTTCTTGCTTTTTTAATGTGAGGCTTTTAAGTATGTATTTAGAATTATTCGTGAAGCAAATGGTGTGGCGAGCAATTGCGTTGACTTTGGAAATCCAGACAGAAGAGATGCAAATTTCATAACGCTAGAGTTCATCGTTTGAGAGTTTTCGGTGCTTCAAATAAACAGATTTTCTGATTTTTAGCTATGATTTCATTTTAATTACATTTTCCTTTTTTTTTTTCTCTAGCAGCATAATTTAAAATCCCACCCAACCTCACGAATTGACAGTCACCCTCTTTTTGCATTGGAGTAAAGTGCATTTAGCAGTGCATGCAGTCCCGACACAAAGTAATCTGCGGCCACCTTGACTGTGATCCCGCCCAAGGCCGCACGCACACCACTGCGCAGCCGCACTTGCATATTGTGCGCAATGCACATTGCACTCACACTCTTGCAAACTTGTACACACTTGTTTATGGCTGTCATTATCGTGATGCAAATGCAGGGGTGTCGAACATTAACATATTAGTGACAGCTGTTCGCTTAAATATTTTGGAATCATTATTATTATTTATTTTATATTGAAAACCGCACAAGATTCCTATCTGATCTCTACCGTCTAGAGCTAGTGAAACTATGGCATCTCCAATTGGGTATGTTATGAGACTGAAGGCAGTGGGGAGGGGAAAGAGATTGGGAAGAGAAGGTTGACAAGGACTCGACTATTCAGATCTGGTAACAACGTTTCGATTCTGAATGGAGGTCTTTCACCAGGGCGATACTTAGAGTATCTACCATTCTGGAACGTGCCGCAAATAAACTTTTTTATCATTTTTTATAGAGGTCAACAGGGACATAGGAAAGTCCAATTTTCATACGAATAATCAATGTATTTTTGTTAAATATTCTTCATACAAATGATCGTGGCAACAGAATAAATAATTTAGAAGCACTAAAAATAATAAAAAAACGCCATTAAAATTAATGGTCATTTTCTTAATAATCAGTCAAATTTGTCCAGTAGTGTAATATTAGGTATATTTCCCGTATACTCTTAAAATTTCTTATTATTCTTTAATCACCTTCTACTTGACGTTTTGCATCTCTGTTCCTTTGTTATAATTTGTTATAATGTGTTATTCTTGGAGTAACAATGTATGGAGAGAGAGCAAATTATTTTTACCCAACCTATACAAACTTGTGACAAATCACTTTCTCCGGGTTTTTACGTCGAACACCATGAGAGAGAAAGAGATAACAAATATAATACACCGCTTCTATGCAATGTCAGGATGATCTTTGGGTCCTGGGTCACTGCGAGACTCCGCCCACATTTTTTATTATGCCACTAACCTTGACACAACTAAACGGTTTTATAGGTTATATGTCATTTTTTGTTGATAACAATACTGTGAAAAAGTGGTTTTACCAATAAACAAAAACATTATGTCGATATGTGATATGAATGGATGTATAAATACCGTAGCTTTAGTCTTAGCCACGCCCAGGTCTGCCGAGTCCGGTAAAAATTATCAAAAACTGACTACACTACCTTAGATAGATACCACTCTATATACTTTATGGTGTTATTCTTTGGTTTTCTACTGTTCTCTTATTTTATTTTATATTGTGTTTCTCCTCTGTATGTACGAGTATATATAACCACACACAATGTATAGGTATTATGTTTAGTTTAATGTTGTACTCTGATGATGCTTAGGCTAAGCGAAACCAGTCGGTCATAAAAATAATAATAAAAAACTAAGGTCTTTTACAAAGTTTTTATTTCATTTTCATTAAATACGTCCAACGAAAAAAGTTATTCCTTGCTACGAAAAAAAAAAAAAAAAAACAACCCAATGATTATATTTTCAAATACCAATAAATAAATCCTCCCGTGAAAAAACATATTGCTAGCGACCCCAAGTTGACAAACTCTAAACCAGTGACCACTCGCCTATGCCATAGATACTAACACGTAATACGTTATAACTAACGTTGTGACCACTTTGAAAGAACTACTTCTTTTGGCAATAGTTCCTACTTCATTCATTGTTCATTGAACAAATACTTCAATTGAAGTCGGTAGTTCATTTTAGCGTTCATTCATTACAATAACTTCATTTCATTGAATAAATACTTCTATTGAAGTTGGTAGTTCATTTTAGCGTTCATTCATTACAATAACTTTATTTCATTGAACAAATACTTCTATTGAAGTTGGTAGTTGATTTTAGCGTTCATTCATTTCAATAACTTCATTTCATTGAACAAATACTTCTATTGAAGTTGGTAGTTCATTTTAGCGTTCATTCATTTCAATAACTTCATTTCATTGAACAAATACTTCTATTGAAGTTGGTAGTTCATTTTAGTGTTCATTCATTTCATTGAAAAAATACTTCAATTGAAATCGGTAGTTCATCTTTTCATTTTCAAAGCGCTACCGACTAGTACGTGATTTTGTTGGCGAGGAACCGGTTCCAGTTCTTTCCACTTGTAAAGCGCTACCGACTAGTACGTGATTTTGTTGGCGAGAGGAACCAGTTCCAGTTCCAGTTCTTTTCGTTTTTTGCGAGTTCGACTTCAATTGAAGTGTTCACTTCGAAGGGTTCATTTTAAAGAACTAACAATTCGTGAAGCATTCACAAAACATTGAAGTTTTTCCCAACGCTAGTTATAACGTTACGTAACAATACCGGCCCTCTTCACTAGTCTCTGTTCACTGGTACCTACTGAGTGCACGCGCCGTTCCGTTACAAGGAAATGTATATAAAAAACAATAATTATGTTTATCGCTCAATACCACTCAGCATCACAATTATTATATAAATCTAAATAGATTTTATTATGAAGCGAGAAACATTTCAACGTATATTTGATTGAATGGCTTCATTGAGAGATTAATGAAAACTATAATTTTTTTTTCGAATTTGAATTCCTTGTAGGAACATCTCACTTTTAATCAAATGCTTATTCTGAAAAAAAAATGATTTGCCCATTTTTTCCTCTTTTTCTTATCCTTTATATTCAGAAACTTTTTAGCCGATATAATATTTGACGGCCTCCGTGGCTCGATCTAGAGGTCGCGGGTTCAAACCCGGCGTGCGCAAATATTTTGTATTTAATAAATGTGTCATCACAAATTTAATTCATATAAAATTATTTGTAGTATACTCGTATTTGCGGCATGTTCCAGAGTGGTAGTTACTCTAAGCATCGCCCTGGTGAACGACCACTATACAGAATCGAAACGTTGCTTGAAATGGCTTTAGCCGTGTTCGGTGACCAGATCTGAACAGCTAGGTACTTCCCAACCTTCTTCTTCCCCATCTCCTTCCCCTCCTTACTACCTTAAGCCTTACAACATACTCCATTTGGGGATGCCATAGTCTCACTGGTTCTAGGCGGTTGGGAGCAGTTGGGACTCTTGTGTGGTATTCACTATAAAAAATAAAAATAAATTAAAAAATATGCTGTTTTTCTAAAAAAACATGTTCTTTTCGTTGTTCTTGATTAGCCTTCTAAGGTTTTTTTGAACATAGGCTTTTCTCAAATATCTTATATATTTTTTAAATTTTCTTGGCGGGTTTTATCCTTTAGGTAGGTACCTTACAAACTGCGATATAAATGTAGTTAAGAACTTTGATAAATAAAAATAAAATCATACATTAAATACTTTAAAAATTGTGCACTAATAATTTTGTGTAAATTTGAATATTGCTCGAAACGTTACTCTTTTCAAATATTCCAGAAGAAAGGGGTTTCGGATAGTAATTCCTCATTTGTTGGAAATGAGTTTTAGCATGAAAACTGCTCTCTTTAAAATATGTTGAATGGAATTAGAGTGTACATATTTGAATTAAATAAATATTCTACTAAAATATATTTAGTGCAAAACTCGACCAAAAATGAACTTAGAACTCTTTATCTAATATTTTCTTCTTCAGATATACTAAGATTATTTGATTTGCGGTACGTTCTAATAAAAATATACAATAATTCTGTAATAATACGATGTAATATTGGAATCCCAAGTTAGCGCTGTAGGCGATGTAATAGGCAATCACGAGTGACACCGGACACCTCCGGTGGTGCCCTAAAGGTACCCCCTCGTATCTAAAGCCTGACCAACGAATTAATTTTATATCTGGATTAGACAATAAAGAAAAAATAATAAAGATTACCATTTTCATCGAGCAAAACGTACGCTTTCACCAATCAACAGTGAGACAAATAAGTTAAAATGGGACACAAATGCCCAATATCGGTGTCACCAAAACAAAATTTGCTCAGGATTATGCAAAACAGGAATATTAAAATGAATATATTTGTAATGAAAACTTAATAATAACTTTTTAAAAGGCCACAGATTTTTTTTCATTTTTTTTTATGAATGACCGGTTTCGATTAGCCAAATCATATCAGGGTACAAAATTAAACTAAACAAAACATAAATAGTGTGCGGTTAAATATACACATAAAGGGAGAACACAATGCGAAATAAAATAAGAGAACAGTGAGAAAACAATAGAATTACATTTAAATTATAAAAAAAGAACAGAGAGAAAGAGACATATTATAAAATGAAAGAGGCAAAACGTCAACTGAGAAGGTGATTAAAGAATAATAAGAAATTTTATGAGTGTACAGGAAATATAACTTAAATTGGACTAATGGACAAATTTAAATAATTATTAAGAATATGATAATTAGTTTTAACGGCTTTCTTTATTTCTAGTCTTTCTTAATTATGTAATCTGTTGTCGTGACCATTTTTATGGAGAATATGAGCACCGGTGCTTAAAATCTATAGTTTTATATATAATATGAAATTTCCCTCTGTTTGTATATATGGCCGCACACTTGGTATGTTTTGTTTAGTTTAGTGTTGTACCCTGATGATGCTTAGGCTAAGCAAAACCGGTCGGTTATAAAAAATAAAATAATATCCGTGGTCTCACAAAAAGTTATTTTTTCATTTCTTTTATAAATAATGTGATCAAATCGTTTATGTGCAATGAGATTAATGATATTTAATATTATTTTACTAAGCCTTTTTGCTAAGGTGTATCTGTGTTTTCCCCTCAATATAAAATGATAACAACTTTAATATGTAGCACTGTTCTTGCTTATTTTGTTATCTTATAGCGAGCAGTGCATGTCCGGACAAATCCAATGCCTGGGTCTCCCGGACAGTTATGCGAGCTGTCAAAGCAGTGTCCGAAATATGCCGACTCCTGCAGTGTCTGAATCTACCCCTAAATAATCAAAATTCACTTTTTCTTTTCAGCGACTCGGTGTACCTGAGCCTGTCCGGCTGTTCAGTCGATCAGTGCATGCCCGGACAGATCGGCCAATGTCTCGATATCTCCGGACAGTGTACCAGGCTGTCCGGGCAGTGTTCGGAGCACCCCGGCCCCTGCATTGACCTGTCCCTCCAGTGTCCGGAACTAACCGCGCAGTGTCTGGAGATGTCCGGACAATGCTCCGAGCTGATCGGGCCGGTGGCGGTGGCCGGACCCTCCGGAATTTCTCCCTACAGTATGGGCACGCAGTTGACGGAACTTCCGTCAAGGAAACGAAAGTCGTCTTTCCAGTAAGGCCAATACTTTTTTAGTGTTATTTTATTTACATTTAAGATTTTTAGTCATGTGTTATTCAAAATCCCCACTTTTTCCCTAAAAGCTTAAATAAATTTTGTGTGGTTTGATGTTTGTATTTTCTTGTTGTATTTCTAAAAGATAATAAAATCTATTACTTTTCAAGAATATATATTCTCCGACATTTTTTACAATTGGATTCAAACGTTTTGGCAGTACGAGTACATCGAACCTAAGACAGAAGTAATTCGTTAGTTCGATTATTAGAGTGTCTTAACAAAATGATATATCGGAAATTTTTGATTTTTGGCACGGATGCTCTGTTTCTTTAAGTAAAAAAATGATACATACAACATTTTAATTTATTTTTAATATAAGCAAGTCATATCTGCAAGAAAACAATACATTAGAATTAAAGTGATGAACGTACCTACCGAGTATCTAAGATGCTTATTTTGGTGTCGTATTAAAATACCTTTAGGTCAGAATATCTTTTGATCTTACGGAGTGACATCATCACACGATATTCGCCAATTATCGAAACTTACGCAAGGTCTCTTTCCCCTTGGAGAATAACGTGTTGTGATCTAACAACGCAGGTATAATTACATCTTACGTCATTGCAAGAATTATAATTACCCGTGGCGACTAGAGGGTTAATCTTAGAGTTGCCGTTACAAATTACACGGGCGATCGGCTCTTTGGAGGTTTTAACCCTTCCCCCTTAGTAGATATTACAGTGCTTGTTCCTCACTTGCGAATCTTTACTAAAATTAGTTAGATCTATGCATACGTATAATACCCTCGTATAATTATGAATGACTCGAGTGGGTTGCAATGACCTTATTGTACTGATTTTTTGAAAATTTTCATGTCTGAATGTTTATTTATTTATAAACTAACGAACTATTGTCAAATTACAAAAAACACACAACACGAAATGGAAAAAAAAAGCAACAGAGAAAGAACAGCACATACATAATATTAAATGAAGCAATGACAAAAATCGGAGCAGCCATTTTCGAACGTTTTACTTGAAGTTTCAGTATGAATTTCAAATAGAATTTAAAAGATTGAAAAAATAACTAACTGTATTTAATAAACAGACAAATCAATTGTATTATTGCTTGTATTAGAAAGCCAACAAGTGTGTATTTTTGTGTGCTGACTCTTAAACAAAAATCTTGTTTTTGGTCTCAACCTTGGCCGACCTGAATGTGAGTTGCATTATGTAGGAATATATTTGTTGGTTTACCCAGGAATATTATTTATAACAAGAAGTCAAATCACTCCACGCCACTGTGATAAAATTCGTTATTTATCAATTCTTCCAAATCTCTGAGACAAACTAATTAATTAAAACACTAAACGTACCTCCTTGAAAAATATTCAACTTGAAACAATATCAAACTTTACAACGACAACAAGTAAGGACTCTATTTTTATTATTGAAAACTTTCAAACTCTGTCAGGTACTGTCTGCCAAGGTAACTTAAAAACTCTATTCTCAAATAAATAAAAATACTTATTAATGAGGCAGGAGAAATAAATAGCAATCAATTATTTCGTCTTTTTGTGTAAATGCAATTTTTTATATTTTGATTTCACCTACCTGTAAATACATGTATATAGAAAATGAACATATTAGGTGTACAATTTCGCTTCAGCCGTTTTCCTATAGATGGCTTTAGTAGTAAGTAGTGGTGGAAATAAATAGACCATAGACCTTATGCAATAAACATAGGCATCTGTCAACATAACCCCATAGAAACATTAGCCCATTTGTGTCTGCATCATTAAGTTATTGATTTGTGCTTATAGTGTTATTAATTTGCGGGAGGTTTTAATTTTACGCTCCTTCTGACTGTCGTTTGTTTCGATCAATGGCACACGACCTGGCTGACCAGTACTTCCGGTCTTACGAAGAAGTAAAAAAATTGGATCGATTCAAAAGATGACTAGTTTTTTCAACGCGGGATTCGTACGCTGCCCAAAAGACGGGAGTAGGTAGTGGCCAGCGATGGACAATACTTTGAATCATAAATGTATGAACAGTTTTTTACAATAAAGTCTCGAATTTCGGAAAAAAAACCAGCAAAACCAAAGTTATACACTTATACATACGCAAATTAATATGTTTGTTTTTTAAGTCTTTTTTGGGGAACGCCCCTTGTCGGTGTATTTCTAGGGTACTAAATAAATTTTAAAAATATAGCTTTAAAATGTCAGCGGATATTAATTCGAACACTGCACTCACACATACAGCACGTTTTAAACTTGTTTTTCGACTTCAGAAAAAAAACAGATTTTTTTAGAATCAAAAAAAGTTTCAGTTTTTTCGAACTTATTAATTGATGGAATCTGGTTAATATATGGGGTTGACGTCAATCTCCTTCGTCAGATATAATGTAAGAAGAGCGATGTTTCTACTTGCAGGGAGGAGGGTGGGCAATAGGGTGGTATTATAAAACACCCGGGAGATACTTCTCTTCCCATTTCCAAGTGGATATTATCCAATCCAATACGAGATTTTCCTTCGTGGAATATGCTGGAAAACTGAAAACGACAAATTTGTCTTACGCAGTTGAAAATGTGTTATATAATTTTTTTAAATGTCAATTTTTAAAAATGGATAGCTCACAACGCAATACCAGGCTGTTTCATTTTTGTCTCAGCTACGTCAGACATTTTTCATCCCCATTGGGAGAGAGGATGGATAAAGGAAAGATAAAGGCCGGAAGATACCTGGCGATTCTGATCTGGTCACTAAAGATAGCAAAAACCTTTTAAAGTAAATGCAAAGCGTAATGAGTAGGATCAAGAAAGGGACGCCTAGATGGTTTGGGTATGTAGAGCGAATGAACGAAGAAAGGTGTGTGAAAAGAATATATGATGCGAAAGTGAATGGAAGAAGAAGTCGAGGACGCTCGAGAAAGACGTGGCACGATCAAGTAAATCAAATACTTGAATCGTGTCATGTGAATGACCATCACGCCGTTTCCCCGCAGGGATAGGCAGAGAGGACGGACCGCCATATAACTCTGTCTTGACACACACTCCTTGCTTCATTTACATTCATACATCGTCTCATACATACTCTTCTGTTATTCTGACTCTTCACATGACCCGATTTAAGTATTTGATTTACTTGATCGTGCCATGTCTTTCTCAGGCGTCCTTGACTTCTTCTTCCATTCACTTTCGCATCATATATTCTTTTCACACTCCTTTCTTCGTTCATTCGCTCTACATGCCCAAACCATCTAAGCGTCCCTTTATTGATCCTATTCATTACGCTCACATCAGCCTTGCATTCTTTTCGGAAATCCACATTTTTAATACGGTCATACATGGTTTTACCGCACATACGTCTCAAAGTTCTCATTTCTACAGCATTCAGTCTACTTTCATCCTACCTCTGCCAGTTCCATGCCTCACTGCCATACATCAGGGTTGGTATAAGCATTCCATTGTGTACTGCTAGCTTCGCTTCCTTCAACGATTTATTATTTGCGCCAACAGCGTTCAGTCCTCCATTAATGGAGTTTCCTGCATTCACCCTTCTTTCAATATCCTTATCAGCCTTTCTGTCTCTCGTAAACATACTTCCTAAATACACAAACTCATCCACTTGCTCCAAGTATTCATCATTCACAACTATATTGCACGCGGTTCTCGTACTCTCTCTTTCAAACACCATGACTTTGGACTTACTTACATTCATCATCAACTCATTTTGCATACATACTTGGTTCATCCTAGACACGAGAAACTGTAGATCTTCCATACTGTCCGCCATCAGCACCGCATCGTCCGCATATACACTATACGTTTCAAAATATTACACATAAGCAAAATAAAACATAAAATACAATTTCGCACCCTTACATCATTCTGTCGGGGTCACTTTGACGATTATTTTCAACCCTTTGCCAGCTTGAATATTTCAGTACCTGCCCCTGCAGCAAGTGAGGTATTGTTACCCGCGTACAGTCGTTGGCGAAAGGCGCGACAAGTTAATTAATCGAGCAAACGACAATAAAGGAATCCTTAAAAATACTTCACAAATTGGAAAAGTTTTAACTCTTGTAATTGGCGCGGGGGTGAAACACCCCACGCCTTAAACCTGGTGTTGTTTCGATATTCGTAGAAGGTGTCAATTTGAATACATTTATTCGCTTTCAATGCAACATTGGCAACAAGCCGTTGGTAGACTACATGAAGCTTCTGTTATGTTACTGTTTACCAAATAATTGTAATAATGTTTAGCTGAATATTTTAAGATGACATATTTGTAGTATAACGTTGTTTCTTATAAAACCTGCCGTTGCTTTGTAATCGAACTATTTGATTTGTGTAGATGTACACTTAAGAGGAACCTGTCAATATGGTCCCTTTTTGGCTTTATAGTACAATAAATACCACAAATGATTTATCTGTAAATTCTACACGGGTAGTTAGTTAAGGCTCCCTGTGAACATTTTTTTTTAACTGTAATATTTTAAATTCTATATGAAATTCAAACTACAATTTTACGAAGAACGTTCGAAAATGCCTTTTTTGGCTTTCTACCTACGCCTATTACAAACATTTTTACTTAAAATCACTTGTAAACCGGGAACTTTAAAAGAATCATAACCATAGAGCAATACAACTTTGATTTGTATAGTTCTCGAGTCACGTTAAAGAGAAAATTTAAATCATACATTTTTATAGGTGAAAAATACTTAATGCTCATATCGTCGCTGGAAAGACAAAAAGGCTTAAGCGACACATTGCTAAAAAATGAGTAAAATATGCAGTTTTAGTCAATTATTTTTTCTGCATCGAATGCTTTGAGTCCCGTTTGATTTTGAAAACTTTTGTGACCCTTCAACCATCTAAGAGAAGGCTTGACTCAAGCGACACAAGTTTGGGACGTTTTTTTAAGCTTTTCGTCGCTTCGCGTAACTCAGTGAGAGCATTGAATTACCTGAGTTAACTTTTTTTTCAAATTACAAGCAGTCACTCAAGACCTATGAAGTTTATTGTAAAACAAACAAAAAACTTTCAAGTGCTCTGGTGTAAAATTTCAGCCCTTTTACCTTTCTGACCACGATATTATGCGGAACCGAAAAAAAACCCTAGCTAAACCCTTTTTTATTCGAATTTTTTTCTTTTGATTTAAATAATATTTAACGTAAAATTGTGTGTAATGGAAATATTGGATTTTTTTTTCTATATCTTGGGAAATATCCAATGTCATTTGATAAAACTGTGGTTTCAAAACGTAAAAAATATTAACCTTCTGATTAAATGATAAATGATATGAGTGTATGTACATTTTTCTATAAATATAAACATCAAAATACATTAAATAAAAATAAACACCTTGCACGTTACTTATGGAAACATTTTCTTCGTATGATAGAATTTAAAAAAAAACGCAAACACCGACGTTTGTTTACGTAATGAAGTCTGTACGCAGTATACCTAGCACGATGCAAAACAATAAGGATGCCTGAGAAGGTTTATTAAAGCCTTTAAAAAAAAACCTAAATATGTAGGGTTAGTACATGCTTTGTAAAAAATGTTCAAAATTCATATTATTTTCAAATTACTCTGGTTGAGAAAAAGTCAATATTTATAATTTTGTTTATTGACCACAAAACTACCAGCATTTTATCTCTCTCGGAAGACGTAAACCTCACTTAACAGCATCCGATGCAATCGCAGCGTATATGATACACAAATAAGGTCTCTAGGCTTACAAATTATGTGACGTAAATTCAAACTACCGAACATATTATAGAAGATTTTCCACTCTACAATTTTCCAACTTTCAGCAACTAAAAAATAAGGAAAATTTCGTTTAGCAGTACAATTATTTAAAATAATAATGTATTATCAATAAATTATCTAATTAATTGACCGCCTCCATGGTCGAGTGGTAAGACGCTCGACTGTGAATCCAAAGGTCGCGGGTTCAAACCCGGAGTGCGCCAATAACTTTTACTTAATCAATATGTGTCATAACACATTTGATTCATATAAAAATAATAACAAAAAATATATATTTGCGGCACGTTCCAGAGTGGTAGATACTCTAAGTATCGCTCTGGTGAAAGACCACCATTCTGAATAGAAACGTTGCTTGATTGAAATGGCTTTAGTCTTTTGTGACCAGATCTGAATAGCCAGGTACTTCCCAAACTTCCTCTTCCTAAACTCCTTCCCCTCCCCACTAACTCCAGCCTCACAAAATACCCTATTTGGGGATGCCATAGTCTCATTGGATCTTGAAGGTTGAGACTCTTGTGCGGTATTCATATATTTTTTTTATTTAAACACATTAGATCGACAATCATTCAAAAGATTCTCATAAAACTTTCTGTTTGAGATTGCAATAATTTATCCATCCTTGTAATGACTGAGCATTGCTTATCGCCTGGACAAGTATGGCGAGTCCTTTCTTTGACAATTGACTAAACATGAATAATGTTGCAGCACAGGCAGTGAGGATTACGAAGATGACACGGGAGATGACAAGTCCGTCAGGACCACGGATGACAACAAAAAGTGAGTTATTCTTATTATTATAAGTGAACAATATAAGGCAGGCAATATTTTGGAATCTAAAATCAATAATAGAAACAACATTTTTGTTTTTGGCGGTTATCAAGGCAGACTTTACACGACAAGCACACTTCCTTTTCTTAGGGTTTTTAATCCAGTTAACTGGATAAGCTCTAAGAAAACACTAATGTAAAATTAAACTCAGTTAATTAAATAAAACCATCAGATGGTGATAGTAATAAGGCCTAATGAGCCGCAGTACCAGTTAGATAGTCATTATGAGGGGTATTTGAATAAGCACCAGCTAGTTAGTAGAGGATTACCGAAAGAATCCATTAAATCAAAAAAGACAAGAACACACTCAAAGGTGTTGTTATTAACTTTGAATATACCACAAAACACGACCAGATATTTGATTTGATTCTATCCATTGGCAGACTGGGCAAGTAAGTGGTCATTTTTTATGTCATCCATATATATTTTTTATTTAGTGTGATATTTCATATTATATTAATACAAACTCTATGTGTCTTGATATAAATTCTATAAATATAAAATCTGTGCAGAAACGAGCGGTCCGTTTGATAGATTCTCCTATCTTAACAGACGGATTGCAATCTTAGGAGCATAGGCGTCATGTGGTAATGCTGACTTTGTTCTACCGGTATTTCAATGGAAGATGCTCCGAACGCGCGCTCAACATTTCTACACGGTTTGACATTCGATACATGAGAACGGGTCGGTTTACGACTCGTTCTTATGTTCAACAGCTCAGCTGTGGAACGATTTGCCGGGCTCTGTGTTTCCTCCCTCCTTCAACATGGGCCTCTTGAAGACCCAGGTTCACTCCTTCTTTCCTCAAAAAGACCCTCCACACAGCATCCTCAAAGATGACACAGGCCCTGAGGGAAATTATTTCCCTAAAGGCCTCCTGTGTGGAGTTAATGTAAAAAATATATATTAAGAATATTTGCGACACATTCCAGAGTATTGAATACTCTTAGCATCGCCCTGATGAAAGAACACCATTCAGAATCGAAACGTTCCTTAAAATGTTTTTAGCCGTGTTTGGTGACCAGATCTGAGTAGCCAGGTACCTCCAGAACTTCCTTTTCCACATCTATTTCCCCTTCCCACTACCTTCAGCCTCGCAACAAACTCCAATTGGGGATGCCTTATTCTCACTGACTCTAGACGGTTAGGACTAGTTGGGACTCGTGCGGTATTAACTATAATATATATGTTTTTAAAGACGTATTTAGTGTCTAGATCTGAATAGCCAGGTACTTCTCCACCATCTTCTCTCCCATTTATTTCCATTCTAACTTCTTTTACCCTTAAAACATACCATAATCGGCGATGCCTTCGTCTCACTGGCTCCGAAAACTTGGGAGCATTTGAAACTCAACTTTTAAAATCTCTTTTGTGCGTTGTCTATCTGGTGCTGAGATATTGCTCTTCTGAATTGAGTATTTATCAGTACAATGGAACGTGTTGCAAGGTTTTTCCGGCACAGTTGGCAGCTTGCTATTAGCAGCTGTTCGAAGTCGACTGGCAGATAAGCCATACATGTGGAGATTATGAAATAACGAGGTCAGTGGTGTAGCGGCCACGAGAGGCTTCCGGATTACTGGACGGTCAAGGATATCCGTAGACCTGTTGGTGCACTGGACAAGTAACACTCAATAATAAAAAAAGCCTACACGTAAATCTTCTTTCCTCGCAAGATGTAAAAGCTGCGATGGCAACGGAAAGATGCCCCAATACTGCAGTCCAAAAAGCCTGTCTTTACGCATCGGGAAATTTGATAAAAAATTGACGACCTGCATGGGAGTGCATTTTATTTGTGTTTTTTCAAAAATGATTTTTTCTACTTTTTTTTTGAGGAAGACAAACATTCCCGGGTTACGAATAACCTGACAATATTTGAAAAATTCCTACTGCCATCATAATAAGCGGAAGATGTTGCTTGTGCAATGATAGAGGACTTGGCTAGCAGAGGAATCAAACTCATGTCGCCCGGATAGGAATCCGACGCGTTTGTCCACTCAGCTTTTAACCGGTCACTTACTAACTAACTAAACAATAAGTAGCATAATTGCGGTACGTTCCAGAGTGGTAAATTCGAAGTATCGCTCTGGTAAAAAGCCACCATTCAGAAACGAAACGTTGCTTGAATTGGTAACAGCCGTGTTTAGTGACTAGATCTGAATAGCTAGGCACTTCTTTACCTTACCTTTCCCCATATTCTTCCCATCCACTACCTTCAGCCTCACAACATACCCAAATTAAGGATGCCACAGTCCCACTGACTAATTATCAAACAGCTAAAAATATTAAACTAGCAGCTAATGACAACGTTTTTAAATAGATTAAAAACAACGGATTATTGAAATAATGGTGCCTCCATAGTATAATATATTTGATAAAGGAAAAAAGTAATCACCCCAACACCGGACACTAGCCAGTACGCAAGGTCACCGGTAATTACGGAAGGTGATGTCTAAATCCTATGCAAAGTCGAATAACTCACCCTTACATCATCCACAGGAATGTAACCATTTATTGCATTACCTAAGGTTGTTGTGTTTCAAACTTTCGTCACATTTGACATCGTCAAAATTCAATGATGATTAGCGCTTTACTGTTTTTTTCACACTTTACCGGTCACCGTTAAATACCGATTGTCGGTCCATTTTAGCTTTCGAACAAATTGTAATTATTTGAAAAGTATAACGGTCGTGTTGTTATGCTGGTTAGCTCATAACAATTGGTTCAAAAATTAAAACGGACCTAGAATCGACGTGTCAGCACCCAAAAATATACACTTTTTAGCTTTCTAGTACAAGCAATACTACGAATGATGTATCTGTTAATTCTATACGGGCAGTTAGAAAAATGTCTAAGGTTTCTAGTGAATCTTTTAATTTCTTTATGAAATTAATACTTGAATTTTAGGTAAATCGTTAAAAAATGCCATTGCTAGTTTTAAAAATGCACCTTTTACTGACACTTAAGTATGTTTTTCATAGAATTTAAAGGATTACGGTGAAAATAATGTATTTACTAAAGACCTCACACATTTTTCTAACTACTCACAGAAAATTTACAGATAAATCATTTGTAGTATTGCTTGTATTAGAAAGCCAAGACGTGATGTTTAGCGTCATTTTTGAGTGCTGAGGCATCAAAATGACAACAAAACAAAGTGGCGCTAAACGTTTGATTGTGAATTGTGACGGTGTCAAATGTGATAAAAGTTGGAAATAACCTAAAAATATGCAGAGTGTTTTAAGTAGGGTAGGAATAAAAGAAAAGGTTTTGATAAATGCCCAACGATTTTTTTTTATGAGAGATGTAAAATATTAAAGGGGTGTATGTGGATGCTGGAGATTTTGGTGGCTGAGGAACATACCTACATATTAAAATGAGGTCTGGCAGACAAGTTACAATCATGCGTCATACGTTATACCAAATATCAACTGTTTGACTAGTTGTCTATTTGAGATGGTTTATTAAATTGAGACAGTCCCGCTGGCAGGGAATTTAGCAAGGGTGAAAGATAACTGACACAACAAGCCTTCTTTATATTTAATTGTAAGGCGAAGGAGTGTTGGGAGGCCTGCACTGCATTATTAAAGCGTCAGTGAGATTAGAAAGTCATTTAAACACTGGAGGAATTAAACAGGAGATCAACGGATCCTGTAGACGGCTGGGACTCTCTCTCTTGTAGTGCTGATAATGACGATGATAATGACGATGACGATGACGGTGACGGTGCCGGTGACGATGACGATGACGTTGACGATTACGTTGACGATGACGATGACGATGACGTTGACGTTGACGATGAAGATGACGACGACGATGACGATGACGATGACGATGACGATGACGATGACGATGACGATGACGATGACGATGACGATGACGATGACGATGACGATGACGATGACGATGACGATGACGATGACGATGACGATGACGATGACGATGACGATGACGATGACGATGACGATGACGATGACGATGACGATGACGATGACGATGACGATGACGATGACGATGACGATGACGATGACGATGACGATGACGATGACGATGACGATGACGATGACGATGACGATGACGATGACGATGACGATGACGATGACGATGACGATGACGATGACGATGACGATGACGATGACGATGACGATGACGATGACGATGACGATGACGATGACGATGACGATGACGATGACGATGACGATGACGATGACGATGACGAAGGTTGGGAAGTACCTTGCTATTCATATCTGGTCATCAAACACGGCTAAAGCCATTTCAAGCAACATTTCGATTCTGAATGGTGGTCTTTCACCAGGGTGATACTAAGAGTATCTACCACTCTGGATCGTGCCTCAAACATATCAACGACGATGACGATGACGACGACTACGATGATGATGATGATGATAAGGAACACGAAGATAATCCAAGACGCGATTTGGCCTCCTCCACAAATGTTCTCCACCAACCCCAGCTCCTAGCCATTAGCCTCCTGTCCTCCACTCCCATCCACCCTACTCCAATGTCATTTTTTGCCCTTGCGGCTATCCTTGGCTAAAATAGAGTTCGGAAGCTTTTCGACTCTGAAAGTAAACAGGTCTTTAATGTTCTAAAAATACGCGTAGTTTGGACAAATCGACAGTGTTGTTTTAAACTTAGCCTCAGTGTTTACTTTGACAATCGCATCAGCAAAGAAAACATTAATCATTCCAGGCAGAACCACAGCGAGATTGAAAAGCGCCGCCGCGACAAGATGAACACCTACATCCAAGAACTATCCGCCATGGTGCCCATGTGCCACGCCATGTCTCGCAAGCTGGACAAGCTGACCGTCCTGAGGCTCGCCGTCCAGCACCTCCGCAGCGTGAGGGGCGCCGTGCACAGCTACACCGAGGGCCGCTACAAGCCCAGTTTCTTGTCTGATGCGGAGCTCAAGACGCTGATCTTGCAGAGGGCGGACGGGTTCCTCTTTGCTGTGGGGTGCGATCGAGGCAGGCTGCTGTATGTTTCGAATTCGGTGGAACAGATTTTAAACTATTCTCCGGTAAGGATTGTAGCATTTCTGGTAGTGTGACGTCCGCGGCAAAAGCCATTTGTATTGGCGCTTTCATAAGCTGCTTGACTAGAGACCACAACTTTGGAGGTATTTCCCTGACGTCATCTAATCGTAAATGACTTAGTTTGGGTTTGAACATGGAAGAAAGAAATCATCTCTTCGGTGGGTTTGAACTTTTGCTTACAAAATAAAAATAGATGGCTCATAAGAAACATTATATAAGTAATAGAGAAATGCCGCAGAAGGAGTTTCATGATGAAATTTGTATAATTTTAACTTTTATTATTTTCTGCGTGTTTTTTTAGTGTATTCACGCTGTTTGAATCTAACTAAATATTTTTTTTTAATTCATAATGGAGCGTCAAACTTTGAAATAAAAAATTGATTTTGATTAAATTCACCAACACTCATATACAGGGGCGTGCACTCCATAAAGGCAAATGACCACTGCCTATCCTGCTGTACTCGTATAAAAATATGCATGATATTGGATTAAATCATATAAAATTATTGTAAAAAAATTTACACTTTCAAAAAACACGATCACAAAATCAAATACACTTATCGTCATCTACTCACACAACTAACTTTGGAATTAACTCCTTACAATACATAGCATATACACATTACAACGCATTACCCAATGAATTAAGACTCCCAGTTGCGAACAAAAAAATATTGGCAAAAAAACTTAAAGGATATTTTCTCGAAAATTTTACAAATCAGTGATGTGTCCTATCTGTGAGACCTCTGTGTGTGTGAATGTCTTTCTTGTTGTATTTGTGATGTTTATCTAGTAAGTCTCTACTCCTATGAGTCTTTTTTTGATGTATTTTTTCGCTTGTTGCCTCTTCTTTTGTGCTTCCTATTTGGAATTTGTAAGTCTTTATAAAAATATAATTTTCTATTGTTTTATAATGTTGCCCTTCCTAGAATGAGTTTTTTTTTAACTCCTTGGGATTAATATTCCAAATGTATTTTGTATGTTAATATTTAAATAAATAAAAATAAACATAAAAAAATACGCGTGAAATTTAGCAGATCGCACCGCCGCGAGCGTCCCACCGACTTTCCTACTATAGCGTGTCAAAAGCAGTAACTACATATGCACAAACGCCGTCAACGTTAGAGTAGATTATTCTATGCTCACTAGAATACACAAAATATGTATGCTATGCACGTTCAAGTGCCTCGTTTGTATTAGTATCTTTGTTAGTGTCTAGGCAGTGCTTTTACAAAACAAAATCAATAGTCAGTTTCGTTTGTTGTAATACCTATTTCTATTATCAATTAATCCGCTGTTTTTCCTCCTGCTTACCCTGATCAAAAACTCTGTGCATGCCACTGATCATATATGCGATAAATAGCAAACATAGACAACGACAGAGGGAGACAGCGTTTTGTGTTGTTCAGTGCTTTCTGTATTATTATTATTAAATTCACTGTCCAATACGCCATAGTTCAAGTTGCTTCAGGTAACTTCTCTCGATAAGCGCCCATCTTTAGCTCACGTATGTAACTAAATGTATGAACGTGAATGAGGCGACGAGTTGAATCCAACGTGTTGGGCCGTAAGTAGGACCTATTACTACCTTAGAGCAGTCAAAATCTTTTTATATTGCTTGGTAAAATGTTGCATATTTTAGGCACGTTATACAAATATTTCAGTGTGAAATAAATTTTGTTGTTGCGTTTTAAATTAACACCCTCAACGGCACCAACGATCCAACTGTTTCATAAGGGGATTATTATTATGATTAGGAATCTGAACGAATATTAATGACAATCTGTGTTTCTGCAATGGTCACTGCTTTAATATCGAACGGAAATTATAATATTGCCTTATTGTGTTAATGGACGAGTTTTTTTTCAGGGAGATCTCCTAGGCCAGAGCTGGTTTGATATCCTCCACCCGAAAGACGTGGCCAAGGTGAAAGAACAACTTTCTTCATCCGATCTCAACCCAAGGGAAAGGCTCATCGATGCTAAAAGTACGTTACGATAATTTAAATAATATTATTTAATACCTACTGCGATCTGTGACATTTCATTATTTTATAGCAACAAAATAGCATCGTTCAGACACCGCGCAGCGTGCGTCACACGATCCAGATAAATGCGAATAAGTATCAAGCAATAGTTGAACATTAATATAAATGCCCGAATATATTACTATTCTCACAATTAATTTCATAAACTTTATTTTGCCCTTTTGACTGCTATCATATTTATTTGCTAGTTGAGAATGGCTCATGTGCGTTCCCTCGGACTGTCTGGACGAAGTTAATGACAATTGCTCTTTGAAACTGGTTCTAAAAATTTTCCCCGTTTGTCCATTAAACTTATGGCATTTCTAAGGACCTTTTTTGTGTGAATACCGCACAAGAGTCCCAACTGCTCCCAACCGTCTAGAGCCAGTGGGACTATAGCATCCCCAATTGGGTGCATTGTGAGGCTGAAGGTAGTGGGGAGGGGGAGGAGACGGGTTATTCAGCTCTTGTCACCAAACACGGCTTAAGCCATTCCATGTAAAGTTTAGATTCTGAATAGTGGTTTTTCACCAGAGCGATACTGAGAGTATCTACCACTTCTGTTCTGGTCCGCAGAAGTATAATTGTTTTTTTTTTCTGTCATTTACCGCACGAGAACGGATCGTTTTTACGACTAGTTCTTTTGCTCAACAGCTCAACTGTGGAATGATTTGCTGATTTTCGTGTTTCATCGCTAAAATATGGGCCTTTTCTGGACACAGCTTATCTCCTTTCTTTTCTTAAAAATACACTTTATCTCCAAAGACTATATTAACTCTCGAGGGAAACATCTAAGTACTCTGTATGGAATTAATATTAAAAAAATGAATCAAAGAATAAAATCCATGATTTGTTTTTCCACAACTCCAGGACGCTCATCGTCATTAACATCTTCTCGAACTTCTGTAAAGCGCTTGTTCCACTTACAAACACTTTTTTGAGACAAAGTAGACTCGCCGAATGCCACAGTCAACATTTTAAGTGCGTTGGAGCACATAATTCAATTTTTAACTCAAAATTTAATACATATTCTTTGATACATTTTTTTTTTAAAGTAAAAAATCGAAGAACACACAAAAACGTGACCAACCTTTCCAGTTGTCAAAAACAAACCACTAATCCAAAATGGCTGATAATGCTAACATATGATAAACATATGTGTACCAACATAACAAACAAAAAAAATCGATAATCGAATGTACACAGTCTGCGAAAATTCAAAATTCACCTTTTCTTTTGAACAGGCCTCGTATATAATCAATTTCTTAATGAAGTTCCGCACAAGAGTTCCGAATTGTTCACAACTTCAAAGAACCAACCATGCTTCTCTTCTTCCGCAGCGATGCTCCCGGTGAAGACGGACCTACCCGCGGGCGCCAGCAAGCTGTGCCCCGGCGCGCGGCGCTCCTTCTTCTGCCGGATGAAGTGCAGATCCGCCCACCCGACCTCGCTCAAGGAGGAGTCCGACTCCATGTCGACCATCTCCTCAGCCTCGTGCCACCGGAAGAGGAAGCAGACGGGATCAGGTAACCAACTAACCATCATGCCAATATCACCTCGCATGTGCCCTTTCACAAAAACATTTCACAAAAATGGCGCAATATAAATTAGTCAAGCATTATTATTATACATACCTCGTTCATCCTAGACACGAGAGACTGTCCATAGTGTTAGAAATAAGCACTGCGTAATCATTATTCAACACGCAACATACTTTCAGAATGTTCATTTTTACGCCCAAGCCTACACCAAGCAGAAAACAAACTAATCAAAACTGCACATTTTTTGTTTATTTTTTTAAAAGAAAGACAAATATTCCCGTGCCACGAATAACCTGACGATATTTGAAAAACTCCAACTGCCATCATACTAAGCGGAAGATGTTGCTTGTGCAATGATTGACGACTTTGCTAGCTGAGGAATTGAACCCATGACGTTCGGATGGGAATCTATTGGGAATTAATATGAGTCATAACATTTTATTCATACAAAATAATATATAGTATATTTGCGGCACGTTCCAGAGTGGTAGATACTCCAAGTATCGCCCAGGTGAAAGACCACCATTCAGAATCGAAACGTTGCTTGAAATGGCTTAAGCCGTGTTTGATGATCAGATCTGAATAGCCAGGCACTTCCCAACGTTTCTCTTTCCCATTTCCTTCCACTCCCCACTACCTTCAGCCTCACAACATACTTCAGTTGGGGATACCATAGTATCATTGGCTCTAGATGGTTGGGAGCAGCTGGGTCTCTTGTGCGGTATTCACCGCAAAAAAAAATTAACATGCTGAAAAAAAAATTCAGCTCACAAAATAGTTCATAAGGTGTGACGTAGAACTGTCTCAAATGTTTCAAATTTAACCGATTCTTGGCGCTTCTCACCCATCCAAATCTTGCAATTGGGCTGATGACCTGAAAAGATCATCACCCCAACAGCTTTTCTTCCCCGACTACGGATTTCATCTGATGATGTTATAAATTCAATAGTCATCAATCTGCTGTTCGACGTGCCAAAAATTGTATTATAGCTGGCGCAACGAGAGTTGAAACAAACAATACATGCATAGCGTTGGGTTTATTGTGTATCGGTATACGCTCCAGTGGCGATGTATTTACGATGTGTCATAAAGAAAGAGCCCTTTGTCTTGTTTACGCCTGCTTATTGTCACTAGTGGAAAAGGGACAGCGAGTGTTTATGTTGATATTGTAAATGCACTTAAAGCGTGTCCTATTCATTCAGTTCGACACGCTGTTCGTAAGCTATGCATCTGTGTGAGTATTGGCCGGCACCAACTCTCGTGGTGAGACCTTTACTTGACGTTAGAGATTTCCAATATAATTTGATGATATTGACTTTAGTGGATATGGAAGTCATTTCTTCCAGTGCAATTTTCTCGTATATAGACGTACAGTAAATAAACCTAGTCACCAATGTTCTTACCTTTTTTTCACCAGACAAGCGCTACGTTGTGGTCCAATGCAGCGGCTACCTGAAGAGCTTGGCCGGCGAGGGCGGCTCGGGCAGCGCCGGCGTGGGAGGTGCCGAAGGTGAGGCGGAGGGGAGCAGGGGCGGCAGCCTGTCCTGCCTGGTAGCCGTGGGCCGCCTCCGCCCAGCGCCCCCGCCACCCCCCGCGAACCCGCCGCCCTCCTGCCGTCCGCTGCACTTCATATCCAGGCACGCCATGGATGGGAAGTTCTTATTCGTGGATCAAAGGTAACGTTACTTCTCATTCATCCGCTTTAATACAAAATTTAAGTTTAATATTTTCTCAGAAAGCAATCACTTTGTGATTTGACGTATTAAATGAAAATTAAATAATAACTTTGTATAAGAACACAGGTTTCATTTGAATTTTTATGAACGACGGGTTTCCCTTAGCCTAAGCATCATCAGGATAAAAATTAAACAAAAAAAAAACATACAAAGTGTGCGGTTATATATACATACAGAGAGAGACCACAATATTAAGTAAAATAAGAGAACAGTGAGAAAACAGTAGAATAACATTTAAAATTATTACAAAGGAATAGAGATAAAGAGACAGATAATATGATTCGAAAGAGGCAAAACTCTGCTAAGTTCATTTAAGACAGTCATTCCCAAAATGGTCTATATCGACCCCCAGGGGTCGATTCCAATCTGCAAGGGGTCCACGTCAATGAAAAAAAAGGGGGTGCACGAGACGTAAATGGTGGTCCACGGGAGTGGATTTAGGCAGGTCGTCACCAAAATGTTGGTTAATTTTTTGGGGAGGATATTTTGTCGATTTGCTAGTACTTTTCGATTTCAAATCTCTACCGACTAGTGCTTTTTTTTCGGAGGGTAAATTTTGTTGATTTGCTAGCACTTTTTTAAGGAGTTTTTTTTGTCAATTCGCTATTACTTTTCGAGTTTAAATTTCTACCAACTAGTGCTTTTTTTTCGGAGAGGAATTTTTGTTGATTTGCTAGCACTTTTCAATTTGAGATCTCCACCGACTAGTACTATTTTATGGCGAGTTCAACTTCAATTGAAGTGTTCACTGCGAAGGGTTCACTTCAAAGAACTAGCAGTTCTTGAAGCGTTCACAAAACCTTGAAGTTTTTCCCAACGCTAAAAAAATCAATATTAGGAAAGCAGGGTCTATACAAAACAGAAAAAATCGGCAAGTGGTCTACGGGACAAAAAAGTTCGGGTACCTCTGATTTAAGACAACAATTTTCTAGAAATAAGTCGGTTTAGGGCTCTTCTAAATTTTCTCTACCCGGTCCATTCCCTAGCCATTCGTCATCCGTCAAAATTTGCGCAGCTTAAAAATATTTAAAGAAATGAAAAAATAACTTTATATAAGACCACGGATATTTAAAAATTTTATGACCGACCGGTTTCGCTTAGCCTAATGGACTGCTGGACAAATTTACCTATTATTAAGAATATGACTATTAATTTTAATGACATTCCTTGTATCTAGTGCTTAATAATCAGGTTAATTTGTCCAGTAGTCCAATATTGGGCATATTTCTTGTTATTCTATTGTTTTCTCATTGTTCTGTTAATTTTATTTTATATTTTGTTCTCCCTTTGTATGTAAGTATATATAACCGCACACTCTGTATTTTTTGTTTAGTTAAATTTAGTACCCTGACGATGCTTAGGCTAAGCGAAACCGGTCGGTCATAAAAATTAAAATAATATTCGTGGTCTTATACAAAACTATTTATTTCATTTCTTAACGAAAATATTAAAAACAGTTCATCTAAAATAGATGCGTTATTTCCAGGTCTACCCTTGTGACGGGTTTCCTCCCCCAGGAGCTATTGGGCACCAGCATGTACGAATACTTCCATCGCGAAGACATCCCCGGCCTAGCAGAGGCGCACAAGCTGGCCCTCCTGGGCGCCACGCGAGCGCTAACCCCGCCCTACCGAGCCCGCACCAAGGACGGCTCCTACGCCCGGCTCCAGAGCGAGTGGAAGGCCTTCCGCAACCCCTGGACCAAGGAGGTGGACTACCTAGTGGCCAAAAACTCGGTGTTGCTATTGGAAGATGTGCTCTTTGATACTGGCCAGCTTCTCCAGAACAATACGCCGACGACTTTTGACTTCTTGGAACAAAGTGAGCACTTTCACCTTGATACATTATTGCCTATTTCCCATTTCACGTTTTTTTCCCAACCGTTTCGAGTTTTTTTTCATTATTTTCTTAATTTTTTCAGCTATGATCCAATTTATTTCTGTATTTTTTAAATCTTTAACTACACGAGGCCGTGGAATCGTGTCATCGGGGCACGTTGTAGGGCTGTAGAAGACTGGGAAGTGGAAAGGTAGATTGCGAAGTATCAGATTAAGCAATGTTTTTATTCTGAACCTCCAATTCCGAGCCTTGAGTCATCAAGTGACATGAAACCTTTTTCTACTTTATCGTGACTAGAGTTGTCTTTTTTGCATTGTTATTTGGTTTTGCGGTGAATTTCGTCAATGTGTTTTCTTTATTGTTGAACGTTTATCTGTTGCAGCAAGTGGCAGCGAAATGCACAAGTACATAAGCAGCCATGTGGAGTCCAGCAAGATCGGTAGTCAGATAGCGCACCAGGTGCTGTCCACCCAGCGCAGAGGAGATTGTTCGTCTTCTGAGAACAGTCCCGACCCTGGGATACAGTCTGAACAGGTGGGGCACATCTCCTATAGCACTGAGACGCTACACGTAAAGAAATCACGATGCTCAGCAGCCGCGTGAAGTTTAGCAAGATCCAGTCAGATGGTGTGCCAGGTGCTGTACGCCGTGCGCATGGGAGATTCCGAAAACAGTTCCGAGAACAGCTCCGACCTAACTCACAGATTGTCTAACACTCATTATGGCGACTACATTATTTTTGACATGTAGACGGTATGCGTATTATCTTCCGCGAGAATTCAGGCCCATTTTGCTATCTCTCATGTTTCACCTTATTCTCTTGACAATAGACCAGTTCCTTCAATGAAGTTTCGCCAGGATTTTCATAAAATATTTGGCGTTGTTTCTCGGTTCTAAAACGTTGCTCCCCAGGAGAACTCTTTTTGCCAATGTGAAACACTAACTAACTAACCATCACACCGTTTCCCCGCAAGGGTAGGCAGAGAGGACGGACCGCCATACAACTCTGTCTTGGCACACACTTCTTGCTTCATTTACATTCATACATCGTCTCATACATACTCTTCTGTTATTCTGACTCTTCACACGACCCGATTCAAGTATTTGATTTACTTGATCGTGCCATGTCTTTCTCGGGCGTCCTCGACTTCTTCTTCCATTCACTTTCGCATCATATATTCTTTTCACACTCCTTTCTTCGTTCATTCGCTCTACATGCCCAAACCATCTAAGCGTCCCTTTCTTAATCCTATCCATTACGCTCACATCAGCCTTGCATTCTTTCCGGATATCCACATTTGTAATACGGTCATACATGGTTTTACCGCACATCCGTCTCAAAGATCTCATTTCCACAGCATTCAGTCTACTTTCATCCTTCCTCTGCCAGTTCCATGCCTCACTGCCATACATCAGGGTTGGTATAAGCACTCCATTGTGGACTGCTAGCTTCGCTTCTTTGGACAATTTCTTATTTGCCCCAACAGCGTTCAGTCCTCCATTAATGGAGTTTCCTGCATTCACCCTTCTTTCAATATCCTTATCAGCCTTTCCGTCTCTTGTAAACATACTTCCTAAATACACGAACTCATCCACTTGCTCCAAGTATTCATCATTCACAACTATATTGCACGCTGTTCTCGTACTCTCTCTTTCAAACACCATCACTTTGGACTTACTTACATTCATCATCAACTCATTTTGCATACATACTTGGACATCACTGGCACCAAAAATGAATACGTGTTTATTCCTCACCGTATTCGTTTACCTCTTCACATTTTTTACAGCTTTTTTTTATTTTGTATTTTATATGAATACCGCACAAGAGTCTCAACTGCTGCCAACCGTCTAGAGCAGTGGTTCTTAACCTGGGTTCGATCGAACTCTAAGGGTTCGGTGAGTCAGTCTCCCGGGTTTGGCGGGAGTCAAAAAATCATTATTATGTTTTTGGGTGAAAATCATGTTATAATGATTTTGTTCTTATTTTTTGTTCTGATTTTGTTCATTTTGTGCACCTATGTATAAATATATACCTTTGTTTTGAATTTGAAAAAAATATATTTAATTATTTTATAATTAAGAAGGGTTCGGTGAACGCACAGATGAAACTGGTGGGGGTCAGTACCCCCAACAAGGTTAAAAACCACTGGTCTAGAGCCAGACTATGGCATCCCCAAATAGGGTATGTTGTGAGGCTGAAGGTAGTGGAGAGGGGAAGAAGATTGGGAAGAGGAAGGTTGGGAAATTCTGGTGCTATTGGTGCTTTCCCCTCCAAACAACTGCGCTTGTCTCTTGAGTGTTGGCGATATAATGACTTGATAGCCGCATTATTTAGTTTCAATTCCAGGATTCTGAGCTCTCCTCCTGCCTCCCGCAGCCCCTTTTACCGCCAACAGGGCTGACTCCCCCACTGGATGGCCCCCCGACTGACGGCAGCGACGAAGCGGCCATGGCGGTCATCATGAGCCTGTTGGAGGCCGACGCGGGACTCGGGGGCCCCGTGGACTTCTCGGGACTTCCCTGGCCACTACCTTAACTGGATTTTTGGGGGAATCATCATCAAAAGCCATTGGATTTGCAAATGGGTTATTGGGCTATTTTTAGTTATAAATGCATTATGTAGCAGAAAACAAATATTATAACTTTTCGGGTGCCGATTTTCACTATACGGCGTGGAAATATTAACACTTAAAGCCAGCGAAAGGAAACAGATATCCCTAGAGATGTGCCCTTAGAGAAGAATACTATGTACAATAGACAACCTGGAGTACCAATATAAGTTTTCTGGAAGAGCCACGCATCCAAAATAGTAATATTATCAACTGTCTGCGTACACTAGCGTTGTGACCGCTTTGAAAGAACTACTTCAAAGAACTACTTCTTTTGGCAACAGTTCCTACTTCATTCATTGTTCATTGAACAGATACTTCAATTGAAGTCGGTAGTCCATTTTAGCGTTCATTCATTTCAATAACTTCATTTTATTGAACAAATCTTCAATTGAAGTTGGTAGTTCCTTTTGGCGTTCATTCATTTCATTTCATTGAACAAATATTTCAATTGAAGTTGGTAGTTCTTTTTAGCGTTCATTCATTTCATTTCATTGAACAAATATTTCAATTGAAGTTGGTAGTTCATTTTAGCCTTCATTCATTTCATTTCATTGAAAGAACTACCATATTTCAATTTGCAGCAGTACAGTTGCGAAGGTGAACTTCATTTTGGCGAGGAACCGGTTCCAGTTCTTTCCATTTTCAAATCTCTACCGACTAGTATGTGCTTTTTCGGCGAGGAACCGTTTCCAAAAAGAACTGAACAAATAACCGAACAAATAATTTTTGCAAGTTCGACTTTAATTGAAGTGTTCACTTCGAAGGGTTCATTTTAAAGAACTAACAATTCGTGAAGCATTCACAAAACATTGAAGTTTTTCCCAACGCTAGCGTACACCATATTCTGAGAGGCTTTTGACACGTCGCTTGCCAAACTGAGAACTCAAACCAGGAGCTCAAAGCTCATGGTCCCTCACAAAATCGAAGGCAGGAGAAACAGAGATAGATCAACGATGCGTTGGACTGATCAAATAGGTTAATGTCAGTGTTCTCTCCATGCAGCGCCATACCGTAGGGATTGGAGGATCCTTGTCCATCAGAACAACTAAATACCTCTAAAGTGAGAGTCACGATCCTCATTCTGTAGCATATTTTGATGTTTGACTATTAGAGATTGCCCAGCGAAACGTAATAAAAGTAACCGTCATAAAGACGTTCCGTATTACGGCCTCTTGAACCTGTTTCTACATCGGCCTGTACTTAGTTAACCGATCTTTACAAGTGGTTCAGTTTTTATCATTTATTTAAGCCATGCTGTAGAACCAGGAGACATCACCAAACACCCAAATACAACCCCGACAAACTTAATTAAAGGGGTTTTACTTTCAAAGGAATAGAGTCGGACATTGGAGTTAGGTGTAGACCTCGGAATAAGAATATCTATGGAGAGAGAGCTAATTTGTTTTACCCAACCTAAACAAATTTGCGATAAATTACTTTCTCCGGGTTTTTACGTCGTATACCAGGAGAGAGAAAGAGACAACAAAATTTTAGCAAAATTTCACACCGCTTCAAAGTATTGTTACCATGTTCTTTGACTCGTGCGTCTCCCGGGACTCCGCCCACACGCTTTGATGTGCAACTAAACTGAACATAACTCAACGGTTTTTTAGGTTATATGGTATATTTATTTAAATAAGAATATTGTGAAAAAGTGGTTATACGAATAAACAAAAATATTGTGTCGACATGTGCTATGAATGGATGTATAAATATCGTAACCCTAGTCTTAGCCACGCCCAGGTCCAACCGAGTCAGTAAAACCTAGTAAAAACTGACAACAGATCGATCTACAGCGTTACCTTTTGTATATTATTGCTCTAAGGTGTAGACCGTCTTTTTATCAAAAAATTGAATAATAATATTACACAGCAACGTGAGAATAATTATATGAAAATACATACTTAACTTATTCGAATGATATAATACATAATTATATTTAATTAATAATACAAAGATTATATGTAATTACCTACACTAACCTAACTTATATAATGCAAAATATTATTAGTAAAACTTTAAAAATACTTTTTATTAATTGAAGATAAACTTCAGATAAAGATGAGATTTTTAGTGAAAGAGGCTGCTCCCATTGGCGACAAACATAATGTTATTTGATAGTATTACCATTGACTTTTTTTTTACATTCGACTCAAGTTCGTTCATAATGACTCTGCTTATAATTTGTTTTCTGCATATTATGTAGCTATTGAACTGCCCATTTTAATTTGAACCCCTATAACTTAAAAAAAAAAATTATTAAAAAAATGTTCACTTACAAAAACCATTGAGGTTGATAAAAAAGAAAATGACCATTTCGTCGCTGGAAAGGCAAAAGGGCTTAAGCGATACTTAGGTCAAAAATGAGTTAAATATGGAGTTATGAACAGTTTTTTTTTCTGCATTGAATGCTCTGAGTCTCGTTTGATTCTGAAGACTTTTGTGACCCTTCAGGCATCTAAAATACATTTACCTTCTGAGGGAAGGCTTGTCTCAAGCAACACAAGTTTGGGACTTTTAGCTTTTTGTCGCTTCAGGTAGCTCAGTGAGAGCATTGAGTTACCTGAATTAACTTTTTTTTTATCAAAATCCAAACAGGAACTGAAGACTTTTGAATTTTATTGTAAAACAAAAAAAAAACTTTAAAGTACTCTGGTGTAAACTTCCTTAAATGGCACTTCAGCTTTGTCTTTACAGCGACGATATATTTGTTTGGACTTATATAATTACTTAATTTTTATATTTTATGCACATATCGAACAATATCGGTTCAATAAATCGCTTGAAGTTTTGATCAGAAAATTTTATGAAATATGCCATTTTAATTCGATGTATAAAAAATAAATTGAAATCAATATTTTCATTACTAAAAAAAGGATATTTTCTTAATTACTTACAGTTTTTCACATGGAAGTCCTTGCACAAAAAAAAAACAGATTTTTGTGGATAAGTTTATATTTTAGTTTTAATAAGACCTGAAAGTACTTAAAATAATTTATATGTGATATAATCCATTATTTTAACGTAAAGATGCATGTGATTGGGTCAGCAAAATACTGTGATAAATGAATATAAAATAATATAATTTATTCTAGATATTCTTAAACCAATTTTTTTAGGTTATCTTTGTGTATTGATGGAAGTGTTGATTACATTGTTGTGATATTGAGGTTATCTTAATTATTAAACAATTATTCATGTATAAATGCGTTTAATGATACTTATTCTGGTTAACCCATTCCATTCAAAGGGGAAATAATTTATAATTTAAAAAAAAGAAGCTAACTGTAAAATATATACCTGTTCACCAAACACAACTTGTATTGGAAAGGAAGTAAGTCAGTTTCCCGATATGAGTATATAACTCAGTCCGACCGACTGCTAGTCAAGAGTCTTACCCACCGGGCTATTGGCCACCTCTAATAGGAAGACAAAATGATTAAACAATTACTTTATTTAACAACTTTATTAAAAACTTATTTTAATATACATAAGTATACTAAATAAAATCTTATTTTTAATATGAAAAAAGTAAAATAACTAACATCAAACATATTTACCAAGAGGTAGGCAGAGAGGGTGGAACCCCACACGACTCTATCCTAGCACATGTTCCTTTCCTCATCCACATTCACACATAACCTTACATATACTTTTCTGTTATTCTGACATTTTACATGACTCGAGTCAAATATTAAATTGACTTGATGATGCCATGTCTTCCTAGCAAGTCCCCGATTTCTTTCATCCACATTCGCGTCACATGATCCATTTAAATTAAAGTACTTATTTACAAAATATGACTTGCAATTACCACATGTTTTGCAATATATAGCAGATCACATCAAATCATATAAATATACATTGTGTAAAAATAAATGTCCAGCAAAATAGTTTGTTCAGTGAAAATGGTTCAGTAAAATATTGAATGAAAGATGGTAGAAATACATAATAATATCAGTGACGTAGAAATTACCTGGATTCAACCATTTTACTACATATTAACATTTTAAAAGGTTACCCAGGGTACTGGAAATTTGTTGCTACGCCACTGAATACTATGACTTTATGTAAGCATTTAGATTTTGATTAATATATATGTAATATACAAGGTACCAAGAGGTGATTCTAGATGATAGTGCTAGTAAAAGTGATAAATAACTTTGTATGAAACTCCAAAGTTTTCATACAAAAATATATTTTTGCACAAATAGAGATTTCAACCTGGTTGAGAGAGTTGTATTTCTTTTTCGGTTGTAATATCATGTAGAATCACTTCTCGAAGTTACTGTCATTTATCTCCGGACACCTTGTCTATTATTATATTAAACAAAAAGACATTTTTTCATTTTGTAATTTTTAAATGAGTAATCATCACTGAACAATAAATAGCGATTTCACGTCAAAGCAGGCCCCCTTTCTCTAAGTTTGGAGTGAAGTTCCTCGACGAGCTGGTCTGGAGTCAAGAGGGAGGCCGCTTCCTCCGCCTCTCGATCTGCCAACTGGTCCAGGACCAGCCGGACCCTGTCTTTGAGCTGCAGGACGTGTTGGTCCTCCTTGGCGGAGATGGTGGCGATGTCCTCGAAGGAGATCAGCTCTTTGGGCCACATGCCGGCAGGGATGGTGTCGCGGAAATCTACAATCAAATAAAGAAGGATGATGAAAATTGAAAAATAACAAGATTTGTAATATTGGCATGGCTCTGCAGGGCAATTTCCGAAGCAACAATTTAACAAGTAGAGCCGTCCATATCAATAATTATACAACTGGGACGGCTACCCTGTGCAGGACATGTGGCAATGATGTAACACATCCGACCAAGAAAGAGGCTAAGGAGGGCGAAGGAGAAACCAACACCACATCCTTCGGTATAAGAAACAGGAGGGAGACAGCAAGAGACCAGCAGAAGTGGAGGTATTTTATAGAGGCGACCGAGACTCCATTAAGGTTGTAGCACCAGTGATGATAAATCAATAAATTCGAAGCAGTAATTTGAATGGATAAGTAAGCAATTTGACTCACTTTCCAAGTTTTCCAACATTTCCTTGAGGATGGCGTAATTCTTGTCAGCATCCGGGGTGTCCATCTTGTTGACTACCAGAATGGTGGGTTTGCTCAACAGCTCTGGATTGTACATCTCAAGTTCCTGGTGACAAACATTACTAAGAGAATAAAGCATAGTCTTTTTGGGATACTCGAGTGTGGAATTCGTTTGGACATGTAGAGCGGATGGAGGAAAAAAGAATTGTCCAGAGAATATATTTGTACACAGTCGGTACCTTGTTTAGGAGCAGTATGTTCTCCAGGCAGGACCTGTGCTTGTGGCGGGCACTGAGCGAAAACCCGTTGATGTCCACCAGCATGAGCAACAGCTTGGTGCGCTCCACGTGGCGCAGGAACTTGTGGCCCATTCCTGTCAAAACAATACATACGTATCATCGCTGAGCGCATAATACCTCTAATGTGAAAAAACTTAAAATTTACAGAAGAGTGAAAAAACTAATATTTAAGCGGGAGAATTAAAAGAGTCTGCCTTTATTTTCCTTCTTAAAATATAGTTTTTTATTGTAGGAATGATAAAAACAAAATATTCATACGGAAAGGGAAAATAAAAACATGTATTTAACAATTACGTTCTTCTTTATTTTTTAAAAATTCTTTACCAAATTGTAAATAAATTATTTATGAATAAAGAGTTTCCAGAAATCCGTTGGATGACAGAATTGTGTTTAAAGTACATAAGTTCTGAACTCTAGGTCCTGAATATCATGTTTGTACAAACCAGTCTTCCTGCTATATGAGAGAAGTGTTGATTTGTGACACGAACACTCTGAAGAGCAGTGCACTGTAATAGTATTGAAGGTGTTATGAGAGTCCTCCCTTCAATTGATGTCCAGTTAGTAAGCAGAATAAACCTTCCAAGGAGAGAATTGCCGCTAACTTTATCAGAAACCCTAATAAATAATTTAAATAAAAAAAATAGAAAACCTAAGAAGAGTTGAAGCGGCAGAAGTGTTACCTATATTAAGATGTGCCCCTTCTACGAGCCCAGGAAGATCAGCCATGGTGATTTGACGTAGATCTTCATACTCCAAGGTGCCAATGTGCGGACGGACAGTTGTGACTAGAAAATAAAACGAAAATGTTGTCATTGTTAAAGAATTCTAGATTTAACATAAATATGTTTGTGTTAGAATAGTAATATTATGTAAGCCACGGACAAATGCTACTGCAAAGTTGTTAAGACTTCTTTGTTCTTAAGGCCAGAGATTTATATTCTATTCCTTTTGAAACTTTTTTAATGAACTTTGTATGAAAATATGAATAAGATCTCGCATTTCATCGCTCTTGCCATGGGGCGAGCATAGTGGACCTTTGGTCACCTGCTACTGCGTGTGGTGAATTTTTCACCGACACCATCATACAGTCTTATTTGTGTGTGTGCGATTAGGACGCAAGAACAAGCACCGGCAAAAATTTAATTACAATATAAAATAAAATATAACGAAAATGATTTGGGAAAAACTTGTCACAACAGCTTTACCGCGCATATGAGACATAGATAGAATGAGAGAAAATACCTCTTACGATATAAACAAGATTATATATGTACTTACAAGGGTAGCTGGCCACCTTGGGCTTGGCCCTGGATACGACTCGCAATAGGGTACTTTTCCCCGCATTGGGGAACCCCAGCAGGCCAACGTCTGCGATGAGGCGGAGCTCTAGTTCCAGGGAACGAGCCTCCCCGAGCTGCCCCATCCAGCCGTTCTTGGGGCCACCGCCCTGACCCCCGCGGGCTACAATTATCTGCTGGCCCACTTCGTTAATTTCACCTGGAAAATAAATATGAAGCATGTTGTAAAAACAATTTTGTTAGTACTACTGAAGAGATAGACCAATAGAAGGGTGTTGGGAGTGTGTCTGTAAGTAAGCAAGTAAGAACAATAACGGGGTGTAAACATGGGCCATCATCGAGAATTTTCAGGAGCCATGCTAGTTATCTCCTTGCAAGAAAGAAAGATGAATGAGAGGATTAGGAGAATGACAAACCATGTAAATCTCCACAAGGAAGTGGTATTATGCTAAGCTTTAGCAGTACTAAGTTTTTAAAATGTATATTTTCTTAGATTAACACAGGTAAAACATAGTGTACAATGCATGCTCACCCAGCGCCGTGGTATTGTGTATGAGAGTGAGCCCCACGGGAACCTCGAGGATCACATCGAGACCAGGGGGACCCAGAATCATCTTGTGGATACTGTTTGCGCCATGGCCAGCCCTGATGGCCTTCTCGGGATATCTGGAAGAGATATTAAACATTACAATTATTTCATAACCTTTTACCATTTCGTCAGGGTCATCCGGTTTAAACCTTGACTGTTGAATATACAGCTGAAACATTGAATAAACAATAAATTTTCTTTCATATTTTATATTAACACACTTTATGGGGTCAGTTTCCGCGCTGAAACATATAGCGGGCAAGAACTGCTATATTTTTTAAAATAATATACAGTCAAACCCGCTTAAGAAGTTCCCGTTTAATATGTTTTCCCGCCTAAGAAGGCCTGTTTCATTAACCCCGAAAAATTCCCATACAAATTACGCATTTTTTTCCCGTTTAATATGTTTCCCGTGTGAGAAGATTTCCCGCATAAGAAGATCGAAAATATGTTCCCCAACAAAATTATTACCCTCTTAAAAGGATTTATGGGACAAATTCTTAGATTTATTATCGGTATTTATTAATCTTTCCGCCGGCCGGCTATAATGGGTCCAATAAAACCCTAAAATTGACAAGCTTACATACTTCCCAGCTAATAAAGATAAAATCAACTAAAAGTGAACTTTTTTGCAGCAAGCTGACGACATATATATTTATTTTATCTACTTATCCATCATATTACAATGTTAGAAAAACCTGAATTTAGATGTCAAATTTAATCCAAAATTTTGAGAATTTTGAAAACCCTCTTAAGATGTTTTCCCGCTTAAGAAGTTTTATTTGACTGGTCCCTTGAAAAACTTCTTAACAGGGTTTGACTGTATATATTTCAATGAATTATTTTACGTAGTATTTATTTTACACCAACACCGGTTCCGAAAATAATAAATAAATAATAATAAATATTTTAAAAAGTTTAACTGACACAAAAAAATATCAAAATTTTTCGAAAGCAGTTCCTCACTCAACAGATTTTGTATTTGATCTTCAGAACAAGTTATTATTTAATATTCAACCCCAGGAATTTTGCGGTATGAACGTAAAAGATGGTCCGTAAAACTAATTAGATAAAAAAGGTGAAAAAATAATCTATGGCTGGGCAAGTGGAGGGAAAAACTATTAAATTTTTGGCATATTTCAGAGAAGCTTGCACAATTTGGTGATATCTAAAAAAACACTGTATGGAATAAGCTTACTGTTTCCGGATGCTGGCCAGGCTAGCCCCTTGTGCCCCGACGCAGGCTACGGAACCTCCAAGACCCCCCTGTCCCCCGAACTGGGGCATCCCCGAGCCCCCGTTGCCTCCCACCACGTGCACTCTCAGGGAGTCCATGAAGCCAACGCGGAGGAAGTTGCGCATCTAAACAGAAAAAAAATAACTTAACCTAGAAATGCAGGACTTTTTTCAATGACATTTCCAGTGCAAATTTCGTTTCATTTAGCTAATAAATATGTTCCATTTCACTGCCCACATCTCTGAATCAATCATAACTAAGAAAGTAGTAGGGAATTATTCAAAATAAGTAACACTTCAAAAACAAAATAAGAAAGTAGTCCAGAATTCCAACAAATCAGATTGCCAGTATCAAGATCTGCCGATCTTAATGTAAGCAGTCGATCACTCAAGTCTGGTCGGACACACAACTCCGATATATACGCTGGTGACATTTCCTGCAGTGCTTTGAAGATTGTTAAGTAAATCTTAAACTCTATTCTTTCAGGGCATCGAAGCCAACCTCAGGGTACATAATATTATTTTTGATGTACCAGAAATACTAAACTCATAATGGCTACTTTGTGATTCTTTTTTATGAAATTGAACAAATGAATTGATCGCAAAATACACGAAATAAGTACTTAGAAATTTTTATATTTACCCTTTTTCCCGCCCATAGTGATTTTCCTAGTAAAACCATGTTTTCAAGTAAAACAGCCTAAATTAAAATATGAACACCAAACTAACATTTCAGGTTATGGATATAAAGTTCTGTCAACTTCATGTTGTTGGTTCTCAAATAAATAATGTTAAACGGCAAACAAATTATATTAATATTCGCGTTAAGTTTTAGAAACAGTTTGAATAATATATAATATAATTTATTATATTTCCTCGCAACGCAAATAGACGAACTCGAATTATAGGTTATGTTATTGAAAATGTTTTTGACAACCATAGACGTTGTAGATTATTATAACCTCCTATGGATTTATAAAGATAGAAAGATATTTTTTGCGTACGTAAGTACTAATACAAACAGAAAAAATATTCCTAATCTTATAGTCAGATCTATTATATTACAACCGCTAAATGTAATTTACAAAAAATATTTAACGTCTTATCCCAAATATATTTATCATCTTATAGTATTGATCGTATTTCATATATTTACTTTTGGGATATTGAGCCAAGTTGTGCCTTCTTTGTATTTTTATAACCAACATTCACACAATTTTTTTTTTAATTAACGTTCTTGTTTCTAATTTTCACGCAAAAAGCTTTATTATTGGGTGTCCCAAAAGTCTTAGTTTTCATCTAACCCTATTGTTATTCCTATTTTCAAGGCTATGTCATCTTGAAGATGATGTGTAAAGGGTAGTTTTAAGAAGAAAAAAAAGAGTAACCCTTTTCTGTATGAGTCCTAAATAGATACATGTTCTGAAAAATTAAAAACTCAAAAGAAACCGTGAAAACGGTCCGTTCTATTTTAGGAAATGTCGACTGTACACTTGTACCGAAGGGTTTATGTATGAGACCGGTTTTTTGGAGCACTTTTTTTTATTGAAATAGAGGGATAACAAGTACAGCATTCTCACCTGGCGTTTTTTCCGATGAAGTTCTCCTTAAAAAAATCAAAACCGACGCTAAAAATTCATTAACGATTGATTTTATCGCCGTGATCTTTTAATTATGTCTTTCGTCGTGGTTCATGGTAAACTAGGTAGACAAATCAACGCTTTAAGGTACGGTTCATGGTTATGGTAAAAATAATAATTTATCTCAAAGGAAGGCCTCGCGAATTCTTTATTCAAGGTCAGAAAAGAGGTACAAAAATAAATCACACGCACCGCTTCACTCCAGTAGCGTAGATATTTTGAGTGTAGTTTGCATTCTGAGTTTTATCAAGTAATATTATGTAGTCATCACTCATCATCGGTCGTTTTATAAATGTTGTCGAATGAAGGTCACACCTAAATTTCCGCAAATCAATATTGACAAATAAAAAGCTTTTTCCGAAACACACATTAGTCATATTATAAAAAATGCCTATTCATACAATTTAAAATCTAGAAGATTGATGGATGACGTAGTAGAGGAAGACGCTGCACATCGTGGCTTCGAAACCTACGTAACTAGTTAGAGTGCCATGTCGCTGAGTTGTTCTGAGCTACAGTCTTCTGGGAGAAGACTGCTCGGTGATAGCTAACTTTCGATAGGAGAGGGGACTAGAAGTGCTTTCCCTAGCTTATTTTGGGGCGACCAACTGGAGTAGCAGGGGTTGTGACTTCTCTTTTTCTTTCTACAGATTGGACCCGAGAACGCACTCTCTCGTTCATCACTCAGATTTTTTTATAATCAATTGTTTATAAACTGTTTTGTATTGTTGAATAATATCTCCGCCACTGAAATTTGCAGACGGAGTGGCGTATCATTGCTTTTATTGTCCAATAAAACTCACCGCGACTCGCCAACATCTGGTGCAAGTAGCTGACGGTACTCAGACAGTTGCATTGCTCATATACAGCATGTTTCAAATTTATTATTTGATTTCAGAAAATAAAATTTTTGTGAAAATTATATATTTTTTAAATATATAATTTAGAATAAAAAGAATTTATTGCAAAACTTTCGAGTAACTGCAAAAACTTTTTGATTATTCAAATTGGATCAACCTTTAAACTTGTCCATTTTTTAAATAAAGACGCCAAGTATCTAGGCGTAAGCGAGACAAAATATTTTTCTCAGTTACGTTTCGCAAGGACAACACTGTTGGAGGTGGATAAATATACACCAATACACACAATCCCAAGTATTGTGTTCTTTGGTCAAGAGGAATTAACAAACAAACAGTTTTTTTATCCACATGTTTTTTTTATAGTAGCAGCGCCCAGTAGTGGCTGCACAAAAATGATAAAAGTGTTAAACTTTATTTTTATATTTTTTATCGTTAATACCGCACAAGAGTCCCAACTGCTGCCAACCGTCTGGAGCCAGTGAGACTATGGCATCCCCAATTGGGATATATTGAGAGGCTAAAGTGGGAAGGGGAAGAGGAAGGTTGGAAAGTACCTGGCTATTCAGATCTGGTCACTAAACATGGCTAAAGCCATTTCAAGGAACGTTTCGATTCTGAATGGTGGTCTTTCACCAGAAATAATTAAAAAAACGACAAAACTTGTGTTCAAGTACCTACCTACGTACATTGGTGCTGATCACGTGATTAACTATAAATACAGTCAAACTTGGTTATAACGAGCGCGAAGGGATCAACCAAATTTTCTCCTTATAGCCATTACTCATTATAAACGTGGGTAGGTAAAAAAGTACCTACCTACTAATATCGAAATTTACCTCAGGGTGTGAAAGTTTGCGTATTATAAAGCAACACATTTTTTTATTACGAAAATCATGCTTAACTAACTACGAAATGATTTAATTTATGATTACACTAATAATAATAACAAACTGTACGCACAGTACTGGATAGAAATGTTTCTTAGAGCGACAACTATCGGGGATTATAAACCCTCCTTAACGTGATTTGCGGAAAGTCCGCTGCCGTGCTGAACGGGCGGCTTTAGTTTACTTGTTTATGACATTATTCGACTGTTTCAAGAATCGGGTTTTTTTCTCATACCCGAGCGCATTGAGTTGACAATATTATTTGGACGTTATATCAGTGAAGCGACCTCGTTATAACCGCACACGATTGTATGAAAATAAGCCCGAACCAACATATCATTAAGTATGGTAATTGCTCATTATAGCCGTGACCTCGCTATTACCGTGGTAGTTATAACCAAGTTCGACTGTAATTTCCTTTGTGAGTACGTACATACAATTAAATAAATAAAAAAACTTCAAATCTAGACAAGTACCTACCTGTAATGTATTTATCAGACACTATTTTGTATTTGGAATGGGTGAACAAAGCAACTAATATTTTTATTTGGCAAGTCAAGATACATCCCGTGATGTTTCATGGGTAACCACTAGTTACAATACAATAAGCAAGTTATCTGTAAGTAATATATTCAATTATAATATTATGATTTGGCGAGCTCACTTGAGCACAATGGAAATATTATTTATGCACATGTTTTAAATTATAATATATAACGTATTCACAATTCATTGAACTTTGTCACGACGAAAACATTAAAAAAGATAACGATCCGTGACAGAATTTTAGAACCTTTATAAAAGAGTGAACAAGTGGTAACCGTTAAAAGAACAACGACCCAAAGACCTCCGTGGTTAGAACACTAATTTATTATGATTTTGGGTTTAAGAAACAAAATTTATGGTAAGTAGGTACTAGGCAGCCGTTTGATAATATATATATATATTTTTTAACATCTCCATGCAATTATTTCAAGGCGTAAAAGGTTAAGTTAAGTTTTTAAAATTCTTAATCGTTTACAAAAACTCGTTTTGGAATATTGTGTACAGTTCGACACACTTAACTATGTGTTTGGACAAGGAAGGAACTAACGAACAAACTGTTATTTCAAATTCCATAGTTTTTTTGTATTCGTGAAATCTACAGTAAATTGCCAATGACTTCAATGTTAAATATGTCGATCTCTATCTGTATAATAATACAAATAATAATGTATTTTCATTTTTTTTTACACTTGATGGATATTTACAAACTCTTTAGCTCATGTTGACCTATAAATTTCATAACGCCAGAGTTCACCTTTAGAAGGTTTTGCTACTTCATACGAACAAATTTCTAGTTTATAGTAATGATTTTATAATAATAATACTTAGCTAATTTATATGGCGCAATTTTTGTGAAATACCACCTCAAGGGCGCTTTTTGTTCTAACTTTATCATTGCTAACCCATCTGAGTATTATTTTACTGTTCGCGCTAAGTATGGCAGTTTTATTTTTATTTCTTTGTGGTTTTATTTATTAAGTACAAAATTATTTATCAATGCTCAGTTGGTGTAAATAGTGTAAATTTATTGCTAGATATAAATCAATTAATTAGAGTTTGAACGTTATTTAAAATTATTAAGTTACTATAAAAATCACACACACAATATTAAAATCCCTCACTAACATGCTAAATTCCGCCCACACTTTGGTGCTAGAAATTTAACATTGGCATAATATTACTCAGTATCTGACCTCAGTGTATAAATGTCCAACTTCCTAAAGATGTCCCTGAATAAATTAAGATTTATATTTCCTGTTTATCTACACTTCCATCCTCCCATTCTTCTCCAGAAATGCAACGAGCAAACAGCGGTGGACCGGAAATAAAATAAATAATAATTGAGAACTAAAAATAGATTCATACAACGGACTTACCCGCGTGGCCTTTTCAATGAAATTATTCGCCACTTATTCGTAACAAAAAACCGTTGATGTACTTTTTTGACGTGTTTTTTGACCGGTTAAAGCAGTAATCTATTTTCTGATGGAATACAAATTATCAAACAGCGACTTATTGGCATAGACATAAAATACAAGACACGTCATATTCATACAAATCGAACGATAAATGTGGCACGGTGTTGATTTAAGTTTCACAGCTCATAACACTTATGAAAAGGATAGCAATACTAAACAGAATGTGTGTGTACGGATGAGATAGCTATAATATGAACGTCCCGCGTTACTGTTATAATCTCTCTTCCCGACGAACTTACTGAGCAACTAGCCAAGTAGAGTACGACGTACGGAAACGGTTGTCTTCCACACACCTATGTATATCTGCATTCGCTGTCTCACATTATTTCGGTTGAAGAGCTCCCGTTTTTCCGTGACAGCTTGTCTGTCGAACGAATGTTGTGTGATACTAAACGCAGTAAATCTCAGGTATGTCTCTCGGACTCGGTTTAGTCTCAGTAGCGTATCTACATTATTTAATTCATCTAAGCTTATTGGGTCCTGAAATTTACGAAACTTTTTTTTCTAGAATTTCTAGGTCAACGTTACTATTTTCAGCTCGCAAACTCATTTCCAACGTAAAAATCTTTTAAAAAAAGATTTTTTTCATAGTCATTAATTATAGTGAACCACATAACAAACCATTACATATATTATCTACGTTATTTGTGATAAAGGGTAGGCAGAGGGGATGGAACGCTACATAACGATGTCTTGGCTCACATCCCTTGCTTTATTCACACTTATACATTTTTATTCTTTTGTTATAATTTAAATGTTATTCTTTTGTTTTCTTACTGTTCTCTTTTTCATAATATTTTATATTGTGTTCTCTCTCTGTGTGTATGAGTATTTATAACCACACACTATGTAATTTTGTTCAGTTAAATTTTGTACCCTGATGATGCTTAGGCTAAGCAAAACCGTTCGGTCATAAAAATTAAAATAAAATCTGTGGTCTTGTACAAAGTTATTATTTTATTTTCATATAATATTTTCATAGTACACAGTCAGAAATAACATCTTACTTGACCAACCGATAGCTATTTTGAGGTTACGTCCGCCAAAATCAAAGATTCCGATAACTGAGTGTTAAAACTCGGTAAAGGCCAAGCAGTAAAACTTGTACTTGTCAGATTTTCAGAATTTTTGTATGCAGAGACTTGTTACAATCAATGTACCTTCACATTCAATTGTAATCGTAGAAATTAAACTTGCGCAGAGTCATCCAATTGCCCAGCGGGAAATTCCTAGTAACTCGCCGGGCAAGTCCGCCACTGGGCATCACTCGACGTTTTGGATTAATAAAAGAGAAGGCCAGAGGCCAGACCTTGCGGTATTCCCAGACTTTTATTTTGAATGTCAAGACCAAGAGAAAACGACTAGTTATTTGAGTTATTTGTGCGTGGAACGTTGCATTAATCATCGTGCAGTCGTTATTTTTAGTTTAATTATTTATTGTTAAGTTTTATTTTGTTCGGGAAAACATTCAGGTGTATACATATTTTTAACTTAATGATTTTTTACTATGTGTAATCATCGCTGATGCGACCGACAGAATGCTCCTTGGGTAAGACGCACTTTTGTTCGGGGATGTTGAATAAAATATAATTACTTTCTCTTGAATACTTTTTTATTGGAAGAATTCATATAATATTAAATAAACCGCTAACTGAACACGGTTTACTGCAGAATTGACTGTGGAATGAGAATATAATTGTAATGATGTGGAATGCTTGCTTTTACAAAGATGCTCTGTTTTTTACCTGCATATGAGCATGGTCAAACTAAAAGTATCAGAGTCCAAACATGTGGTCTATGGGATAATACACGTTAAAAGGAATTTTGGAAAGCGATGTTAGGATATAATTTATCGATGTTAGGAATATTTTAGATGGCTGAAGGGCCACAAAAGTCTTCAGAATCAGACGAGAGTCAGAGCATTCGGTGCAGAAAAAGAAACTGATCAAAACTGCACATTTAACTCATTTTAGACCAGAGTGTCACTTAAGCCCTTTTGCCTTTCCAGCGACGATATGTTGGATATATTTCTATTAATATAGAATGTTTTAGCCAATTTTTAAGGAATTTTTAGTGCTATCCGATATCTAATCATCAATATCTTTGATACAGAATTTCTTACTGCATCTTCCAGTGAAATCATATAAGGAACACTAACGTCAAATACCGTAGGTCAAAAAAAAATACCTTCGAAGGAATGTGGTTTAAAGGGGAACCCTCTAAGGGCCGGATATCTAATGTGACCTAAACGACATCATTTCCATAATCATATGACTCCGGGCACAATGCAACAGAATCACAGAACCATACAGTAGATTCAACAAACGAGTTGTGACAAACAATGTGTTTTAATGTCTTTAATCTGATAGTATTAATACGCTAAGCCGTCTTCTGTACACGATTCGTTAGATCGCTAATGTCTGCAAAAACAATACTGATAATTTTCACTCACACGTAAAAAAGTTTGAAATTTTATTCAGATTACGCACTTTCGCGATTTACTCACCATGTCTCTTTTGACGTGTGTATCGAGACTAAACTATGATGATATCAATATAATTATACCATACAATTGTTTGATAGAAGACTTAGTATAGAAAAGTGTAGTCGAGGAAGATGTTGTAGAGGAAGACACCTTGAAAGATGACACTACAACTCAAGGCTTCGAAACTTACGCGAGTACAGTTCCGCTGAGTTGGGCTGCAGGATGCAGAATTAAGATTGCTCTGATAGAACAGGGCACCTGAAGAAGAATATTACTAGATCATAATCTTAGAGTATACAAGACGTAGCCCAAGCCAAGGCAGTGAAGTCAGTTTTGGACTTGTTTTTGATGATTTTAACATGACTCGGCGCAAATGGGCGTGGCTAAGACTAAGGCTACGGTATTTATACATCCATTCATATCACATATCGACACAATGTTTTTGTGTATTCGTACAGCCACTTTTTCACAGTATTTTTATCAACAAAAATATAGCATCTAACCTAAAAAACCGTTTAGTTGTGTCAAGTTTAGTGGCAAAATAAAAAAATGTGGGCGGAGTCCCGCCGTTAACCAGCGAAAATAGCCAGCTTAAGATCATTACGACAGTATATAGAAGCGGCCCAAGAAATTTGTTGTCTCTTTCTCTCTCATGGTGTACGATGTAAAAACTCGGAAAAAGTGATTTATTACAATTTCGGATGGGTTGGGTAAAACAAATCAGCTATCCCTCCATATATTGTTACTTCAAGATCATAATAATGGCAGAAACACCGTCACGATTGATAGAACTTGCATCTTCATCACTGTAGTTGTATCACCTTGGTATGTGATAATAAAAAATATTATTTTTCAGTTACACGCCTACACTGACTATGATATTCCCGATTTGGTAAACGTTGTGACACTGAAATAAGTTCGAAAGGGGAAGAGATGGGTAGAAGAAGGTTGAGTTGTACCTGGCTGTTCAGATCTGGTCACTAAACACGTCTAAATCTAATTAGAGAATGGCGAGGTTTCAATTCTGAAGAGTTCTACACCGAGGTGATGGTGTAAGTATCAACCACCATAACGTCAGTAGTTGTTCCTACCTGTTGAGGTTAGGTTAGATTAGGTTTTTTATTTGTCAGGGTCTGCTTATTCTGAGGTTAGTAGTTAGTAGTTCTGACCGGTTAGTAGCCGAGTGGACGAACGGGTTGGACCCACCCGTGCGTCGTTTGTCTGTTTGTTTATTATTTTTTCACACTACTAGTAAGAAAAAATTAATACATTTAACAATGGTAGAACGAAGCACATAAGGTTAAATATATAATAAGAAAGAAAATAAAATCAAATTAATAAACTAAAAATAAGTTAAAATGTAAATTTAAATCTTAGTATGTATCAGAATCATAGGTTTCCTTTACATATTCAGCACAAATCCTACGAAAAGTGCCAAAACTTGAGGCTTCTTTTAAGGCTTTTGGAAGGCTAATAAAAACCGTTTGAGTACACGCAAGTTTTGTTTTGGGATGCCTAAAATCATGATAACTTCTCGTAGGATAATATTTAAATTTATTTACTTAACTTCATGTTTATTCACTGTGATTATGTTAGTTCACGATTATATGATAAAAACAATTAAAAATATAAAAGAAAAAGAAAATGAAGCCGCTTTAAAACAAAAAATCATAAAAATAAATAAATCACCTAAGTAGCACTATTATTATTAATTTATGTAAATATAAATGAGTTATTTAATTATAAATTCGTTATAAATTAGGAAGATTGTAACCAGTTCCAAACATGTTTATTGCATCCTGCAAGTGTAGATGTTTGGATTGCATTGTGAACATATCCATTATATATAATACTATTTAGCAGATATTTAGGGAGCATGTTATTTTTAAGCTTGTAAATCATCAAACAAGTATCATATATTATATGTTGTTTAGTTGTCATAATATTTCAATTTCGTAACATAATTTTAACTTTAGTAAAAATATTGCATTTCAAAATCATCCTCATCCCCCTATTTTGTATAACCTGCAGTTTATTATTTTGGGCTTCGTCACATAAGAATAAAACACTAGAACAATAATTTAAATGCGAAGTTACAATTGAATTGTATACAAGGAGGGTTGTCTTGAGATCCAAGTTGTTTTTGTCGTGGGTTCAATTCCTCTGCTAGCTAAGTCCTCCATCATTGCACACGTAACATCTTCTGCATTGTGATGGCAGTAGGAGTTTTTTTTATATATTGTCAGGTTATTCGTAACCCGGTCTTTATTTAAAAAAAAATACGATATTCATATTTGATGACAAAACATTTCAAACAACGCCAACGTTTCGATTTTGGAAGTTGACCTTTCACCTAGATAGGTAGTGTAATTTTTCTAAAAATCTTCTCAAAAGTGGAAGTTCTGACATGAGTTTCTAATGTACATGTTAAAAAAACCTTCCAGTGAAATAACCGGTTTTGATTTATGCTTAATGCTTATTCTCGACATTGTTCACTGGGTTGAAACCTGACCTAAGCACCATCACTTTCCTTCTCGCGCAATCAACAGAAACAAACAGGTAACCTAGGTTATTACCTCCCTACCACTGCTGTGCGTTACAGATCTAAGATATGTTAATTATTTGTCTCTATTTTCATTTGTACACAGTATGTTGTGGTCCTTTTTTCTTCTTCTTTTATAGGGTTACATTCTTAGAGTATACAAGAGGTAGCCCAAGCCAAAGCCAGTGAAGTCAGTTTTGGACTTGTTTTTGATGATTGTAACATGACTCGGCGCAAATGGGCGTGGCTAAGACTAAGGCTACGGTATTTATACATCCATTCATATCACATATCGACATAATGTTTTTGTGTATTCGTATAGCCACTTTTTCACAGTATTTTTATCAACAAAAATATAGCATCTAACCTAAAAAACCGTTTAGTTATGTCAAGTTTAGTGGCAAAATAAAAAATGTGGGCGGAGTCCCGCCGTTAACCAGCGAAAATAACCAGCTTAAGAACATTACAACAGTATATAGAAGCCGTCCAAGAAATTTGTTGTCTCTTTCTCTCTCATGGTGTACGATGTAAAAACACGGAAACAGTGATTTATTACAATTTCGGATGGGTTGGGTAAAACAAATTAGCTATCCCTCCATTTATTGTTCCTTCAAGGTTACATTCTATGATGTATTATTTATTATACAGTTTTATTCAACTTCATACATAGATATAATTCTTATTTGTTTATAATTCTGAAATTATTATTAATATTTCGAATATTTCATTCTCCATTTTAGTTTAAAAAAAAAACATTATTAGTGGAAACTTCACTGGTTAATGTAACAGTAATCACTTAATTTATAAAATTTTGTAAGCAACTGAATGTTTTCCTAAATAAAATATAAAATAATAATAATAAAAAAACCCTCAGGGCAATAACATACACTCCAAGCAGGTAACTCACCTTTACATTTTTTCCTGCTATTTGAAAAGATGACGAAATGATGACCATCTCGGTTATTTACTGTCTGGCTACAAAAATAGGCAATTAAATGTGAGTAATACAATATTCGAATGGATTTCTAGAAAGTTTCGTAGGTTTAAACACAGATTTAAGTGAGTATACCCAAGTGGAGGTAAAGGTAGATGCATTCGTTTTAATGTAAGTACTCGTAGTTAAAGAGTAAGCTAGTTTGTCAAAAGGGAGAGTGTAAATATTTTTTGTTGTTTTGCATGGGTGACTTCTTTTCCGCTTTTCAATGGCAATGGCAGATAGAAAGCAGTGAAAAAATACAAACATGGACTGTTTTTGTGTGAAAATTTGATTTAGGAAAAAAAATATTATGTCGTTAGTAAAGTTTATAAAACATAATTTCTGAGTATAGATTAAGTGCAGTTGCGGGCAGTATCTTTTGAGTTTTAATTCGCGATTTTTTAACAGTGAAACGATAGTTTAATATTTCTTACTTAGGTACTATTTTTTTATATTTTAAACACCATTATAAATATTTTCAAAGGTTTTATAAATAAAGTTGGAAAATTCTTTATGATATAACAAAATTTAAAAAAACCTTTACGATTACGTAATCCCTAATTTTAACACTTTCTGTTGCTGTTCCAACGCTTTTTGCTGGAGATATTTTTCATATTGACAATTGAAAAATAAGGTACAAACAATATGGCGTCTTGTCTTAGTTTTTAGAGTTGAATGAACTAAAGATTACAATCAGAAAAAAACGGCGCATTTTTGATGACAATAAGTTAAAGAATTTTTATTTTGTATCTTATTTTACTTATATTAGTTCTACTAACTTCATGCTCGGATTTTTTTTCATAAAAATAGTACTAAAAACATCAGGTTATTTTATTTAAAGAGTGTAAATGATTTAAAAGTTGCCCACTTAAAAAAAAAACAAAAGAGAAGCGATAATAGTAAAAGTCGTAAAAAAATTACAATTTATTACCATTTTTTTAATATAATACTTACGACAAAACGACACATGCGCCGCCCGAGAACACTGCTCGTTCAAAAGCATGAAGCTACTATTTGTTCGCTGATGACTTTTTTCGTCACGATAAACATAATTATTGACATTGGAATATATGCACTTGTTCATCCCCCTTCCATCAATTGAAAGTTAAAATGCGATTTTTCAACAAAAAATGCGTATTTTGAACATTTATCTGTTTTTATTGTATATTTGAGATATATAGCGCATATTTGCATGCGAAAGTTGGCCCTTTTCAGTGCGATCTTTAATAATTATACAACATTTTTTTTAAAGATCCCAGACCTGTTAAACTTGAGAATCGGTTCTTAAAGCAAAAGAAAAAATGTGATTTATATTTGACAAAGTGCCATTTAACCAACGCAGTAACTGCTCCGAGTACAGCCCTGTCTCGCACTGCGCGCAGCAGCCCACAGCCCATCATGCATGTTATTTCTTCAGTCCACTTCCCGCGACCAGACAGTGCTGTCTTCTGTCGGCACCTGCACTTACCAACACTTACGTGCTTAACTAACTTACCACTTTTCACTTAAAACTGACCACGTATCACTTAAACTTAACTAAAACGCTCCAACACTGTATTTAAAATAACAATTGCAGTAAAAGCCAAGTGAGGAGTTCTACAAACAAAATCTAATGAAAAAAAATCGTTCAGTGTGATTATTAGGTTGTTTTGTTTTAATTTGTTGACTTTTGGGGTTTTATGTGTCATGCTTACTTCTCCTTATTGATTCGACGTTTCGGAAAGCCTTGCAGAGTCCAGCATTAAGGCATTGAATAGTTCAACTAGTGATTTTATATGTTGACAAATACAAAAATAAATACACTTAACCTAAGTTACTCTAAATAATATTATTATAAGTGTTTTTAAGACTGTTACAAAAAGCAAGTGGAGTGAACACGTGAATTTTTTAATATATAATAAATTATTATTAGTGACTCAGTGCGAATTAAAAACCGGTCAAAACCCGTTGAGTTGAATGACGAACAAATCAGTTGATCCGTAAAATAAGTGTGACAATTATTCAACGATTAAATCGTATTTGATGGAATAAAACCAACTAATTACTCACCTATTTGATTTTGTGGTGCTCATTCGAGTGGTGCATTTGCTCGGAATTAAAATTTAATCAGTGTATGTGCCAAGGCGTTGTTTTTACGACTGGGATTTGTTTCAATAGAGGTAAATATAATTTTTTTTTATATGAATACCGAGTCTCAACTGCTCCCAACCGTCAAGAGCCAGTGAGACTATGGCATCCCCAAATAGGGTATGTTGTGAGGCTGAAGGTAGTGGGGAGTGGAAGGGGATTGGGAAGAGGAAGGTTGGGAAGTAGCTGGCTATTCAAATCTTATCACCAAACACGGCTAAACCCACTTCAAGCAACGTTTCGATTCTGATTGGTGGTCTTTCACCAGGGCGATACTTAGAGTATCTACCAATCTGGAACGTGCCGCAAATAAAGTTTTTATTATTTTTATATGAATGAAATGTGTTATTACACATATTAATTAAATAAAAGTTATTGGCGCACGCCGGGTTCGAACCTCCGACCTTTGGATTCGTGGTCGAGCGTCTTACCACTCGACCATGGAGGCCGTCTATTGTTTAATTAACGTTGTATTCATATTTTTAAATCAAATCTTGAGGTAATTATTCTTGAATTTATTTAATTTATCTCATCGCAGTTGCTTTGTTTCCAAGATTACGATTGTATTCTTTAACTACCTTGGGATTTGATTAAATTAGTACCAATAAAAAATGCTTTATTTGATAAGTTATTAATTAAGAGTATTTTAGTGATACTTTTACAATTGTATTATATTGTTCGTCATGATACAAGTAGTAGTATTAAATTTTATTAATATATTTTTATTTAATGTGAACATATTTGATGTAGCTTTTGAACTTTAATAAATAAATAAATTAGCCATTGCTAAAAAAAATATATATAATGACGGTCGTTGTAACATCATTTTTCTCTAGAACATTTGGAATCCATTAGGCAAAATTATTGGATTGTAAATCCCATAATACTAATAATAATGATTCAGTCTGTGTGGTGTCACATTCAAAGGTGCTTGTTTATAAATAAATAATTAAAAATGAAAAACTTAAAGTTTTTTTCCTTTGTCTATTAATAATAATAAGTGTTGCCATCCAGTTTCCGTAAAACCAGTTTAATTTTTTTTAAACCTTCAATACACGCTTCTCATCGGATCGCAGTGTGTATCATACAATTTGTCACTCACTATTCCTGCATAGAAATAGTGCACATTGTTTTGAAGCTAAAAGCAATAACATGCTACTATTCAACTTGCATTTATGTTGTCTCAAAAATATTTCATTTTCAACAAATCAAAAACACATTATGCAGATATTCAACAACGGGTTACTGAATATTTTTTTGTTATTAACGAAGGGTTTCCGGAAACCCTTAGAAGTGTGAAAGAGCAGGGATTGGGTTTAGGTTGTGGGTGCAAAAATATAAGTTCAAATAGAAAACAGAAGAGCTACGAGAGGAGGAATTCAATATCTCGTTGAAATGGCCATTTTAGGAGTGAAAAATACATTTATATCGACATTAGTAAATTGTTTAACAGAGGAACTAAAATATACGTATTTTGAGAATGTACATATTTGATATAGGTGTCCTATTTCTGTAATTTCGTATTCATGTAAGTTTTAGTATAATATTTACTTTAATACGAATTTACTGGTAAATAAAAATTGTCTTTTGGCAAGTTTTCAATGCTGTTTGTTTATTGGATACTATATTTTAATTTGGGACGTCCGGAGTTTTAGAATTGATATAGTAGACAAATGCGTTGAGTTTAACTTATTTCCAAAGCTCCAGGGTTCTCTTCAACACTTTTATTTATGTAGACCAGAGGTTCCCAAACTTTTTTGTCCCGTAGACCACTTGTCGATTTTTTCTGTTTTGTATAGACCCCCTGCTTTCCTAGTATTGATTTTTTTAGCGTTGGGAAAAACTTCAAAGTTTTGTGAACGCTTCAGGGACTGCTAGTTCTTTGAAATGAACCCTTCGCGGTGAACACTTCAATTGTAGTCGAACTCGTCAAAAAATAGTACTAGTCGGCAGAGATCCCAAATCGAAAAGTGCTAGCAAATCAGCAAAAATTCCTCTCCGAAAAAAAGCACTAGTCGGTAGAGATTTGGAATCGAAAAGTACTAGCAAATCGGCAAAATATCTTCCACAAAAATTATTATTATTAATATAATTAGGGAATTAAAGTCCATTATAAGATAGTACTACGTAAGTACCTACATAAGTACTATCTGTGAGGTGGATTATTACATTTGCGGGAAGCCAACATTTTGGTGACGGCCTGCCTAAATGGAATCCGCTCCCGTGGACCCCCATTTACGTCTCATGCACCCCTAATTTTTTTTTTTTCATTAACCTGGACCCCTTGCAGGTCGGAATCGACCCCTGGGGGTCGATATAGACCACTTTGGGAATGACTGATGTAGACTGTTGAAAAAAACATATATTTTGAGGGGAATTTAAGGAACACTCAAAACCAAAATATGATTTTTTAATAATATATATATATATTTTGACGTGAAACGTCTTTAAATCGATGCCGGGTATGGAGAGGCAATTGCGCCTAAATGAGTGACAGTTTCTGTGAAAGTAATTTGAAACTTCAATAGCTCGGCTAAAAATAGACATTTTGCCCCATCTTAGTCTCGTTTTATAAGAAGAAAGAAAATGCCTATACCGTTCCGACAAAGTGAAACCGCTATTTTCGACTTTCCAGATTCGATACGGGTCCATAAGGGTCATATCTCAGAGAATAATTTCCCGATCCCAGTAAACCAATTGTTGTTATAAAGAAGAGTGCATGTTATATCTCATCTTGAGTTTCAAGTATGTATCTTAAAAACTCCAAAATATACGAGGCTGTGAATTTTTATTCATTTATTTTTTTTAATTTCCGATTGTATTAAAATGTCGTAATATACAAAGACAGACAGACTTACAAGAATCAGAAAAGAATGCCTAGAGCATAAAAATCCAAAGAGTACTGCCGCGAATATAGGCAACGTAAGCGCCCTCTCATAACTCAGGCGGCATCTGACGAGCCTAGGTTAAAGTATGTTTCCGAATTTCGTTTCACGAAAATAACTGCGGCAGTGTCCGACAGTATCTAGTGTGTTTTTTAAAAGTTTTTACAAACATCGACATTGGTAGTTTTAGAGGATGCAACCAATGCTGTTGGTTTTCATGGGTTGAGAAAAATCTTCAAAAAAACGGAAATCTGTTGTTATGTCTTCACAACTATGTGTGTAATGTATTTGATGTATGATTGGCAAGCATTATATGCATTGTTGAAACCTTTTGTTACGGAAATTAGATAACTCCACTAGATACAACAGATAAACAATATAACATCTATGTTTTAACATAATGTTTATTTGCAAAGAAGCAAAGAGATAGCTACGGTTATAATAAGTAACAATTGCCATCATCAGAGATTCGTAGAACTTATAAAAATATTGTAAATACGAAGGTTGTAAACAAAACAGATCCTTCCGCTATGTAATAAACCGGTTTTTAATAATAACATCATGTGTTAAGGGAAACTGCGTAGAAATTGGAGAGGGCTTCAACCATCAGTGGTTCGATGGTGACTAGTGATGGTAAATTATTAGTTTGCAAGACAGAATTAGTAAATAGCGTCATTCTATGTATTTTCGAGATTGCCTTGGTGGACAATAGTTAGGTTTATTTATTATTTATATAGATAAGAGCAAGTGGATGAGTTTGTGTATTTAGGAAGTATGTTTACGAAAGACGGAAAGGCTGATAAGGATATTGAAAGAAGGGTGAATGCAGGAAACTCCACTAATGGAGGACTGAACGCTGTTTGCGCAAATAAGAAATTGCCAAAGAAGCGAAGCTAGCAGTCCACAATGGAGTGCTTATACCAACCCTGATGTATGGCAGTGAGGCATGGAACTGGCAGAGAAAGGATGAAAGTAGACTGAATGCTGTGGAAATGAGATCTTTGAGACGTACTCGTATGTGCGGTAAAACCATGTATAACCGTATTAAAAATGTGGATATCCGGAAAGAATGCAAGGCTGATGTGAGCGTAATGAATTGGATCAAGAAAGGGACGCTTAGATGATTTGGGCATGTAGAGCGAATGAACGAAGAAAGGAGTGTGAAAAGAATATATGATGCGAAATTGAATGGAAGAAGAAGTCGAGGACGCCCGAGAAAGACATGGCACGATCAAGTAAATCAAATACTTGAATCGGGTCATGTGAAGAGTCAGAATAACAGAAGAGTATGTATGAATGTAAATGAAGCAAGGAGTGTGTGCTAAGACAGAGTTATATAGCGGTCCGTCCTCTCTGCCTACCCCTGCGGAGAAACGGCGTGATGGATTGTTAGTTTTTCTTAGATAAAAGGTGATACTGATGCGTTTTTGACGATGACAAGGCTAATTACTACTAATTAAGTTAAGTAACTAAATATACTTTCTTTTCTTTTTCTCTTTTTGTATTCTTTTCTGATTTCATTTATTATCTTCCACATTTTTTTTATTTCTCCTTTTCTTTTCATTGCATTATTAAGCTTTTATTGTATATTTTTGTATCTTTCTTAATAATTTGTTTGTTTTTACTCTCGTTTGAACAATTCATAAAAAAACAATATGATAAATAAATAAATTAAAAAGATAAAATTATTTAAATTAAAACAAAATAACTTTGTATACATCACTTTATTAATATACAATATTACAACATGTTTCGTGAGCGATGCTCACATCTTCAGGTATTAATCTATACTGAAGTTAACAGTTAAACTATAGAACAGTTAGATTTAAGTGGGGGGAGGGGGGGGGGTAAGGGATATTAGGGGATTACCAAGTTGTTGGAATGGTCACTAGAGTAGGAAGGTCTGTTAAGTGGGAAAATATTTGATATAGGGTTACCAAAAAAGTTTTTTTGTTTGTTGATTGTATCCAACTTTAAATTATCGCTTTTTCTAATTTCTAATATTTCTAGATTATTAATTTGTGCTGCTTTGTATCCCATATAGATAAAATTAACTTATTAAAGCCGTATGTCTTATTGTGATATTGACATTGTAACAATATCAATAATATCTAACGAAATGTAAAAATAGTAGAAGATCAAATAATATAAGAATAAGGTTGCAACCGAGAATTGAACTCGCAACCTCTAATCTATCCGGGAGCTTTGTGCACTAATTCAAAGATGGCTGCCTGTACCAAAGTAAATTTAGAAGAAACCTTCACATAATATTTAAAAGAAATGTAGTATCGATAAAAAATATCAATATTCAAAAGTTTTCGATGGCTTGATTGTCAGAGACGTTACTCCCGGTATAGTAGAGGTTCCATGTTCGAGTCTCGGTTGCAACCATTTTATTTTTCTGTGCCTTCTCCTTTTTAGAATTTCGTTGAAAATTATTGATCCTGTTTTAATAATATATAAATAAATGCTCACGTGATTTGCAAATATTACCTATATGAAACGAACAGATTACATTATAATATATCGTCGCTGGAAAGGTAAAAGAGCTAAAGCGCCATTTTGGGAAGTTTACACCAGAGCACTAAACAAGTTTTTTGTTTGTTTTACAATAAAATTCATAAGTCTTCAGAACCTGGTTGGATTTTGAAAAAAAAAATTGACTGAGATAACTCATTGCTCTCACTGAGTTACCTAAAGCGACAAAAAGCTATAAAAAGTCTCAAACTTGTGTCACTTGAGTCAAGCCTTCTCTCAAATGGTAAATATATTTTAGATAGCTGAAGCGCCATAAAAGTCTCAAGAATCAAACGAGAGTCAGAGCATTCGATCCAGAAAAAAAACTAATCAAAACTGCATATTTCACACATTTTTGACCAAAGTGTCGCTTAAGTCCTTTTGGCTTTCCAGGGACGAAATGATACCTGTATTTATGATGTGGTTTGGCGGTCCAGATGCGTTCATTAATATTAAAATATATGGCAACGATAAAAATAGATTACAAAGATAATATGTGGAGTTAATGATTAATGAACTGATGTTGATTGAAATTATAAAATTGAAAAAAAAATCTTTGCAAACCCCTACCTAGCTAATAAGGTACCTACTTGTAATGCATTTCAGCAGATATTATTCTATATTCGAAATGTGTGGATTTAAGCAACTAATACAACAACATAACATAAGGCAAGTCAGGTAACGTCACGTGACTCTTCACAGGTAACCACAGGTTGTGTCATAATTATTATGGTGTTGCAACATCTCTAGTATTATACTGTCGATGAAAATTCATGTAAGACTTTGTTATTATGAAGAAGCCAGCAGTCATTAAGCTGTGAAATTACTTTTATTAGAAGTAGGTACTTACCTCCTTTTATAATATTGCTAGTAGTTACGACTTACGACCCGGCTTCACCCGAGTACTAATTCTATATTTTCTTAATTGAAAAATAATAAGAAATACTTAGAAAAAACAATTGATTTTTCGAATTCATAGCTCTTGATGGAAATGGAAGCTGAAAATATATGCACAGATCTACAAATTCTTGAGAGAAAATTGCATAACGCCAGATCTCACTGTTAAAGAGTGTTCACAACAATATTCCGCTTTATGTTTGAGATGCATATCTTCTGGTGATACAGAAGATTGAAAGATACTATCAGTATCGCCCTGGTGAATGATTAAAGATAATTCTGAATGAAATATTTGTTTGAAATTGATTCAATCTTTTAAGTGATTAAATCTGAGTATCTGCAAGTACTCCAAATCTCCAGTCTGAACTTTACAAATAAATATGTTATTCTTATCAACAATATACGAGTATTATCTATTATTAACGATGTTTATCCATTTTTGCACAACAGACAAAAATTAGATTATTATTTCTTCCTCGAGATTTTTTTAAAGATAAAACTTTAGTTTGTTGAAGAGTAATATACGACTCAAAAAAATAAATGTCGCCGTTAACCAAAAAAATATATTCCGTTGTAAAATAAATTAAATAAAGACATTATTTTTACGCCATTGTTTTAAGCAGTTTTTATGAAAAAATCTCATCAAGGTTATTTCAAAGAAACGTTTTTTTAAGTATTGAAAACCTTAAGGTTATATGGTACTATCTATAACTAATGGCTATGTTCTATCAACCTAATAAATATGGTAGTGAATGACTAACATCCTCTCACTTCTAATGATGTAACACATTGAAACTCCTAACATATAAATCAACGAGAGATTAGACGTCCATATTATATGCAATCAAAACAATTTTATTTATGGTTTTGAAATAATATTCAGTGTCATTCTTTTTTTCTTCTTCTTTGTCCTATCTTACTTCTTTTACTATCATAACATTCCCCAAAATCAGGGATTCCATAGATCTACTGGCTCCGGCCAGCTGAGATTCTAAAACGAGAGCAACAAAAAGAGTTAAATTCTTATTATTCTTGTAAATGGAGATTGCATCGTGTGAGAAATTAAATTAGCAATGTTGATTAATTTAATTTTAGTAATATTGCTTCGTTTAAAGCAAATGCACATGGAACTGTTTTACACTGATCAGTTAAGGCTCAGTACCCAAAATGGCACTAAACATCACTTTGTAGCAATCTTATACAAGAAATACTGACACTGCACATGATTTCTATGTAAATTCTACATGGGCAGTCAAGAAAATGTCTAAGGTTTCCAGAGAATAATTTTTTTAAGCTGTATTAATTTAAATTCAATGAAAAACATACTAAAATGGCAGTAAAAGGTGCATTTTGAAAACCAGCGAAGCCATTTTCGAACGTTTAATCTTAAATTCCAGTGTCCATTAAATACATAATTATAAAAAATACTGTTCTAAAATTGTATTCATTGGAAAACTTAGACATTTCTCTTACTGCTCGTCTAAAATAACAGATTACTCATTTGTAGTATTGCTTGTATAAGAAAGCCAAAAACTGTGTATTATTGTGCAGTGACCCTTAAATATTGTTTGAAAAATACATTACTCAATTTTCAATTGTTTCAAAAAAATAAACTACATTTTTGGTTTTTAGATTTATGCACTTTTAATGCATTTTTTATAAAATATTTTAAATACCATTGTACGTAAAAGCCTCGTGGGCGTCTAAATAAATAAAATTCAATAAAATAATCACGACGATATATTTTATTTGTAGTACCAAAATGTATCAATTACTCATTATACCAGAATATTCTACAGTAAAAACCAAAAAAGTTGTGTTTTTATTGACTCGGGTAATAATTTACTAAATGATATCTACCGTGACTTTATGGAACGTAATAAATATCAAAGAAATGGTGAGGTCACCTTGGATAACCTCTACCGGAGAATCAAAGAATTTCTCAGAATATTGGTTAGGAGAACCCGAGAGTTAGTTATCGAGTTGCAAATTCTACGAAAAGAACGAATCATCACAAGTGATTATGATTTTGCATCATCGAAACATTGATCATAGTGATGAAATCAGTATACAATATTGAAACAATAACAATTGATTGTTGCGTGTAAGACAGAGAGGAAGTTACAATAATAATACATATTATGTAAAAAGAATACTTAGGTACGATATATCTCTATTTAGATTATAAACTAGAATGGATTTGAGCCAATCAAAAAAAAAAAAGTTTATTTAAATTGTTATTTTATTTTTTTTTGTGAATGTTCATTATTAACTATAAATATTTTTATATTTTCGTAGAAAGCAATCATTTTGTGATTTGACAAATTTAAAGAAATGAAAAAATAACTTTGTATCAGACCACAGATTTTATTTGAATTTTTATGACCAACCCGTTTCGCTTAGCCTATAGTCAAGGTAAAAATTAAACTAAACAAAAAATACAAAGTGGGCGGTTATATATAACATACAGAAGGAGAACAAATTATAAAATAAAATAACAAAACGATGAGAAAACAATGAAATAAAATTATAACAAAGGAACAGAGAGAAAAAGACAGATAGTATGAATTGAAATAGACATAACGTCAATTGAGAAAGTGATTAAAGAATAATGATAAATTTTACGAGTTTACAGGAAACATTCCTAATATTGGACTACTGGACAAATTTACCTGATTATTAAGAATATGATTATTATTTTTAATGGCTTTCTTCATTTCTAGTACTTCTAAATTATTTAATCTAATGCCATGATCATTTTTGTGAAGAATATGATCAAGATGTATACAAAGTTATTTTTCATTTCTATAAATAATTCTCTTTGTGAGTACGTACTACAGTGAGTGTGCACTTTTAAAATTAGGAAGTGATGTTAATTGAAATTAACAAATTTATAAAATAATCTTTTAAATGGTTAGATTATCCAACCATTATTTCTCAAGTCAAGTTAGATCCCGTAATTTTTCACGGGTAACAAAAAGTATTATCATAACTTGCAAAATAACTTTAATCGAGAAAAGTTATCTTGTAATTTATAAAATAAAGTTGTTTACTTGTGGTTGTTAAAAGCCAATTAACTACCTAGTTCAAATGTGTATTATCAAATGGTTGAGTAAAACACAATAATTTGTCCATATTTCTTTCCTAAGTAATCCAGAGAGGGTATTGAGGAATGAGCAATATGAGTGTATTATGATGCAAATTAACAACATGTGGTAATTGACAAAGAAAATCAATCAGAGACGGAGTACGATACGAAGGTAAATTAGGCAGTCGATTAATGAATTTAAACAAATGAATAATTACTGACTCATGACTCATTCATTATTGTGTATTTTGCAGAAAATAACAGTCATTCTTCTGATTAGATTTTTTAATTGCAATGGTATACAATTTACTGTAGGTATAAACATAAACAATGGGTATAAATTTTATGTGGTTAAAAAAAGTCGGGATTTTAAGATTTCCCTTCTACTAACATTTTTTTAAGACCGAACATACCTAATATTCCTAGACCCCTAGCACATACACATTTAAAAAGTCACGTCGACTAAATTAAACCGATTCTGAACTGTTGTTTGTTCGTTGGCGATCTGCGGTCGTGTTCGTGAGTGATAAACAAATAGCTGATTTTGTTGATTAAACTTTATCTTTATTTTTATGTAATAGATGAGATTAAAACAGGGGTTATAATTTTCATGTCCGATTAGTCTGGAGCCAGTGAGACCATGGAATCTCCAAATGTAGAACAGATATTGTGAAGCTGGAGGAGATGTGGAGGGGAAGGAGATAAGGAAGATAAAGGTTGGGAGGTACCTGGTTATTCAGATCTGAAACACGGCTAAAGCCTCTTCTAGGAACGTTTTGATACTGAATGAAGGTATTTAGCCAAGGCGATACTTAGAGTATCTACCACTATGTTATATGGTATAAAAATACTAACATATTACTTTTATATTTAAACAGTGCGTGAAATAATCTAAATCAATTAAAAACAGTTTTAACACAGAGGTCGCCTTTATCGCTTTGGTTCCAATCAGTTTTATGATTTAAGGATCGAAATTACGACTCAAAAAAAAAATCATTAACTCACCTCTAAGCCTTAGGTTGAAGTGTTTCAAACTTTCGTCACATTTGACATCGTTACAATTCAACGATAGGTTCCATTTTGTTTATGACATTTTGATGGTCCCCGTTGAACGTCGATTCTAGGCCCATTTCGGCCTTTTGAACAAGTTGTGATCAGGCGACGAGCGTAAAAACATCAGCGTTATGATTTTTAGATGATTAAAATTTTATCAAAAGCTGTAACGGACCGACAATGGCTGCTTAATGGGGACCGTTCAAATATATATATTTAAAAAAAAACGCAGATAATCATTGAATGGTGACGATGTCAAATGTGACGAAAGTTAGAAACAACCGACCCTTATTGCTTTTAGGATGTCGGCCATTTGTCGGATGTACGCAATATTTTGTGTATCTAAAAATAATATGATATTATTTGTGGTCACAGATATTTTGTAACAAATAATGCATCGGATGTTTTCTTTGCAAATAATTATCAATATTAATAATAACTAGTTTAGTCTTAATACACACGTCAAAAGGGATATAGTGAGTTAATCGCGAAGTAGCGTAATCGGAATACAATTTCAAACTTTTTTACGTATAAGCGAAAATTACCGGTATTGTTTTTGCATACATTAGTGTCCCACACGGCGATCTAACGAATTATGTACAGAAGACGGCTTAGCGTATTAATACTATTAATAATAATGACCAATGACCTATTTTAAAGATTGAGTCTTTGTCTTAAACAAATTGAGGCAATACCAACAGATAAAGTAATTTAAAAAAGCAAATAAAAAGTTACGACAAGATAATACCACCAATAACGAAAGCTCATATTTTAATATCTCTGATGAATCTGTAACTAATAATAATATTTGGATTATTTGTATAGCGCCGTTTTTGTGAAAAATCACCTCGAGCGCTGTATAACTACAATATCATTTATTTTCCACAGATGTACATATATGATGTAGGTTATTTATATTTTAGATTAATAAAAACTGACTCTTACCAATCTCATTTTAACCGTAAAACGATTTCTAAGCCTTGGAAAATGATTTTCGGGTACAACGCTGGCGGTTAAGTCTAAATTTTGTTTTATAGGCGATGAATTTGTTACTTCTCGAGATATTGAGAAGAATACATTTAAAATTGTAGTAATATGTTCATCAGAAAAAAAATTAAACCTCAGACAACTAGCTTTTCTAAACCTGCTACAGAAAACTCAACCCTATACTCCCTCTTTAAGCCGTGCGTCAAAACATTTTTCCATTTATCGTTTCGAGGTGTTAGGCTATTTTTTGCTTTATTTGTCGCTCGACAGCGGGACGGTACAAACGTGCAAACTATGCCTAAATTCTAGATTTTCTCAACCTGCTATAACAAGATTAACTTTATACTAAAAGTTTTCAAGCTTTCTTCAAGCCACGAGTAAAACATTTTGCCGTCTGGCGCTTAGAGTGTTAGGCTATTTTTTCTTAATTCGCCGCATGACCGCCGGTCGGTACGTACGTTAATCTGTGCCTAACTTTGCGATGAATTCGCAGTTTATTTAGCGAGTACTTAGTAAAAAGGGTTATCGTTTTTTCCGCGATTTAATAGAACACGAACGTAGGAAAATGATTACACTTTTTAAGACTTGTAACGAAAAAAGAACACCCTTAACCGATTTATTTCTAGGGTACTATATCCTCTTAATTATTTATCTTATAGGATGGCAAAAAGTTAAGCAGGATACATAAATAAAATAAAAAAATAATATCAATTGACTGAACTGACCCAATTTTTGTACGTATTTAAAAAAACCATATGGCAACTTTTAAAATGGTTTATTATGGTGCTATTATTTAAGTATTTTTCTAACACGATAATTAGTTTTTTAATAGATAATTCAGTGTCTCTCAAACTTAGAGGACTTGGGACTCAAATATATATTTTTTTGATTTTAAAGATTTTTTAAAATTTGAAAAAGAAGAACGCAGTGGTCAACTTTAAACATGTAATTTTTATAGAAAAATTTAGTAGCACCCTTGAGATGGTATTTCACAAAAACGGTAAAATAACAAAGAATTAGGTCAATCAATTTTTTATGAACCCTGTTTTTGTTAAGGTACCCACTTTACTTAAACTTTCTCTACAAGTTTTTTTCTATATTAAAGCCATAGATCAACACTTTTATACGTTCACGAAAATGTTGAAGCGTACTTTTGGAAATAAAAACTGCCATTAAAAAGGACGATAAATTATGTTCGTATTTATATTATATGTTAGAAATTAAATATTGTTCGACAAATACTATAAAAATATATTTTTTTTTTTACCTTGAAACATTTTTTCATATTCCGCAAACCGAACTTTGAAAGAGTGCGAAACGAAGTGAACTAATTCAATGACTTATTCAAAATATTCATTCGACTCCCGATATATTTAGAATTTTGAAAAAAACTATATTTTCATCAAAGCACTTTCTTAGATTCCGGCGTTCGCAAATAAATGTTATTTAATTAAAATGTGTATTTTCAAATTTAATTCATATAAAATAATATGTGGTATATTTGTGGCACGTCCCAAAGTGGTAGATACTTTTAGTATCGCCCTGGCGAAAGACAACTATCCAGAAGCGAAACATTGCTTAAAATGGCCTTAGCCGTGTTTGTTGATCAGAAGCTTTATATGTCTTAATTATTTTCCCAACCTTCATCTTTTTCTTCTCCATCTCCTTCCCTTTTCTTTCCCACCACCTTCAGCTGGGACTCTTGCACGGCATTCACTTAATAAATAAAAACCGTCCCTCTTTTTTTTTTTATTCTTGATTTACATTATTATTTTCATAATATATTAATTTAATAATATATTGAATCGGTTTCCTAAATTAATTACATACAAATATATAATCTTTAAAAATATGTTTTTTGTTAAAATTTTTATTTGGGCATGTGCTTGAATAGAGTCATACTAGGCTATCATCGGCAGCACTACAGTTTGTTATAACAATACCACCTTCGTAGAGAAACAGTGCTCTCAATATTACCAACTTGGCCATGCATCCACCACGCTTCGAAGGTTTTCTTCTACCTACTAATTCATTGAGGAGCTGGAAGCAACAACGAGAAACCTCTCATTTTTTTAAATAACCTTGATTCTGCCTACTGTTGGGTTTTTTTGAATAGCGTTTAAGGTCTTTTTATTTATTGAAATTATGTTTCTTGCTTTCTTTCAGAATAAAACAGTAAATAAAAGTAATATCCTTAATTATCAATTAAATTTGTCCAGTAGCCCTATATTATTTATTTACTTATTTAACAAAGATCTCATAAAAACAGTTGTTTACCAAATATATAAAGATACGAATGACATAGTGTAATAAAAGAAACTAAACAATTATGTACACCTCACAAATAGACAAGGTATTATATATCCAAAGGAGTTATGTGAGTACAAATTGAAGTAGCGTGACGCATAATATATGATATAATAACACAAATAATGTGAACAATGAAAAACAAAAAAGAAAAGATATAAGAGAGGTTCATTCTTTTACACGTGTTATGAGATAATCGTTGAATTGACAAGTGTAAAAAATATTTTATTTAAGAGTATATAGATCGTTATTTAATGTAATATCTTTTAAATGTATTTTTTTTAAGAAAAACAAACATTCCCGGATTACAAATAACCTGAAAATATTTGAAAAACTGCTACTGCCATTATAATAAGCGGAAGATGTTGCTTGTGCAATGATAGACGACTTAGCTAGCAGAGGAATTGAACCCACGACGCCCGTTGGGAATCCGACGCGTTTTCCCACTCAGCTACTAATCTATCCCTATTTCACTCTTAATTTATATTCTGTCTCCCTCTTTGCCTCTATATATATATCTCGTATATGCTCATTTTACGATTTTTTTCAGTTTTAATTTATTCTCGATGAAGCTTGACCAAAGCGAAATCGGTAGGTGATAATATAAAACAAAATTGTTTTTTTTTTTTTTTACATGAATACCGCACAAGAGTCTCAACTGCTCCCAACCGTCTAGAGCCAGTGAGACTATGGTATCCCCAAATTGGGTATGTTGTGAGGCTGAAGGTAGTTGGGAGGGGAAGGAGATCGAACAAAGTTATGGTTTTATTTAATAAAAGTATAGTATTTTCTGTTTGTTGTTTTGGGAAAAGTAGATTTCTTATAACATTTTCCTCTTAAATCAATTAATCCATATGACTTATTCTATTTAAATAGCTAAGTTTTCTTCCTTTAACGCCTACCTTAATCTATACAAATAGCAAATACAGTTTTGACAAGCAGTTTTTTTTACATTTGAAAAAAAATCACCTTGGTGAAACATTCACAGAAAAGCAGCGCTTTAAAAAAAAGTTCTCAAAAAAAATGCGTTTTGATTTTCCATATGTAAACTTACCACATAAATCGACATCGACAATATTTTTTATATTTAAAACATAATGTTATTTTATATTCATAGTAGTAAGAGGTACCTACATGGGATGGAATGTCATACATCTCTTTCTGCCACATTCTCTGAAACTAAGTGAAAATATTAAATTTATTCATGTGAAAGAACCTACGCAATAGAGTTCTGTCACTATCTTATGGTGTACGTACGAGAGTGACCGTTAGGTACATAATAGCCCACATAATTACAAAATATAAAAACACATTTTTGCACTTGACGTATTCAATTTTTATACATTTTTCTTTTTTTACTTGTTATACTATTTTTTTTATTCACATTAAAATTATGTATTACTTTTGCTCTCTTCAGATATTTGTAATTAGCTGTATAAGAAGATGATAGAAATAAGTAAATAAACAAAAAAAAAATATTTTTATTTATTTATAATATTGAATTTTGATAGGTTTTTACCTCGTTACTTTGATGCCCACATCCGAAAAACTCATTTTACTGTTCCTCCTTAGAGGTCATCAAATATAAATGATGAAGACCAAATATTTTTTTTTACACATATTTAAATAAAATTCTTTTCTTGACATGTCTCGTTCCAGTACCGCACTCTTGAATGCAGATAATTGAGACTCATTGGTCATTATGTAACGGCGAATTGGAATTATTCGGTGTTCGGCCTTCGGATATAATTATTTCTGACAGTTACTGTCAAACACTACCCAACACTGCCGTCAATCACGAATGATTTGACATTTCGGTGACATTCTGTCAACAGCCGCGTCTCTGGCGACGAAACGAGACCCGGGTCTGCTGTGGAAACAATTGAACGGTGTCACATGACAAGAAGCGGTTCGGATCTTATTCAGTTCAAGGAATCGATTCACTTCACTTTGAATCGATGTTTTTTTACATAACCTGATTCGTGCTGCAAAATGAGCTTTAATTTTTTGCATTGCGTCGGAAAGGCTTATATTTTTTTCAACATTTGCATTTGACGGCCTCCGTGGTCGAGTGGTAAGACGCTCGACTACGAATCCAGAGGTCGCGGGCTCGAACCCGGCGTGCGCAAATAACTTTTAGGTATAACCTTAGAGTACATAGAGTGGTACCTGAGGCAGTGTAGGCAGTTTATGATGATTTGTACCGGACTCGGCAGACCAGGGCGTGATTAGGACCAGGGCTAGGTATTTTTACAACCATTCATAGCACATGTCAACATAATGTTTTTGTTTATTCGTATAACCACTTTTTCACAGTATTTTTATCAACAAAAATATAGCATATAATCTAAAAACCGTTTAGTTGTGTCGAGTTTACTCGCATATGAAAACATGTGGGCGGAGTCCCCGGAGACGCGGGAGACCAAGATCACCCTTACAGTACATAAAAGCGGTGCGTTATTTTTGTTGTCTCTTTCTCTCTCATGGTGTACGACGTAAAAAGCCGGAGAAAGTGATTTATCGCAAGTTTGTATAGGTTGGGTAAAAATAATTAGCTATCTCTACATACATTGTTACTCCAAGGGAATAAAATATTTAATTATATTAGGATGCCATAGTCTCACTGGCTCCAGGTAGTTAAAAAAACCCCGGGTTACGATTAACCTGACAATATTTGATAAACTCCTACTACCATCATAATAAGCGGAAAATGTTGCTTTTTCAATGTGATGGAGGATTTAGCTAGGTAGCGGAGGAATTCGTGGGAATCCGACGCATTTTTGAACTCGGCTACCGACCGGTCAAAAGAACTCTTTGGTAGTCACATAAATTACATGTTTTAGCTATGTTTTGTGACTTGATCTGAATATATGGATACTTCAGCACCTTGCTGTTCCTCTTCTTCTCCCCCTACCGCTTTCAAATTCACAACATTCCCCAAATAGGAATGCAGTAGTTCCACTGGCTCCGGCCAGTTAAACCCCTTTGTACTGTCATGTAAAAAGTAACCATTTCTAGATTGTCATTTAAAATGCTTATAATGTGCCCTATTTTAGATATCGTTCTTGTTATATCAGGTACGGTTTCAAATCCACGATCTCTGGGTCTGGAGCCAAGGATCTTACAGCTATGCCTTGGAGGTTGTATCTTAATGCTAAAACCATATTGAGAGCAGTTCTATGCTTCATACAAGTACCTTTGTAGGTAAATCACACATGTAACTATAAAGTTATGCACTTATATATTATGTATTGCACAACGGTGATCATTTCCTGCTACCTACATATATCAAGAAGTTGTTATTTCTTGGCAAAATGATAAAAACAGGTAAACCGATACATATTGAAAGAGTGTCAGGGTTGTTGTATAACTAAATTGCTCGTGTAGATAGAGCTGTATCCACGTTCGTATATTTACCTCAAATACTAATTAGGTTTCTTTAGTAGCATATTGATTAGTAATTACTTTTATTACCTTTAGTAAGGTGATATAGACAGCGAAGACACCATATTCATTTTATGAATCGGGGCAAACAAGGTAATCGAGATATTACAACGAGAATATTGCTCTGTTGAACATAAATAATACCGTCACCGGAAAGACAAAAGGGCTGAAACGCCACTTTAAGAAGTAAACACAAGAGCACTTTTTTTACAATAAAATTCATAAGTTTTCAGTACCTGTTAAAAAAAAGTTAACTCAGGTAACTCAATGCTTTCACTGAGTTACCTGAAGCGACAAGAAGGTTTTTTTTAAGTCACAAACTTGTGTCGCTTTGAGTCAAAGCTTTCGATGCAGAAAACAAACTAATCAAAACTGCACATTTTTTTTTTTTTTTAAAAGAAAGACAAACATTCCCGGGTTACGAATAATCTGACAATATTTGAAAAACTCCTACTGCCATCATAAGAAGCGGAAGATGTTGCTTGTGCAATGATGGAGAACTTATCCCGCAGAGGAATTGAACGCACGACGCCCGGGTGGGAATCCGACGCGTTTGTTCACTCAGCTACCGACCGCATATAAAACTTATTTTTGACCAAAGTGTCGCTTAAGCCTTTTTGCCTTTCCAACGACGATATGGTTTTCAGTGGACAGAAAGGACATTAAGTTGGAAGGATACAAGACAGGAAAAACCGAAACTAAGCAAATTAAGGATGTGTAAAAGAAATTAAGCTTTAAATTTTATTTTTTACGTACATTGTTGCCTGGCTTTCACTCCTAGATTATTTTTTTTTTTTGATTTTATGGATTCTTTCGTAATCCTCTGCTAACTAGTTGGGGCTTATTCAAATACCCCTCATAATGAATATCTAACTAGTACTGCGGCTCATTAGGCTTTATTACTATCACCATCTGATGGTTGTATTTAATTGACTGAATTTAAGGACACATTAGTGAGTTCTTAGGGAAAAGGTCTTAACTGGATAAAAAACCCTAAGATTAATTACTCCTTCTAGTATAAAACGTAAATCCATTACAATACTTTTTTCCATGATTTTTAAAAGCTATGCAAATGTCTTTAATTAAATATTTCTTCTGTTGTGTGATTTTTTAAAAACGTTCGTTTGAATTCGCACAAGTAAAGAGCATATCTAAAAGCAAAGGCACACAAAAAAGTGGCAATGAATTTTTTGGGGTTGTCTGTATTGACAGCCTTCAAATTTAATTGACAGTGCAATGAGTGAGTCCTCCCACGTCAAATTTATATAATATTTAAATACATATTTGTAACTCTACGAGAATTGTACTATGATACATTTGCGGTAGAGATTTGAGAATAGAACCGAAGGGGCGTCACATAAAATAACCATTTCATCTCTCAAACGTATATTTATAGATCCATTTTGAAGACTTGTATCTCTCTAATTGAGATTGATTGAATTGACCGTCTACTTTGATCGAGTGTGGATATCGTTAAAAGCTGCTGCTAATATGACAACTAGATTATATGACATTGTGTATAGGCATCAAAACTGGATGATTAAATTGATTAATGGCGGAGTGCGTTCTGGGGTTCAAACTGTTTCGGAAAATAAAATACCTGCTGTAAGAAGTTCATCCACTAACAAGTTTTACTACCCGGTTCTTGCCCATGTCTCTAGCCACTTTTTTTTAATTATTTTTTATTACAATATATCTTTTTTAAAACAGACATGTTGAAAAACAATAATATTTTATTCACAGTCCTCCTCACTAGGGATTCCTGTTCCGAGGGGGACTGTAGGTTGCTACGTTGGTGTCTCTGGTTCTATGTGATCTTTATAATTTCCTCGTCTTCATGGTTATTGATCCACATTTTTATGTTGCTCTTGAACATTTGCATCTCGACGGCATCTCTAATATGTTTTGGGAGAGCATTATATAATTTGGCAGCATGGAACTTGTGGTTTTTTTGTCCAAAAGATGTGTTCAATCTTGGAATGTTGATTTTATTTAAGGTTTTTGTTCTTTTAGTGTGAGTGTGTTGGCCAGTAAGGTACTCACTCTTTCTTTCAAAATTATGTACAGCATTTTTTGAACATATTTTTGTGATGCTGGGAACAATAAAGTTTAAAAAAAATTTCTTTTGACTAGAAATTTCAAAATTAAACTAAATTACTTTTCGGAAATGTATTTAGCACCTCTGAGTTGACTGTTGAGTAACTAACTACCCGTCAAGTAACTTTAATCATAGGTCTAACATGGCGGTGAAAACAGGCATTTATTGGCGGGTAGCGTTACTCAGCGGTGGTGAAACAGATAATATACATTACTCAACACGCAGCGCTAATCGCCAGTTTACTCACAGCTAGTTGTACAATTAGAAAATTTATTAATTATTGTTGCAACAGTCAGATGAATATTTCAATGGCGTTCAAAAAAAAGGTTTAGTCGATCTATAAACACCACAGACAGAAAAATCTGTGCAAATTTCATGACGCCAGAACTCACCCTTGGAACCTCAACATGGAACCAACTTTATGGCGTCATGTCTGTTTTTTAATAGTTAAATTGAAATTTTAAAGCTCCATAGCTCATGATTGAATCAATTTCGTGTTGAAGATAGTTGTATTGACTAGATACTCGGGCGTAACCAGATAGTTTCCATTATAAATAATCATGGTACAGGTTAAATTACTTACAGCAGATGAACGAAAAGTATGTTTTTAATCCATTTATACTTTTCTGTCCACAATATCTATACCGCAGCGACGCGGGGCTTCCGACTGCACAGATAAGTTCGCACGTTATCTTTATGGGTACTCCTGTTCGCAGTTTGTTTACATAATTATACCAGTAATAAAAACTTACAGAAAAAAATGTACCATATTTTTAGATTCGTTGAATACAAACGTGTAAAGGTAATTTTTGTAACATTACCGCAGAATCACCTTGAATGACGTAAATAACTGCGAACATGATCGTATCTCGTTAGATCACGTGGATAAAAATTATCGACAAGTGATTTTTATTTTCCGCGTCTAATCAGTCATCCCGAGGTATGAAATACCTTATTATTGATGTGTTTAAGTTAGATGCGACACTAGAGGCTTGAAGCGGTTCCGCTAAATTGGAGCCGACTGGAACCACAGTCAAACAGTTGCTTTCAAGCAGCTGCCAACGCATGACGTATTGATAGCCGAACGCCTCTGTCGTTTTTTATATTAACTCCACACAGGAGACCTCGAGGGAAATAATTTCCTTCAGGACCTGTCATCTTTGGGGATGCTGTGTGGAGGGTCTTTTTGAGGAAAGGAAGGAGTGAATCTGGGTCTTGAAGAGGCCCATGTTGAAGGAGGGAGGAAACACAGAGGCCGGCAAATCGTTCTACAGCCGAGCTGTTGAACATAAGAATGAGTCGTAAAAGCGACCCGTTCTCATGAATCGAATGTCGAAATGTCCTAAAATTTTGATTTGCTGCTGAAACCGAGGTAAAAACATTCCCATAAAGCATAAAAAGCCAAGGGAGTACCTTTTACCAGGAAAGTGCGTTTATAAAAATAATACAAATTAAAATAACTGCTAATTAAGTAAGAATATGTTTTTTTTGATAAAATTTGATACTCGGCAAACACACCAACTGTCACATTGCGTTATACGTCGCCACTTTGGGTAATTTAGGCAAGGTTCGGCATGGCTCGTGAGCATCGTTCGACTGCCGAACGCGAGTATCCCCTCTCCGCACCACATACCTCTCCCGGACTAAATGGAACGCAGTTCAGAATTTTGGATAACATTGTATTGTATGACGTCCAAACAGGGCGCGTCGCAGGCGATTTTTTTTGATAGACTCAAGGTCAAACGAATTGCTGTCGCAATCCAAACAAAATTTTGGGAAATGAAAACTTTTTTATATTTTAAACGTAGATTTAAAAAAAAACCGCCCCAAAAAAAAATATTAACATTCAAGGTAAAACTACAATATTCCGTCATTTGCATCATAAAATAATTAGAACATTTAAAAAATATTGTAGATATTTTGCTAAAAACCTTTTTGCAAATTTATTGAGCCGAGAATGATCAAAAATACTCTTTTTTGTTCAGGAAGTTTTCCCTTACACTTTTTGTCAAATTCTATAAAATATTATAAATCATCTCTATTAAACAATATTATTTGTAATTAAAAATATATTCAATTGTTTATCCAATACTTTGCTCTTAAATAGCTAGTCAATGAAATAATTTTCGTCCATTCGCTGTATTTCTTCTTTTTCACCAAATTTTTGATATTTTATTAATTAAGTAGGCCATTGGCATACGAAATGCCTACTCGATAAAAAAAAACAATAACCAGACGTAAAAAAAAAAATGCTGTTTCTCAGTGACGTTTCGCATGGACATCACTGTCGGAAGTGAAATACATAAATGCACCCATACACAAAATCTTAAGTATGTGTTGTTGGGTCAACTCTAATTGACCTATAACTCAAAACACTCTATTTTTTATGACAGTATAGTGTGCGGGAGTGCGATATATACTATTAGCTATGTATACACACACTTCAGTCAAAAGGGAAAAATAAAGTGTATGAAATCAATTGTGACTATAAAAATATATTCAGGCCTTTCCATGAATGTTCAAGTATTTATCGACTAACTTGCTAGTTGGGAACGGCTCGTGGGCTAGCCTCGCGGTGTATTGACAAGGCTATTGATTATAAATTTTAAGATAAAACATTTATGATTATTGATTAATTTTAGCAATTTACGACTCGATTACCAAAACATTTATTTACAAGTCTATTTGAACAATCATAACTGTTAATCAGAAATCTGTTGAAACAAGAAAAACTCTCGAATGGTGAGCTAAGGATATGTAATGGTCCAACCAGTTACGTACATGTGCAACTTACCCATGTCACCAAGCATTCATACCAATGTCCTATTGTTTTTCTTAATTGCATCCCTTAATGCATTTCTGTCTCATAAATTATATCCTAACATCGCTTTCTAAAATTCTTTTTAACATGTATTATTCCATAGACCACATGTTTGGACTCTGATGCTTTAAGTTTGACCATGCAGGTATAAAAGCAGAGCATTTCTGTAAAAACACTATACAAGTGTGAACGGCTATCAGGTCGTTGGCACTTTTGACATGAGCAGGTGGCAGCGCTGTGGCGCTTTTCGGCACTATACAGTTAAGATAGATTAACCGATGTTTTTTTTATCCAGGTCACTAATGATGACTAATAGAGGTACTACTATTGTTTACAATGTTAGTTGATTATTCAAATTCCATTTAAGAGAATGTGATACCAAGTCCCATATCAGTATTTTGATTTTATTTATTCTTTTATCATTACCCATTTTACCAATTTTACCGAAGAAAATGATCAAGGTTGGTATAATTTTCTTATCAAAATCCAATAATTTGAATGAGAAATGAATATGTACCGCCCTTGAGGTGATTTTTCACAAAAACGACGCTATACAAATTATCCAAATATTATTATTAATGTCTTTTCGTGCAGAAGTCTGAATTTTATCTTGACTTACAACGTAAATGAACGTAATTAGAGGATATAAGGTAGAGCGAATGAACGAAGAAAGGAGTGTGAAAATAATATATGATGCGAAAGTGAACGGAGGAAGAAGTCAGGGATGCCCGAGGAAGACGTGGCACGAGCAAGTGAATCAAATACTTGAATCGGGTCGTTTGACGAGTCAAAATAACAGAAGAGTATCTATGAGACGATGTACTCGTATGAATATGAATGAAGCAAGGAGTGTGTGTCAAAACAGAGTTGTATGGCACTCCATCCTCTCTGCATACCTCTGCGGGCAAACGGCGTGATGGTTGAAATTTAAGTAAATCTATATTTGTATTTCTGAATGATTACGTCGGATCTCACACTGTTTCAATATTGTTCAAAGAGATACATTTGTAAAATTAACCATATTTTCCGATTTCACTCAAACGCAGTGCTTAATTTGATGCAAGTTTTTTTTTTCGTCAAGTGAAAAACGATGTAGGTTGTCCACAGGTATGTTAGCAGTTATAATTATAGTACCTGGACTTATCTTATGCAAAACTGCGAGGACATCCGTCCTTTCGAGGTGACCTAAATGTATTAAACCTTTTCGTAGAATAAGCGTTTTTTATTTCTATATCAGTTGTTCGCAAAGGCTGAAAGTTTTGCACATTCTCGAAAAAAGAGTCAAGATTTTTTTTAATAAAAGTGTTCAAAATTTAGACAGCCTCTGAAGACGAGCGGTTTAGATCCTCGGCGAATCCAGAGGTCGCGGGTTTGAATCCCAGCAAATTCTGTTCAATTAATATGTGTTATTTTACATTAATTTAAATAATATGGTATATAGAACACGTTCTAGCCCTAGGCTAAGACGAGAATTTAGAATCGAAAGTTTGCTTAAAATGGCTTTGGTCGTGATGGTATCCCTAACGGGGGTTGTAATTAACTAACTAACTAACCATCACGCCGTTTCTTCGCAGGGGTAGGCAGAGAGAACGGACCGCCATATAACTCTGTCTTGGCACACACTCCTTGCTTCATTCACATTCATACATCGTCTCATACATACTCTTCTGTTATTCTCCACATTTTTAACATGGTCATACATAGTTTTATTTATTTTTTGGATGATTTTTATAGCGCCGTTTTTGTGGAAAATCACCTCAAGGGCGCTGTACAAATCTTAATTTCTACTTAATATTAATTCTTAGTTTAATGGTCAGTAGTCAGTCAGGAGCCGGGTCCAGCGGTGACCAAAGGTAGCCGAATTCGTCGCCGGTGTCGGAAGGCGGCTTGGTGGTGGGCGGCGTCGGCTTGGGCGGCACGGGCGTCGTCGTAATCGTGGTCGTCGGCGCTACGGCGCTGGTCGTGGTGGTCCTTCTTCTTGCGGAAAAACTTGCGCAGCTGCCCGGGCATGTTTGTTGCTGAAAAACTGTCATCGGAGTCCTCCAGAGTCAGAGTATGCTGCGCTGGTGCGGAGTTCGCCAATCCGCCATTTTTCTTCTCAACTGCTTCAAACCCTGTCCCACGCTCTTCTTCCTCATACCCATTGCCCCTGTCGCCCTGGGCTTGGAGCCGGGGAGGCGACGAGGACACGCAGACCAGGAGATCCTTGAGGCTGCAGAGGCCGATGAAGGAGCCGCCGGAGGACAGCCAGGTGAGGGCGGAGACGCACACTCCACTGGGGGCTGGCCTCGAACCCCGCAAGTGGTGTTCGTAGAAACTTCATTGCTGAGCTGAAACTTAATTGGGGATGCCATAGTCCCACTGGCTCTAGAAAGTTGGACGCAGTTGAGACTCTAGTTCGGTATTCACTGGCAGGTCCCATCAGATAGACACGTGACATATGATTATTATTTTAATTATTATTTATTAATGAATTTATTTTTTATTTTATTTATTTATTTATTTTATTTTATTTATTTATTTTTATTTATTTTTTTTTTATTATTATTATTTTATTATTATTTTATTTTTTTGAGTGATTTGTGAAATATCCTACTTATTTGGCGAAAAATAACAAGACTAAAACACGTCAGGCAGCTGCAAAAAGCGCCACGACATTTCTGGCAGGTTATATGCGCAGGCAAAAAGAAGAACTGATGATTGTATTGAATTGACAAAAAAAAAGGTCGCCTGCCGGTTACCGGGCCGGCGGTCGAAGGGACGGAAAACATGTGGCAAATGGTCATCGTGACGACCATTCTCGGGTTTTGGCACTGCATTTAAAAAACTGATATTTGAAGATTTACCGCACATACGTCTCAAGCATCTCATTTCCACAGCATTCAGTCTAATTTCATCCTTCCTCTGCCAGTTCTATGCCTCACTGCCATACATCGGGGTTGGTATAAGCACTCCATTGTGGACCGCTATCTTCGCTTCTTTGGTCAATTTTTTATTTGTGCCAACAGCGTTCAGTCTTCCATTAATGGAGTTTCCTGCATTCACCCTTATTTCAATAACCTTATCAGCCTTTCCGTCTCTCGTAAACATACTTCCTAAATACACAAACTCATCCACTTGCTCCAAGTATTCATCATTCACAACTATATTGCACGCTGTTCTCGCACTCTCTCTTTCAAACACCATGACTTTGGACTTGCTTACATTCATCATCAACTCATTTTGCATACATACTTGGTTCATCCTAGACACGAGAAACTGTAAATCTTCCATACTGTCAGCAATCCTGTGAGGCTAAAATGAAGGAGATGGGGAAGTGGAAGGTTGAGAAGTACCTGACTATTCAGATTTGGTCACCGAGCACGGCTATTACCATTTCAAGCAACGTTTTGATTCTGAATGGTGGTCTTTCACCAGGGCAATACTTAGAGTATCTACCACTCTAGAACGTGACGCAAATATACTATATATTACTTTATATTAATTAAATATAAAAAACACAAATTAATTACGCATCGTTTCTTTACGCACGCCGAGATTTGAGCCCGCAACCTCTGGATTTATAGTGGAGCGTCATAACCACTCGAGCTTGCTTGTTTCACGTAAGATAACATACATTAAAAAAAACAATGGTTGGTTTATTGAAACAAATACATCTCAGTCACATGTAACTTATTATCAGCGATTGTACGTAGATAACGCAATCATTGAAATACAGTACCAACGTCATATAAGAAGCTATGAGGTATTTTAATATATTGCTGGTATAAACACTCGTGTAGAATAATCTGATAGTATTAATACCGTAAGCCGTCTTCTGCCACGTTCGATGGAAAAATTGCTCATACATACAAAAGTTTAAAAAATTCTTCCGATTACGGTCCTTCACAATTTACTCACTATGATCCTTTTGATGTGTGTGTCGCGACTAAGCCACGCGGAGTGGGTTTTTATCTGCTAGTATAATTGAATTGAATATCGCGTGAATAAGATCTTGTAATTCCGTTATTTACGGAAACGATGTTGTACTATTTTCCGGTATTCAGAAATTATGTTCATTACTGCAAACTTATATGACTGCAAAGTGCATTGCATGCACGATGAAATTTTTGCTTTCCTGATTTTAAATGGATCTGGTAAGACTGAACCCACATTGTTTTTGAAGGGGACTACAGGACTTTTTTGACGGCCTTCATGGTCGAGTGGTAGGACGCTCGACTACGAATCTAAAGGTCGTGGGCTCAAACCCGGTGTACGCCAATAACTTTCATTTAATTACTATGTGTTATAACACATTTGATTCGTATAAAAAAATAAAAATAAAGTATATTTTCGGCACGTTCCAGAGTAGTAGATACTCTAAGTATCGCCCTGGTAAAAGACCACCATTCAGAATCGAAACGTTGCTTGAAATGGCTTTAGCCGTGTTTGGTGACCAGATCTGAATAGCCAGGTACTTCCCCACCTTCTTTTTCCCAATCTCCTTCTCCTCCCCACCACCTTCAGCCTCAAAACATACCCTATTTAAGGATGCCATAGTCTCACTGGCTCTAGACGGTTGGGAGCACTTAGTGTTGAGGTCATCGCAAATATATTAAGCACATAATGTCATTTCCAGCATAAAGCATAGAATTTTTCAATTCAATGCTTTATGCTGGAAATGTCTGGAAATCAATTTATATATTTTTTTTTATTTAAAAAGAAAGATAAACATTCCCGGTTACGAATAACCTGAAAATATTGAGAAATTTCTACTGCCATCATAATAAATGTAATATGTTGCTTGTGCAATGATGGAGGACTTGGTTAGCAGAGGAATTGAACCCACGACGCCCAGGTGGGAATCCGACGCGTTTGTCCACTCATCTACTAACCAGCCGTTTCGCTTATAATGATGGTAGTAGGAGGAATTGAAATATTGTCGGTTTATTTATAACCTTGGAGTAATTTTTTTTACACAACCTACACAAACTTGGGATAAATCACTTTCTCCGGGTTTTTACGCCGTACACCACGAGAAAAAAAGAGACGACTAAATTTCCCAAATTATCACACCGCTATAAAGTACCGTAAGAGTGTTTTTAATGTCCCGCGTCTCCGTTGACTCCGCCCGCACGTTTTGATATTCGACATAAATTGACGTAACTCGGTAACGGGTTTTTAAGTTATATGCTATATTTTTATTTACAAAAACACTGTGAAAAGTGGTTATACGAATAAACAAAAACATTATGTTGACATGTGCATGGATATTTATACATGGATGTATAAATACCCTAGCCCTGGTCTTAGTCACGCCCAGGTCTAGTATATTATTGCTCTGAGTTTATAATACATATTTTATTAAAAACACATCCATAAACTTCGGGCAACTAAAACTCTTGTAACGTCATCACCTAATTTTAAATTAAAATTATAACGCAATATGCGATGGAAACCAACAGGTATTTCAGCGGATGTGAAAACCGGATGGTAAGCCATATTATGTATTATTAATGATTACGATTGGTATAAAAAAAGCACTTACTCCCAACTAGTGACTAGTGATCAAACATGAAACGAGTATTTTGAAATAATTCACAGGATATAGAAAAAAGCAAAATAACAGGTGCTTCAAGATAAGAATCAAGAATTTAATTTTAGATCCGAAAAAAAATTGCATCGATATTTCAGCCAGTCCATTTTCTCGATAACCCGTAATTACGTCTACATAACATAGTTATGCATCGACCATGTTTTGTTGAACTCGTTATGAAGCTGAAAAAAAAACTTTGAATGAACAATCAGGTATGCCCCAAGGTTTCTTTATGGGTCTATTATTAAATTGATTTGTTTAATATTATTATTTATTACATATCTTTTTATCATCGATTTGTTGTCAGAATATCTTTTGAACACCTCAATGACACAAAATAGTTTAAAATATAACCAATTAAATGAAAATACAACATTCTGTATCTGCTGAAAAAAATGCACAACTGTCTAAATCCTGGAACTACATACTACACACTGCAGTGCTTAGAGTAAGAATATTTACAGAGAGAGAGCTAAATGTTTTTACCCAACCTATACAAATTTACGATAAATCAAATTGTTTTTACGTCGTAAACCGTGAGAGAGAAAGAGAAAAGACAAGTTTTACTTTTAGGTATGTAAGCGTGTTTTCAGTCTCCCGCGTCTCCGGAGACTCCGCCCACTACGTTTTACTATGCGATATGACTCAACGATTTTTGCGGTTATGTCCTATATTTGTATTGATAACAATACTGTGGAGACAGAGTGGTTATACAAATAAACAAAACATTATCTCGGCATGTGCAATGGATGGCTGTAAAAAGGTGTGCACATGAAAATTATAGCCACGCCCGAGTCGGGAAAAAATCAACGATCCTGACTACACTGTTTCGCAAAGCTATCCCTCCTGTATATTATTGCTCTGAGCTGCTGTGCATCAATGTAGACATTATTTCTTTGGCTACAATTCGCAGTTGATTGTAGTATCAAAGTCAGATAGGACTGTTTTATTAGTCTGTAGTCTTTCTCTTCTTTCCCCACACACCGTTATAGATCCAAATTAGGATCGTTGTTTTACATGGCACTTTCAAAACTTAGTGAAAAATATTTATACTGGAAGGATGCTAGTCAAAGATCAAAATGTTTTATAAATGTGGGGCTGTTACCCTGGGCAAGATATTTGGTAAAATAAGATAGCCGACCATCTAAGAGGCTTCTTCATAATGAGCCTGCAAAACGAAGGAGCGCTATGACAGTCAAACTTTGGTGACTAGACAATACGGAGATGAACTTTGAACCCTTTGGCGTTTGGCGTTAGTGAGAGGTATCCTCTAAAGCCATGTATGCAAGAGTAGAGGCCTTGCATAGAGCCAATCACGAATCTCCAAGGTCTGTCACAGAGAGTTAAATAAACACAAATATTTAGTGTACTTTTATTTTAGCTAGAAACCACATAAAAATCTTCATTCTTAATAATAAAATGAGTTTAAAAAAACACTCTTCACATTCTCCAGAACCTTCTCATAGTATTCGAATAAAACAAAAATTTAATGAATGGTTTATCAAACCTTATTGACTATTTTGTAGTGTGAAAATTTCAAATTTGGAACTGACCGATGCGTTAACAAAACAAACAAATTAAAAAGAGAATTTTCAAATGCCTACCTGCCTAGTAAAATACCTGCCCATAATGTATTTTAGCAGATATTACTCTATATTTCAAATGGGTGGAACTAATATTTTTTTTGGCAAACTAATATTTTTGGCTAATATTAATACTAATATTTTTGGCGTAACTAATATTTTTTTTGGCAAGTCTATCCCGGGATTTTTCGCAGGGCTGTAAATAATATTAAAATCGTCCCTTAGAAAGAAAATGCGTAGTTAAGTTTTCACCGGTGATGTGATATCTGCAAAAAAATCCCTAAATATCGGGAAAAAAATATATCGTTAAAAAGTTGATTCTTTCATGAATCGACGAATTTTTTGCCTTCGATTTCGTTGGCATCATCTTGTGCTCTGAATAAATCGAATGTTTAGGGAACGTTAGATTTCAAAGAAATAATTTTTTAGGTTATTACCTTCATGTTTTTCACCCAAGTCCCTTACCATCCAACCATTTCACCGTAACGAATTTCGTATTCAACAACACCGAGTTCGAAACAATTGACGAACAATAAAAGTTGTTGCTAGTTCGTTTCGCTCGCTCGTCGGTTTGTTGTTTGATCTCCAAAAAAATATAAAATAAGTGTGGTGTTTCAAGAACTTTTAATTTTAACTACATTGGTGCGTGAATGGTTTCCCATTTTTCCTTCATTCCCTTATCTTTCCACAAGCTGTAATCAGACACTTCTTTCAAGTAGTTGTAGTTTATCGTTTACAGTCCACTATTTCCCAAATTAATCTGATACTGTGAAACACATTCGGGTTTCATCGCGGCTTCGGATCCAACAGGGAATGTTTACATAATGTCAGAGGTAAATAATAAAAAAATGGCCTTCACGAAGGTGGATGCCTCAGGAATTTCCGCCCAGCATTTTGCAGCACTTTCTCAAGTCAAACAAAGAGATAAGGTGACAAACAGAGATACCGCCATCTCAATTATCTGTCTCTAGTCACCTGATAAACGCCGTGACTTAGATTAGGCGGTACAAACACAAACGCAACCGCGATAATTTACAATGACTTAGTGCAAATTGCGAACTCGGCGCAAGTTGGTTAGCGTATCGGTGTTTGCGTTTCCATATTGTTATTTGCTTCTCGAGTTACTGTCAGGTTTTGTTTAAATATTCTCAACGAGCGGATGCCTAAGTCTTTTGCTAATATTTGAGTGTTTTACACGGTGTAAAATTTGAGCGACAGCATTTATACGTATGATGAGTGTTTGAGGTGTAAAATGTACTTGAAGTGATCTTGTCTCTTGCGTTAGAATTGTTTTAATTTTATTGCAGACCAAATGAGGTTAACATTATACGTTTATACCAGCGAGTCGTACGTGATGGGGTAATTTTATGAGCAGGTAAGCAAATGATGCAGACAATTTTTCAGTGAAGCTTTCGTGCAGTGAGCCTAGCGTCATAAAACTTGCACAGATTTTCAGTTTGTTAATTTCGAAACAATGCAACTGTTTTCGCTAAGCTGAGAAAATTCGAAAGCATGAGCTATAGAGCTTATATCTGTGTGCGCAAGGAAGAACGGAATGAGTCAATAAACGTAGATGTTCAGGAGTGTCAAAACAAAACTAAGGAATTTCGTTTTTTGTACGTCACATTTCCTTTTAGAAAAAATAATAGAGCATTATTTTTTTTTCTGACACATCTCATTTTTCCTTGCTAGATATGTATTTAAGGAACAATTCTGCATACTTTAATTTTTTAATTGTTATTCAATAATTGTTAAAAAATGTGTTGAATTTATGGAAAAAAATTCTGTTCTATTAATAATTAATAGACACAAACTGTTTCACCTATCACACACCAAAGTAACGGGTAGCTTATAAAGTCTCAATTCTGTGTTTAGCAGTTCCTGTCAGGCCACAGGCATTTAAAATGGTGTAGAAATGAAAAATCTAAAAGTTTACGTTTCTTCCTGATTCCTAATAGATAAAAACCATATTTTTTATGGCTAATCGATGATTCGTCATCCGTCATCGTCATTATTAAGTTTCGTCACAATAATTTCTTGTATCCATACTATGCTAAAAAATGGTTGAAATGTCCAGAGCGTCGGGTTCTCACTCAGTGTTCAATCCAAAGATCAGACAATCATCTAACATTATATAAGATAATTAATCTTTCATTATCGACGTCCTTTTCCAGGAAGATGAGATGACCGTTTTAATGTGCAAAAGCTGACTATTCTAATACCTGCGAGTCCCGGAGTGACCCGGGAAGAAAGGCGGTGACCCAGCACAGGCTCCGGAGATGAGACTGGATGCGGAGGAAATAAGATCCCTACAAGGATGTGCAAGTGTTGCCAATCGTAAGAAGTTTTTCTATTTTTAAATGTAGTATTTACATATTTTTTACTGTGGTACATACCGCACAAGAGTGTCATCTGCTGCCCCGACGGATAGAAGGGGCATAGGGTTGAGATTGCTGTAGCAGACCTAGAAAGGTGTTCTGTCCAAGGTGTACATTTTATTATTTTCTGATGAAAATATTTCTATAATCTCAAATGTTTTCAGAAGAAAATCTCTTGGGAGTAGCTAATTTATCGCTTAAAAAATAAAACCAGGCATCTACTGCTAAATTTATTCCTGTAACACGATATATAAATTCTGTAAAGCCATTTTACGGTAAGAATTAGAATTGCAAAGGTTAATTAGAATTAATCTAAAATGTAAATTATTTAATAATTCCCGAGAGCATCATAGGAAAACATTTAAAAAAATTGTTACAGATTCATCAAAATTAATTTAAATGTAAATTTTCGGTACCAATTTATTATGATTCAATTTTTATTTTATTTTGAAAACTTATTATTATTTATTGACCTACGGGACCCTCTAGGCGACAATTAAGAGTTCACAGTACTGTCAATAATTAATCATTGTTGAAAACTTATTTACTTTCTAAAATCTGCTATGTAATACACGAAAAATACATACTTCATATTCGGCTATAATTTGTGAGATTTTATCACACGGAGGTAGGTAAAACAAAAGTACACAGGCGAGGAACAAAAGCGGGCAGTAAATTATTACACCTATTTATAAATTTACCAGAGTTAGAACAAGTTGTTAGCATCTTTTAAATCATTAATAATTTATATATTAGATAGGTAAGATTATGTACAGAGATCGCTAAACGAGTTTATTTTTTATAAAAAAATATTAGTTTATGTCCATATTATTATGTCGAGCAAATTTTGTTGTTTTTCTTCACCATGTTTCCAATCGAACTTAGCAACTGTTGAGTCGAAATTTAAGCTTAATTTAATTTGACACTCAAGTCAGGGAATCCAATCACTAGGCTTGGAGTTGGCTAACCGAAGGGGAAGTTTGATAAACTGTCGACAGAATTTCAGAAGCTTGTGTAATACAAAAATTGAAAATCGTAAGTATTTATTATAATATTTACAATTATCTTAATATACAATTATATCGGTATATATAGAGAAATATATTTCCGTTGTAATGCATATTTACAGGAAAATTAAAATTCCAGTTCAAGAAAGAACTTGAATCAATATAATACTTTACCATCAGATATTAGTTTGAAAAAAATGCAATTTTTTATGTATTTCATATATAAAACAAACAATCATTTACTCATCATGAAAGCGGTAGAATTTATTTAAATTTATGATTTGAACGAGAATATGAATGTGTGGTAAATATGCATTAAAAAGTTTTACTCTAGACGTCATTTTGTATTTGTTAATATCACTCAAACCTAAACAAAGGTAGAACATTTAAGCGTTTTAAATGTTAGAACGAAGTTAAAATGTTAAGTTTTGCTAATATAATATAATAAATGGTAGATGCATAATCGGTAAACTCGCCAAACGCACGCCCAACATTTGTACACGGTTGACATTCAATACATGAGAACGGGTCGCTTTTACGACTCGTTCTTATGTTCAACAGCTCGGCTATGGAACGATTTGCCGGCCTCTGTGTTTCCTCCCTCCTTCAACATGGGCCTCTTCAAGACCCAAGTTCACTCCTTCCTTTCCTCAAAAAAACCCTCCACACAGCATCCCCAAAGATGACATAGGCCCTGAGGGAAATTGTTTTCCTCAAGGCCTCCTGTGTGGAGTTATTGTAAAAAAAAAAAAAAAATACGCTCAGTATCGTCCTTGTGAAAGACCACCATTCAGAACCTAAGCGTTGTTTGAAATGGCTTCAGCCGTGTTTGGTGACCCGATCTGAATAGCCAGGTACTTCTCAACCTTCCTTTTCCCCATCTTCTTCTTATTCCTATTACCTTAAGTATCGCATTAGGAATGCCATAGTCCCGCTGGCTCCAGACGGTTGGCAGCAATTGGGACTCTTATGCGGTACTGACAAAAAATAAGCTAAAAATTTGACTAGCCACGGCTTTCATCATACCACAGATGAAACATCTCGGCCTTAGTATTTCTTATAAATAAATATGCGGGATTATTATGATTCGAATAAATCTCAAACTAAAATGGTGTATGATTTTATTGTTCACCAGTGTAATATACATATGACACTAGCAGATATCAAAATAAATCGCGCACAACCTATCATTATCACATGATTGTGGCTTACCATTAATCATTTGGTCCAGAGAGCAGAGAGGAGAGAGGGAAGAGAGAAGGTTGGTCAACTCAACAGCTCCCGAGGCTGTGAACTGACCCTGTTAGAATGCTATTTTATGGCATATTCAGTATTTATTGGCGTAATAATCTGTTTACAAATGTGCCAATATATCATTCATGTCATGAAGTTATGGAGCAAAGTGGCAAACATTAAATTGTTTGATTTGATTGCTTAATTTTTGGTGTGGTTTGATTGTTTGGGATTTCCCGATTTAGGTAGGTTGTGCAATCATAGCAGCTACACTAATTACACCTAATATTAGCCACGGATGTAATCGAACCACTTGAATAATTGAACCATTATAATGGATATGATAATCGAAACATTACAAAAATCGTAACACGAATTACCAAATGCAGAGAAACGAAAAATACGAATTAAAAAAGAACGACAATTTCCAAAAAAACGTCATCAATCAATCATTGATTTTAATTTGACGGCCTCCGTGGTCGAGTAGTAGGACGCGTGACTACGAATCCAGAGGTCGCGGGTTTAAACCCGGCGTGTGCAAATAATTTTTAATTAATTATTATGTGACATAACGCATTTAATGCATATGAAATAAAATATCGTCGCCGGAAAGGCAAAAGGGCTGAAGCGCCATTTTGGAAAGCTTACATCAGAGCACTTGAAAGTTTTTATGTTTTACAATAAAATTCATAAGTCTTTCCTGGTTGGAATATTTAAAAAAGAGTTGAGTCAGGTAACTCAATGCTATCACTGAGTTACCCGAAGCGACAAATGACTAAAAAAAAACTCGTCTCGCTTGAGTCAAGCCTTCTCCCAAATGGTAAATATATTTTAGATGGCTGAAGGGTCACAAAAGTTTTCAGAATCAAACGAGAGTCAGTGCGTTCGATGCAGAAAACAAAACTGATCCAAGTTAGATATTTAACTCTCTTTTTACCAAAGTGCCACTTAAGACCTTTTGCCTCTCCAGCGACAATACGAGAATAACATATTTGCCGCACGTTCCAAAGTACTAGATACTCGTAAGTATCGCCCTGGTGCCCCACCACCATTCAAAATTGAAACGTTGCTTGAAATGCCTTTGGCATAGCAGTGTTTGGTAACCAGATCTGAATAGCCAACCTTCATTTTCCCCATCTTATTCCCCTCCCCACTACTTTCAGCCTCACAACATACCCTAATTGGGGATGCCATAGTATCACTGGCTCTAACCGGTTGGGATCAGTTGGGACTCTTCTGCGGTATTCACTATAAAAATAAAAATAAATTGAATAATTTTTAATCGGCTATTTTTGAATTGATTTTAACTTTTTAATCGAAGTATTTCTTATCTTTGGAATCGGAATGTTTCGAATGTGTTTTTAATGATTTTGAAATAAAATATGATAAGAATTACCTACCTGCATAAAACATAACGGTTTGGTGCTTGTTTAAATAGTGTTCTTGGAAATTCTCGTGAATGTTGTGTTTTATTTGGAAAGCGAAATACTTTAGGATAAGATTTTCACAGTCCACTTTTATTTCTACTTGCATTAATTAACCTTGTTCCATTTACCTGAAAAATAAAGTTCATTCCATGTTAATATTAACACAATTTCGATATTTCTATTTATTACCTTCCCGTAATATACTCAGATTTTATATTTTATTAAACTTTTGTTTTCCTCTGGCCACTGTATAAAATGGAGCTTGAAATAGGCAGAGATTTTGGCACCTTTTGCAATCTAAGACTAACTAGGTTAAAACTGCCTCGCAGGAAATTTGGATATTTTTCACACGAGCTACAACAAGTTTAAGCAAGAACTAGCTATTAAGTTCTAACTATATTATGTACCTCTTGAAAACTAATTTTTTTGTTTTTAAACTTCTTTTTACCTTAATCTTTGTGTGATTATGATTAGCATTTTTTGTGTTTTTTGCAATGTTTTGGTGTAAAACTGTTTTTGCAAATATAAAATAAATAAATCTAAAATTAAATAGTTTACTAGGGTAGAAAGCACAATACGTACGTCACAAATTTTCCCTGTCTAGTTCTTAGTGTTTTATAAGCATAATAGTTAGGTTAGGTTAACATAACATAACATTTTTAGTTTTTAAAATGAAAACATTCTAGATTAAAAAAAGGGTTTGATTAGATTAGCAAGTTAAAAAACTTGTATTTTCACATTCTTTGTAAAGGGGTGGGTCTGGTTAGGAAGTTTGCCCTGGGGCGGGAGGTTGTTGCTCCGCCTTTGTTATTTTTGTCTTTTGATCTTGCTAAACTAATTACAAGATCAAACGGATTGTTACGATATTTAAAAAAACCGGTTAATTAGAGTGATGGATTTCCACATTTAAACCTTAAAATCTCTTGAAATTATAAAATATTATAAGAAGGTATATTGTTTAAAAAAAAATGATAATATTTGTGTAAAAAGACTTTAGTATTGCTATAAAGAAAAATCACAGAAACTGCTATCATTTGTTCTCCTGCAAAGTATTGCGTTTTATTAGATTCAATCGAAGATTAAAGCTATAAATCCCCAAATAATCTAAAAATTCTAAATCAATTTCCATGTTCTAATTTATTTGCTGAATACCTTACAATAAACATCTTAATATTCACCTAATGTAGTCAGTCAAGATGTTTATTATAAGGTATAAGTAGAATGAATTTAAAAAAATAGAACATTGAATTTGCTAGATTAATGTGTTACGGCAGAGGTGAATTAAAAATTTGTTGGCGATTTAACAGTCTCTTTCTCAACCAGTAATTTTAAATTTACAAATTGTACCCAATTTATTTGTGTTTTTTTTTAAATGTTTTATAAAACCTTCTTTATTAATAATGTTGTTTTTTCGTCGTGTTGAGTTAACTCCGTACACAATTCATTACGTGTAAACAATCTATCTGTTCGCTTTTTTAAAGTTCTGTCTTTTTATTTCCTGTATTTTGTTATTTGTTTTTATAAAAAAAATATGCATACTTTTAACGGTATGCCATCAAAAGTATGCATATTTTTTGGTAATGATTAATTGTTATAATGATTAATATATTTATATATATATATTTGTAGAACAATTTTCTCGGTTTACCCGCGTAACGTAGTCCTTAAAAGGACTTTTTGACTCCTGACGTTTCGGACAGATCACACTGTCCATCTTCAGAGGCCTTATGTCTTGAGTTTCTATCTCAAACTGATAGCTTTCGCACGTCTGTTTGGTCCAGAAGCTAAAACTTAAGTGACTGCAAGTCACTACTTATGTCTCGAACGAAGTACCCGGGTTGAAAGTGATTGATGGTGGAGGCGGTGGGGGGGCGGGGCCGGCAGTAGATACCTGATTGGTTAAGCTAATTGGAGACACTACTGGTAACTGTGGAAATGCCGTTTTGGGGGATTTATTTTATATTTTTTTATAAATGACGTTGGATATTTCCTCCACTTAAAAAATATATGTATATTCAGAAAATTTTCGAATGATGTAAGGTAATTTTTTATTGAATCAATCGAAATTATTTCGGATTAAAAAGGGTGCAATACTTTTATGTGAATTTGCTGTTAGTTTAAAGGGCCCTAAATACAAAACTATTCCATCGGTGATTATAATCATAATAAATAAATGGATAACTTTTATAGCGCCGTTTTCGTGGGAAAATCACCTCAAGGGCGCTTAGAGACATTTGACTGACATTTTGACTATTTTTTCAAAAGGTTTACCATTTTAAAAATTATTGCATGCAGTGAATAGATTGATATATTTATATGTGCAGGAGGCCAAACACATCTGTTCTATTATCAAAAAGTATCAAACATCATTCGATTGCGTGTATCCCTAGTTAGTGGGTATTACGTAAATACTTGTAGTTCTCTTGGTCTAGCCTGTGGTAATTAAATGCAATTCACTTCAATCATGAAGTCAATTAATAGGTATTGTCAATTGCCTTGCCTAATGTATTTCCGTCACAGATGTTATTTATTGAACTATATACCCATAATACAGTTGTTGCGATAGCCTGTTGGGTAAGATGCTTGCCTGGCAGTCGGACGGGCAAAGGTCAAAACTCACAGTGGGTAACCGGTATACTCCCTATTTCATATAAGTTAGTGAAGAGGTCTTTATAGGAGGTGCCATTAGAGTTGACCCAAGCAACACACAATTAGGAGTGTGTATATTGATGCATATGTATTCACTTCTGACAGGGATGTCCTTGACAAACGTCACTGAGAAACATCAGTTTCTCTTACTTACGCCTAATTATTGTTTTTAGAGAGATAGGGACAAAAGTGTATTGGATCTTTGAATTTTTTTTTCTGCAGTTATTCGAAAACTTTTATAATGTTTTATTTATTTATATCTCTCACATTTTATTTCGAAAAACAAATTTGAAACGTGCCAATGCAAGCAATGCATCTATAAATAAGTATATATGTGTTCGGGTCAACTCTGGTAGCGAATCCTATAAATATGAGGGGTTACAGCTTCTTGAAAAAATTAACGGTCTTCATAGCGTAATGGTCTACACAAGTAATTTTCCGAAAGTTTGTTTATGATATCAAACTTCTAAAAATGTGTTTTTTTTTCAAAAACCACCACATTCGGCAAGAGAAAGTCGGCATCTGTTACCATCACGTGAAACGTGTGCGAAAACCTACCAGGGATGTTAGTTGATGTTTGCCGGTTTTTTTTAATAAAGAAAACGCTTAATTCTCAAGGGAATCTCAAAAAAATTATGTTCAAAGTATTGACCATCGGATTCTATACATTTTGCCCATCTTTGAGGCAAATCATGGATACCATTCCAAAAAAAAAAATTCTCTTTCGAGGCAAACCATTCGACGAGCCATTTTTCGACTTTTTCAAAATTGGCGAAGCGCTGCTCTGCGAGTAAGTGTCCCATCGATGCGAAAAGGTGATAGTCTGACGGGGCAAGGTCTGGAGAGTACGGCGGGTACGATAATATTTCCCAATTCAATGCTATGAGAGTGTTCTTCACTACTTTAGCTGTATGAGGCGTTGCGTTGTCATGTTGTAGGATTTCGATTTGTCTCTCGTTCATTTGGTGTGGTACCCATTTTTCATACTTTTGGAACTTTCCCGTGGCTTTTAAACGTTGGAAAATTGCTCCTCGGGTCACATTAAGTGTTTGGGCCAATTTTTGTTGCGATTGGGTTGGGTCTTCATCCAATAACGCCTGCAATTCCTCGTCTTTGAACTTTTTCGTTGCACCAGGATGTTCATTGTCTGTTAAATCGAAATCTTCACTTTTAAATTGACGAAACCATGTCTCACATGTTCTAATCACTGGAGCATGTTCAACATAAGTTTCTACCAGAAATCGATGAGCTTCAACTGCTTTTTTCTTTTGATGAAATAAGAAAAACAACGAATGCCGCAAATGCGATTTACTTGGAATGAAACTCGACATATTCACTGAGGTAAACAACTATTATACTATTATTGTGGCAGAATTTAACTTGTGTATTTTTGAAGGTTAATGTCCATAGAAAAATATGACATAGATGCCAAATCATAGAAATGTATACATATCTCTAGCGACATCTATGAGTAAAACCGGCAAACTTCAACTAACACCCCTGGTAAATCGTTCACATTTCCAGATGCCTGGAGTCCTGGTACTGGAACTGCTGCGAGGAGCGCTTTTGCTGGGACGAAGCCATAGCGGAGTACGACTACAAGGCGTGGGAGAGCGAGCACGGCCACGAGCGCCTCGCCCTTGGCGCCCTGGGGCTGCACAACGGGGGCGCCAGCCTCGAGGACGGCCTGGGCCGCCCCGTCACCAGGCAGCCCGTGGGCAACAACAACAACCACCTGCAGTATGACTACCAGGACAGGCACAGAGAGGTGCTGGTCGAGGTACCTATTTTGGCACCGCATCTCTACCAGGTTAGAAAAAAAACAATTATCTAATACCCTACGTTCTTATTTTGAAACTATCAAAGGAACTATTTTCAATAATTGTAAGTGTGGTAGAGAGATGGGTGACAGGCTGGCGCATGCGCGGACGGCTGATTAAAGATAATGTTGGGGATTCTATAATCGTCTATTTGACTTTTGGGAATTTATGCCCCATTGTGTTTCCTCTTCCTTTTTGAGGCAATGTTTTGGACAGTCTTTCAGTGTCCACTATTGCAGCAGATATTTAGCAAAAGTTATGGTTGCATCAAGAGTGACCCATGTACTTCGCTCAGAACGGGCGGTCTTCGCCTCTTTTTTAAATATATTTTTGTTATAGTGAATACCACACTAGAGTCCCAATTGCTCCCAATCGTCTGGATCCAGTGGACTATGGCACTTCCTAATTGGGATATGTTCTGAGGCTGAAGATAGTAAGGAAGGGGAGGAGATGCGGAAGAGGAAGGTTGGGAAGCATCTGGCTATAAAGATCTGGTTACCAAACACGGCTAAAGCTATTTTAAGCAACGTTTCGATTCTGAATCGTGGTCTTTCACCCGGCCGATAATATGAGTATCTGTCACTCTAAATGTAATTTTATAGAAAAAAAGGCTGTGAGGCATAACTCCCAATATGAATAAGGTTTATTTAATCAGAATTACACGAATCTCATAAGGTTAAGAAAAGATTTTTCTTGATGCTACAATGTTAGATATTTGACAGTATTTTTTTTTTGATAATAACTGATTTAATTAAAACTATATTAATAACCGTCAGGTAACGTAATATTATGATTTAACAAAATCTTTCATCGTTTAATAAAATTTGTCATCCGTCCATGGAACCTAAAATACTAAGATGATTTTTTTCCGTATTGTTTTGTTCCATGAGTTTTTTTTGTTGCTAAATATGTATCAAATAGGTGTGTATCTACGTCGTCTGAAGTTACCTAAAATACCTAGTGTGTGTTTTTTCATTTTTTTTATCAATCAACTTAGTTTGTACTAACAATTACTTTCTTTCAGGTGTTTTCAAAATCCATGATCTTCAAAGATGACCCGGAGTTCAAAAAGTTGGAGCTCGAAGATGCCGTCATTGAGAATAACAACAAACCAAATGACTATAAACACGGTCACATCGGGAAGGTGGTATCTTTCAAAGACGAAGTTAAACGCAAGGAAGAAGAGTTTGATTACGAAAATGAAGAAGAAGACAAAATTGAAGAAAAACCATTTTCAGATTTCGAAATTATGTTTCAAGATGAATTATACAAGATCGACGAAGAGGAGGATGAGGATAAACCTAAATCTCCAGAGACACCAGACGAAGGAATTAAGATGAAGCACTTTGAAGGTGAAGAAACTCCGACCACTCCAAAGAAAATTGAAGAGAAAGTTATCCAAACAGACATTCCTGATTCAACAGTCAGCGCACCAGAGTCCATAATAATCCCTACACGAAATATAGTGTTGAGAGAAGACAGCACCAAAAGCCTAACAGCAAGAATAGCAGACACAAAACATTTGCTACCAAGAGCAAAGAGTGCTTTGCATCTACCAAGATCAGACAGTGTCAAAAGCTTTACGAGAAATAACTCTAGACATGATTTAATAAGGAGAGTGGACAGTGCAAAAAATATAAGATCTATCCTTGCAAGACTACCAGAAAGGAGTGCGTCATTCCTTTCAGTTCCAGATCTGATAGATCCAGACCAACCCGACCAAGCTCAGAGCGAAGAAGTGTTTACAATATCTTCTCTAGATCTTGATGCTCACCCAAGTGGAGAACACTCCTTGATCAGTAGAATTCCGGACACTCCAGTAATTAAAGGAGCATTGCCGAAATTCTTTGCAGAAACACCAGATATTCCTGCTTACAAGGCTCAAACCAGCTTACAGAGTATTGCCAAGACTCCAGACGTTATATTTACAGAGTTTGACTACAGTATGCCGAGGTATTATGGAAAATCTAGGAACATAGCGAGGTTGGCCAAGGAACCTGGTGAGCATACGAGCAAATCAATGCCCGATCTAAACGAAGATGTTTCCCACAAAGTTAGTAAGAGATTGGTGAAGATTCGAAGTCGCCTGAAGCCATTGGTGATCAAAAAGCATGATGGGGAACACACAAAACATTCCCATCAAGAGTTGCACAAGTTTTAATTAGTAAGGAACACTGATAATTTAGTGATTAATCAATTATCTACAGATAAGACTCAACTATTGTATTATTAACTAGACGTAAAGTGCGTACTATTCAGTTATCTTATAATTATGTAACATATATGTATTAATATTCTTTATGTTATATAATAGTCTTATAGTTTATTATTATGTGTAGCTGACGAAAAAAAACTAAACAAAATGTAATTACGAGATATATATTACAAGATTGATCGGAGTTTTGATTTGACAGAGCTTTTATTGAAAATATGTATTATGTTCTTATGGTGCTTTCTCCTTAAGGAGGTAAGCTACCACCAGGAAAGTATTTACCCTGCAGACTGCAGCTTCGAAGTGCACAGGTGGCAGTTTCCTTAATTTCGAAAAGGGCCTTTCTCGATCACAATTTCCACCAAACTTAATGTGATCAATGATAATTCATTTGGGTAAAATTGAATTTGTCGCATCTGGTAGTGTAACCAAGATATTAAAGTTTTCTTTTGTATGGTACAATTTTCTAATGTTTGGCCATTAAATAAAGGACTTCTTCGTTGGTCTCCCTATCTTTTCAGGATGTTCGAGGGTGAAAATATTAATTTAATTAAATAGACCAACATCTCACAACCTGCAATATTACATGTCAACCCTTGATTAAGTGTTAAGGTTTTCATGCCATTCAGTATTTTAAGTATGAGGTTTTAAATTTAAGACAATAATATTATTTGTATTTATTACAGAACAAAAAATCTTAAATATGCAGGCAGTATTGTTTATCGTTCAGTATTAATTTCTTACCAATTTTATGGATTAAGATGTACAATATTTCATTTAGGTGCTTTATTTAGTAGACAATGTTATTGATTTTGTACTCAATTTATTTTAATCTTTATTTCTAGTATTAATTATTTACTTACGATGACTGTGATTGAAATTTAAATATCAACGAGCAACTTACTTAAAAATCCTTCAGTTATTTTGATAAGAGAATTGTGTAATGTCTTTAGCTATTTTAATTTTAGTGTTGACTTGATTTTTTAGAAAAAATAATTTAAAGAAAGCGTAGTGATCAACATTTCCAAAATCTGATACTTAAATATGAATAAATGTAAATAAAAAATACCGTGATATAAATATTATTTATGAAAAAAGCTTTCACTAGCAATATTTAATTAGGTGACTATGAAATTTTTAAAATGTTTGCGAAATTTGTGAATAAATTATTCTTTAGCATTTTACTTTTAATTTATTTATGTTCCTTGCATCAGCTACACAATTTTTGATTAACTATTTTTTCTCAGTTGAGATTGCGGTATAAAACAAAAAACAAAAAAAAACGTAAAACCCGCACCAGAGTTCCAGCTGCTCCCGACTGTCTGAAGCCAATGGGACCAAGGCATCTCCGATTGGGGTATGTTGTGAAGCTGAAGGGAGTTGAGAGGGGAAGGAGATGGGGATATGGGGATGAGGAAGGTTGGGAAGTGCCTGACTATTCAGATCTGGTCACTAGGCCATTCCAAGCAACATTTCGATTCTGAATGGTGGTCTTTCACCAGGGCGATCCTGGGAGTATAATGAATATCTCCCTGTTCAACGGTTTTGGTTGCTTCAGACAAAAAAAAAAACAAATTTCTGCTTCATTAATATTTTAAATAATTAATATACTACAGAATAAAAATAAACAAAAACATAAAAAATAGAAATGAGGCAAGCAACCTATACATCAGAAAAAAAAACTATTTTGCAAGGAATTAAAATGTTTTATTTCCATAGTAACAATATAATATGAGGCAAAACTTAAAGTGTTTAAACAATTATATTGTTTCATAAACAGTCATTGCTACTAACCTTTACATACAAACTATTTCATTACAGATTTGGTACTGGTATTATACTTCACACAATAAAAATAATCCCTTACTTTTAACCAAATGTATCATAATAATTTAATTTTTCACAATAAATATAATTTACTCGAAATAACTATAATTTTTTTTAAAGACATTTCGTAAAAGGGTTGAATATTATTTTTTCAATTTGCTGTAAAAAATAAAAGACTCGCATTATTAAACAATTCGATTTAAAAACCAAACAGTAAAGAGTTTTAATATTTTAGTTCAGTTTTACTGAAATCAATTAAAACCTGTTTCAACAATATTTACACAAATATTTTATTTTAATAACAAAATTTTATAAAGTATATTGAGGATTCTTAAGATAGTTAATAATATTATGAATAATCATTAATAAATAATGATATTTTATTTAATAAGTACGTTTTTTTCTTTACACTTAAACTAAAACGAGATGAACAAAACGGAATGAAGTAGAAACAATATATTACACATTTTAAAACCGATAAACCTATTTCGATAATGGTAACATTATGATTAAAATAATGTAGTGAATTTAAAAAATACATATTGAATGTTGCTTCATACCAATAATTAAAGATTAAATAATTTATTTTTGCAATCTGGCAAGAAAAAGACTTCCATGTTGATTTTGAGGCTTGGTTCACAGTAGGAGAATATTTCAGCCATCTCATTATATTGTCTTGTGTTTAGCACTCAATAGAGAAACAACAATTCAAAACTTTAATATAAAAATGTCTAGATTCTGACAATACCTCTGCTTTATACATTTGAATTTTGTTTCGTAAGTTTTCTTTTTACCAATGTATAGGTAATTTTATTTCAGGATTTTCATATTTACTATGAATAAGAACTTGAGTTGATAAATAAACATCCACCATTTAAGAAATGGATCGGCGGCCATCTTCGTTCTGTGTACAGTCTTTTTTATAGAAGGTGTTGATACAAAGGATTCTATGTTTTAATGCGATTTTAATGAGAACTGTAAAAATACGCAAATAATATTCATGGTATAGGTCGCGCAATTAAAGTTGATGAAAACAACACATACTTAGGTTGTGTATAATTGGTGTATATGTATACACTTCTGACAGCGATGTCTTTGAGAAAAGTCACTGAGAAACATCCTTTTAGTCTTGCTTACGCCTACTTATTGTTGTTAGCGAAAAAGGGACAAAAGTGTATGGATTTTTATTTGTATTTCCATTTTGAATATTCGAAAAAAAATTGTTGTTTTTTTTTATTAATTAGTTTGAAAAAAAAGAAACAACTGAAAGATTTTCTGCCATAAATTGTTTTTTTATCAATTTTAGTTGGACTTAGTTATGCAGAAAGTATCCAACCCTAAAAACATGAAAACGAGCAACAATTTAAGTCAAATATCTGCAATGGGTGTTAGTATTTTTTTTTACCAAAAATCTATTGCATTTGGAGCTTGAATGTTTTCAGCAGATTGAAATCTCGTATTTATCTTTAGGAAAATATTTAAAACTCTGATTTTGGCTAATTGTGGGTTGAACGCTTTCAGCATTTCTTTATTTAAGTCAAAAAAAAGTTTGCAGCGTGCTGTATGCAAGTAATGCACTTGTGTGGGTACTGTGTTGGATTAAACTATCTCTGCAACACCTACAATGCGAATTAAAAAAATAGATACCAGACTCAACGTCTTAACATATAAAAAGTAGGTGAGAACAATAAAATAGGATGATTTATTGAAATAAATTAGAGTAGTATATTATTGGGGTTCATAGCCTCCGTGAGAAATGCTTAAACTTTAATATAAACTAGAAAAAACAATTTAAAAGCAGGTGTGGGTATTTAAATATAACATATTAAAGAAAAAAAAAGTGAAATTTAAAAATAATTGACTCTTATATTTTCGTAAAATCATACAATATTTTCGAAATGATATATTTTTTTAACAGATTTTGAAATCATCTACCTACGTTTACATAGAACATCGGCCTGCACCTTCGATACGCGGCCTGAAAAGCTATACAAAAATTGACTTTTCCTTACAAGAGAAAACGTATGGCAGAAATTTTGCGTTTAAAAATTTGTAACATAAATTTTAGGATACTTACATTTTGGCCGCTTATTTCTACAAATTAGTTTGGCACTGTCAGATTTCGAGATAAGCACGAGAAAGCAATTTCATTTTTTTAAATAAATAAATTACTACGAAATGCGAAGAAAAAAAATATTTTCAAAATATACTCTAAGTATTACTGACACAAAACTATGACTTATTCCAAACATATTATAAACTAAGCAATACTTTTAAATCCAGGGGTGTATCAAGTATCAAGGTATGTAATGAACATTCAACAAAAAAATATTGAAATATGTTTGCAATGATAAATGTGTAAAATTACTAAAAATGTTCAACTGCAAAATACAAAAAGGTTAAAAGAATAAAAACAAAAAAAAAGTTATAATTTTAAATATTGTAATTTAAAAAATAAGATATTTTTATAATAACTCCACACAGGAGACCCTGAAGATTCCCTCAGGGCTTGTCATATCTGGGGATGCTGTGGAGAGGGTATGTGTAATAAACGAGATATTTGAACCTGTGTCATGAAGAGACCCGTGTTAAAAGAGGGAGGCAACATAAAAGCCGGCAAGTCAATCCACAGCCGAACTGTTGAGCACATGAATGAGTGGTAAAAAAGACCCAATCGCATGCGGAAATTTCTATTTTGTAAAAATGTTGGGCATGCCTTTTCGAGCACCTTCCATTGTGTTAATGGTAGAACAAAACACAATCGTTCTATAAAGATTGGAATTAATATCATAAAAGGAAATAATTTTCAGAGATTTGAATTCTGTATTCGACAGTTTGAAAACTAGAGTCTGAAAAACTAACATGAGATCAGAAACTACGAAACTGCAAGTTATCTATAATTACATAATTTTCTGTGGATTTTTTTGTTTGTTTTATGAAGTGAAACATATTTCAATCAAAAATTCTTGGAATAAGGAAAGAAGCACATTGGTCAAATATAAAAATAAAACATTAACTATTTATAGTCTTGAAAACTGAAATCTAAGGGTAACAGTCAACTAGGGAAAATATATTATTATATTTATTGAGTGATACTAAAATAAATGACCTAGAAATACTGCAAAAAACTTATGGTGAAAAGAGAAAAAAAAAATTGATAATTAATCTCAATAAGTATGTTTTAAATTAAGTAAATTACAATAATTTTTTTTTTTCAATACTAAATGGGTTCAACAAATCTTCTCTACACTTTACGTTACATTTAAAATATAAATAAATCATAACGTTGGTTGTTTTAACAATACAATAAGGTTTCGAAATATGTTTAATATTTAAGTTTAAAAAAGGAATGCAACAATAGTAATAAGATTCTAGTATTTTTTCAAAATGTTCTTGGTTATTTTTTCACAATAAAATGGTTTTTACAAACTATAATATAGCTCAATATAGATTGAAAAAAGAAAAGATGCATTGACCTGGAAATTTTACACCGAAATAACTGTGCAAATTTTGTGACGCACAGCTTAAAAAATAAGAGCTTTTACTCCTTAAAAATACAGATATCTGCTTTGATTTAAGATACACTTTCCCAGTGAAAGATTTAAAAAAAGAGTTGATGGATAATTATTTTTTTTACTGTTTTTAAAACTTTACTGACACGCCTCGACCTAAAAATTCATTGTAAATTGTAATTTTAAGAAATCATAGAATTGTTGCATCACTAGGTAGAAGATAAAGTTTTGAAATATTTAAAGCAATAGATGAATTTATATATTTCAGAATAAGGCCAACATAAATAAATTATAATATCTTATATTGATTACCATTCAAGGTCACTTTCAAATGTTGGTTTCCAAAAAGAGATTTATTTTTTATGTGACACCTTACACGAGCTCAGTTTGTAGTATGTACAAAGTTGGCAAATGTTGGCAAAGTTGTGAGCAGGTTAAGGAAAAGAAAGAAAAATGCTGGTAAATTGTTTCACAAACTCAACGTAATGCATTAAACGAATCTGAGAAATGATTCGTTCTCATGCTGCACAACATCAACTGTGAACAGAGTTTTATATTTCTTTAGTATTATTGAAATAAATTAATGTCATAAAAAATAAGTAGAAGTAACATAAAACATTTATAATGAACTTTAATTAATTAAGAAAATAAAATCAATTTACTCCTAGAAATTACATTTTTTTTGAACAATTAATAAAATATCTCCAAGGACAATAATGTATAAATATAATTTCAGGGGGGGGGGGAATGCTCTTAATGATTTAATTGTAGCTGTCTGCAGCATGTCTACAGTGTGTTTGCAACACGTCTGCAACATATCTGTGAAATGTCCGCAACAAGTCAGTTATATGATGCACCCTTATTCAAAGACAATAATTTTTGTAAATTAAACTTTGAAGTTTTTATGGAATTTGAAACTTCGAGCATAACTTTGCTGTAATATAATTTGATACTTTATTTTTAAGTTGTCGTAAATTTTTTTTAGAGAGTAGTTTTTGGATCATTTACTCAGAAATCGATTTTTTTCTTCTTGTTATATTGTCTTTAATTAGTGGTGCAATATTTGCAACTCATGTGAAACATGTCTGAAACGTGTCTACAACACGTCTGTAACATGTCTGCAGCATGTCTGCAAAGTGTCAGCAACATGTCTGCAACATATGAACTAGAATAAATACATCTAGATGCTTGTAGATCTAGTTGGTTTAATTAAATATACAGGTTTGTGAGTCAAAACATCGATTAGGGACTTTTTAATGGTAATAATAAAAATTTCCTTACAGTATTATATCAATAATGAGATTGCAACTTGACAGAGTAGAATTGAGTCAGACTAAATTCAATCTGCCTACAATCTATTTGCAATACGTTTTTAAAGTTATTTTTAGTCTAAGTAATATACTTTAGAATGCAAATAACACAAATAGATCACTATTACATTTGGCCTGGTAACCACATTATTATAATATATTATATGTTAAACCACGCCCCGTTGAATATTACAGAAATATGCGTATATATATATTTAAATAATATTGACAATTAACAACGCAAGTGTTTGCAAATTCAGTTGGAATACATTAACATGAACCCATCTTCAAATATTTTTAACTTAACACGAGAAACTCAAAGCTTTCCTTTGGGGTCTTTGTTATATTTGAGGATGCTGTTTGGAGGGTATTTTTAAAGAATGAACTTGGGTCTAGAATAAACCCATGTACAACAGAGAGTAAACGCAAAAGCCGGCAAGTCACCCCACAGCTGAGTTTTTGAGCACAAGAACAAGTCATACAAACGACCCACTCTCATGAAAAAAAATTCAACCATTTACAAATTGGATTTGTGTCTCCTAAATATGTAATGATTTAGAACACCTTCAAATGAAATACTGACAAAACAAACACAGATTTGTCATCGTTTGTCTGTGTTACAAATATTGGAATCCATTTGTTAAGATAGAGACAAAGTCAATTTGAACCATATGTATCTCAGTTTTTTTTTAAATGTAAAATCAACGTATTACCACAGAAAATAATAAATAATTTAAAAAGATCCGAAAGCCACAGGATAATTAAAGGTACTAATGTAATAATATGAACTTTTGTACTATGCATAGAATTTGAATAGAATAATAACAAAATAGTAAAAACTGTTAGTTATTCAAAAGTTACTCCTTGAAATAGTGCAGTGGAACAAACAGTATACATTTTCGGATGCAGACAACATTTTTAAGGTGACAAAAAGAGATGAAATAATGAATTTCAATTATTTTACTATCTAGGTAGTTGGATATTAAAATACTTACTTTCGTCAGAAATTCACTCACTTCACAAAATAACGTAATCATTTATTCTGCAATATCTCTGTAACATTCCACAGTGTGTAGCAAATATTTAACACTTTGAACAAACTTGTCTCTGGCATTACGTTTGGTCTATGCCTTGCCCAGTAAATGGCAGGGTTATTAACACTGAACACATTTTAATCTAGAAAATCAGGGTCTGTGATCATCTCTGTGTCGACATTTTCAGAAAAAAAAACTTTTTACTCCCTACCAAACATTCTGATTCTGATTTTTCCGCCAACGATTTCAGATAACTCTCCTCACCAGAACAGATAAGTATACATTTTAAAGATAAAATATGACAGATGTGTCATTGATTCTTTCTCCCCAGAACAGAATAGTCTTATTCTTTTATTACCAGCGCTGTAAAAATTATCTTCCTCAAAATCATGGTGAAAGAGAGATATTTATGAAATAAAGCAACAATTTTAACTTACAGAAGATAAATAGTGTTCTATTGTCAATTTGGTAAAGCACACACTATATTTAATCAATAAAATTGGGATGTTTGAGCCTCTGTCACAAGAAGTTTGCGATAAATTCGATGATCATCCTAATTTAGAATTTTGAAATCTGAACGATCGCCGTTACCCACTGATTTTCAGCCCGTCTCCACTTTCAATTCTATTATGATCAGCTGTCAAGCACAACAGCTCGACCGTTATGCTTGACGGTTGATTGAAATTTGATCACACGCTGAAACGGGCCGGGAATCGGCATTCAATGAAGACTGTTAAAATTTAAATTGCAACCCCAATCGTCAATGTGACGGAGGTTGAAACAACCCAACCTAAGTTATCGTGTGGAAACTTCAGCCAATTCAACCATTTGTGAAAAGAATTTAACCCGATTTCGATTGTTTTGATCGTGTTCAGAACCCTTTCACTATTTGGCGGGCGTGTTTCGCGGACAGAGTTTACCGCGCGAGTTTATGTCGGGCGACCTTCAACGTGACCTTCGCCTGGGCAACCTTCAAGGCAGCGGCGGCGTCCTCGACCGTGGCGTCCTTCAGGGACTGGCCTGCCACCGAAATGATGATGTCGCCCTTCTGCAGGCGACCGTCTACTTCCGCGGCGCCTCCGTGGACCTTGAATGTGCAAATTGAATAGTCAAATTACGAATAGGTTATTTTTTAAGATTTTTTTTAACATTAATTATTGAAATAATATCAATAATCTTCAACGTAAATATGAAACAGATAAAGCCAGAAAATAAAAAAAATAACGGTCGCGGTCGAGACTCGAAACTCGGAACCTCTACTCTATTTGGGAGTAACGCCTCTGTCATTTTTAATCGATCCATACTTCATTGAAAATTATTAATATTATTTTTTAATTTCTTCCGATATGGCTGCCATCTTTGAAATGGTATGCAAAACTCTTCCCTAGATTGTATACCTAGATGGTGTCTTGGATAAACCATCCATTTTTATTTACGGAAGATCTTTTTGACTTCTTACAAAGTCGAGAATTAGTATTCAGTTAGAATTAACTTTAAAGTTTTTTTTTAATATTAATTATCGAAATAATACCAATAAGAGAAAATAAAAGAATAACGATCGCGTAGTTATTATTTGGTATTTACGTTGAAGATTATTGATTTTATTTCAATAATTAATATAAAAAAATAATAAGCATAAAAGCTTTAAAGTTAATTTTAATGTTTTTTTTTTTAAAGAAAGGGGGGCAATGAGACAAATAAGTATGGCAAAAATTGATCTTAACTTTAGGGGCTTAGAAGCAAAGGCAGCAATCTCCAAAAACGGTTCTGTAGCATTGTCAACTTTTGAATGATAATTATAAAGAAATGGAGAATGAAGTGTACAAAAATGTTAGTGCACATTAAACTAAGAACAATTTGAAACAATTATCACTAAATTTATCAACATATTCCCAAAAGAAAAGTGCATTAAACGTTAAAACAACTTTCCAAGAAATAATTTAAAATGAAGGAGATTGCTGCCTTTACTTCTAAACCCCTCACTTATCACTTTAGAGAATCTAGTTTTTTGACAGAGAAACATTCAAAATTGACATCACTTCACAATTTGTCATTGCAACTTACCAGTTCAGATATGTAGACGCCTGGGGGAGGTTTCTTGGCCATGATGGTGAGGCCCACTCCCTTGCCAGGCTTCTTCACGAGGTCCACTTCTATCTCCGTAAAGGCCACTGTCTCTGGTCTGAGGACCACCATCCTCATCTGAAATGCACAAAATACATTCATCAGCATACTTTATTGATCGCCGCTATTTCTAAATTCTCTTTAGGGCGGGTAAGTTGCGTATAAAATAAAACAAAGTTAAAAATCGAGCTTTACCCAACCTTTTTTACTATTGATAAACTTTATAGAATGCTCCAGTATTATAGTTTACATCTGTGTGCGCAAGGAAGAACGAAATGAGTCAATAAACGCAAATGTTCGGGAGAGCCAAAACAAAATTTAGGAATTTTGTTTTTGGTATGTAACATGTGACGGCCTGCATAGTCGAGTGGTAAGACGCTCGACTACGAATCCAGAAGTCACGGGTTCAAACTCGGCGTGCGCAAATAAATATTATTTAATTAATATGTGTCATAACACACTTAATTGATATAAAATAAAATATAGTATATTTGCGGCACGTTCCAGAGTGGTAGATACTCTAAGTATCGGCCTGGTGAAATACCACCATTCAGAATTGAAACGTTGCTTGAAATGGCTTTAGCCGTGTTTGGTGACCAGATCTGAATAGCCAGGTACTTCCTAACCTTCCCTTTCCTCATCTCCTTCCTCTTCCTACTACCTTCAGCCTTACAACATACCCCTATTAGGGATGCCATAGTCTCACTGGCTCTTAACGGTTGGGAGCAATTGAGACTCTTGTGGGGTATTCATGTAAAAAAAAACTCATATGTAGATTTTTTTTTATTTTCTGACTCCTCTTATTTTTCCTTGATAGATAATGTATCTATGAAAAATTCTGCATACTTAACTCAAAACATGTTTTTTTACTCATTCCGTTCTTCCTTTCGCATATACTCGTAGATACAGCTCTTTATGTGCTTCGTTCTACTATTGTGAAATGATTTAATTTTTTTTACTAGATGTGTCAAAAAATGCATACATCTAAATAAAAACACAAAAACAGATTTTTAATATTGCACTTATTGTTGTTTTTAATAAATCATTTCCTTTACACACTGAGATGCATATGAAAATAAATACAATTATGCTGACGTCTCAAATCCTATTGACAGTTAAGAGTTTGTAAGTTATGTCTGACATTGGTTGGCTTTTAACTTTACTTAAGCAGTGTATGCAAAAATGTACTTTTTTAGTTACGTAAATGATTCTCTTTAAGGAAGTATTTTTAATCTTTTAAATCAGGAGAAAAGAACCTCCTGCCCGAAACCATTCGATCCTGCCCGTAACCACAGTTGTTCTGGCTCGCTATAACAATAACCACGGAAACAAAAAAAAACTTATAAGTCTAAATTCATTTGCATATTGGATAATACGATTTTTAATCCAAGATTTTTGATTTCAGATTAGATTTAAATGCAGGAGGGGTAGAGTTCTTTAAGATCAGTGTTGATAAAACATGAAAAACGTACAGCAACGCCATCACCAATGGAATGTCCGATAGTATTATTTTTCTAACAAACCAGTTTCTCACTCAGAGAATCGGTTTGCACCCCCTTCCCATAAAATCAAAATTTAGAACCCTCCCGCCATCGGGAACCGCAAAAGAAACCAGTTCCATTTTGGTCTCTTGTAAAAGCCAATTTCAAATATCAACCATCTCTAGTCCGACTCTTGAATATTGTAAAAAATATCCAAATGGCCCTTGGCAGCAAAAAAGTTCCCCACCCCAGCTTTAAATAAAAACCTACCTTAGGTAAAGTTTGTTTGATGAGTGACAAGGCCTTCTCATTCTTCATCTCTGGGGTGATTTTCACACCATTACAGTCTAGGATCTGGTCTCCAGGTTTTAGTCTTCCATCCTTGGCTGCTTTCCCATCAGGGTATACCTCAAGGATCACCATACCACCCTGAAAATAAAATTCATGTTTAATAATGAGAAGCCGCATTGTGGAAACAGGAGATATTAATTACCAAACGCAAAATGGTAATGATCCTGGTGAACTTTGGGCCTATTTCCATGAAAAAAAGTTTTAAAATTATCTTATTGAATCATCAATGTCATTAAAATATTATGTATGTGCTGTTTTTTCTCAGTTGCCTTTTTCGAAAGCTTTGTGCTAAAAAAACGTTACGTGTGAAAGCTCGCGTGAGAAATTTTGCTGATAATAATTAGCACAAAAATACAAATTTTGCATCAGACTTGCATTCTTTTCGGATATTCACATTTTTTTTACAATATTGATAAATTTTAATGTGATTTTACGCATTCCAATCAAAAGTGTTTTTGAGAGTCTCTGTATGAATCATTAATATTATTTTTTTATATTTTTAATCTAGATGTCAGGGAGGGTGACGCAATCCCATAAGTTCCATATTATATAAAACATTGAAAAAAAAAATACAAAATGATAAATAAAGTAACATGATAATATCTGTGAGCGAAAGGAAAATAGAGATGAGTCCATAAAATCGAGTTTTGAGTTAAGTATGCAGAGTTGTTCCTTAGATACATATCTACCAAGGTAAAATTAGTTGAGTCAGAAAATAAAATAATGTGCTATTATTTTTTTGAAAAAGGACATGGGACAAATGACATGATTACAAACCAAAAACGAAATTCCTAAATTTTGTTTTGGTTCTCCTGAAAATCTGCGTTTATGGACTCATCCCTCTTTTTCTTTCACACACAGATATATAGTAAAGAATAATAATTAAAAAAAACAATAATCAAAATAAAGTTGAGCTTCGTTTAAAGACATCATGAATCGACTCCATTGTTTGTAAGCGGGGCCCTGCAAGAAGTCCAGTGTTTTTCGTTCTCCGAACATCGCGTCGGCACCCTCCCCTCAGAATTTCGCTAGCAACCTCCCCTGCCCCATGAAATAAAAAAAAATGGCGGCGAGGTATATAAAAATCTCCTTCGTGGAACTTTTCTGGCACCAGGAACCAGTTCCAAAAAGAACTGGATAAATAACCGGTTACTCGCCAGTAACCGGTAACCGGAACCGCAGGTACATCCTATTTCCGATAATAACCATCCGTAATTCTTGTTAAAGTTGGTTGTTTGAAATTTGTCCATGGCTCTTATGTATACAGGCTGGTACTAACGTATTAAAAAAATGCCGTTTTGCTTCTCGACTACATTTATCGAATCTTTGGGCAATCATGTTACCTCTAGTACACAGCGCTTTTTTCTGTCGCTCAATATCAGCACCATGTTTAAGTTCAGCTGTTAAGATATGCCCTAAATATTTGACCTCGGATTTTTCTATTATTGTTGATCCATTAAGGCTGACAAGTAGTGTTTTCGTAAATCCTGCCCCCGTCTTAGTCACTAGTAATATCGATTTAGTCGGGTTTTAGATAATAGGTAACTATATTTATATTTTATATTTATTGTGTAAAAGTTTGTATAATATTCACACATAAATTTCTATTTGGCCACTTTCCAGGAGGGACGACTAACCGGTTGCAATTTCACGCATTGGAAATTTTAAATAACTCTCGATAGACCGTGGCTATATTTCCATCAACACGAGTTTATTTGGACCGATGTAGGAATATTGTCGGTTCACAGTTTACGTAGTTATGGATTCGTTGTGATTTTATAAGTCCAGAGGGTTATAATTATAAATTCAGGGTTGTGTTATATACGTGGTGATGGATTCGGTGTTGATGGATTCGATGTGATTCTATACACGGTGTTCGGAAACTTGTGCTACAAGCAGGAAACTGGTGAATCTACTCGTAGATCAGTTTTGGAGTCGATTTTGTGGTATTAGTTTCTTTGATGAAAATGAAATAATTTGTATAAAGATGTAGCTGCGAAATCTATTACGCAATTTCCCGTTTTTTGGAAGAAGAGGTAAGTTTTGTTTGTGATAGTAAATTATTATTATATTATATTTTCGTAGAAAACAATCGCTTTGTGGTTTGACATATTTAAATAAATGAAAAAATTAAACTAAACATAAAATACAAAGTGTGCGGTTATATTTACATACAGAGGGAGAACAAAATATAAAATAAAATAACAGAACAATGAGAAAACAATAGAAAACATTAAAATTTTAACAAAGGAACAGAGAAAGAGACAGATGATATGAATTGATAAAAGACAAAACGTGATTAATTTTATTGAGTTTATAGGAATTATACCTAATATTGGACTACTGGAAAATTTTTACTGATTATTAAGAATATGACTTAATTTTAATGGCTTTCTTTATTTCTAGTGCTTCAAATATCCGTGGTCTTATAAAAAAATATTTATTCACTTCTTTAAATGTTTAAAGATTTAAATTTGCATTTTCAAAGTTATTAGTCATATAATTGACTCACCTTCTTTGTTGCAACTCATCCAGTTCAATATTCCTTGCCGTAGACTTAGAAAAAATGAATTTGCTGTTCCTCAATCATCACTCTACTAGTTATGGATATCATTCTCCACTGTCCAGAATGTCGAGACTTGTTAACTCAAGCCATGGTTTTGAAATTTTTGGTATCAGTCTAGGTGATTTTTGTCATTCTTTACGACTCTTCCAAAACTTTGACTTGACCTAGGCATTGATTTGAATGTTCTTTCTTATGTATATGTTGTCCTATTTTTGTCATTGATTCATTTAATAATATGTGTGTGCCGTTCTTTTTTCCCTTTTCGTATTATGTATTTTTTGGAATTGGACAATAGTCCGTTAGTTTACGAAAATAGAAGAAATTTAGTTCAACTTACAGGCAACAGAGTGTCCTGGCCTCCAACCACATGGATACCAAGTGGTTTACTCTCGGTGGCGATGTCAATGAGGGTTTCCTTTCCAGGGTTTATGGATGCCGTTGTTGGGTCGGCTATGGGCTCTGCAAATCAATCAAATAATTAGCAATTAGTACATTGTCAACGGCCATATAACACGACATATTGTCTGATAAGAGAGCTGCATTATAAAAAGTAATAAACGGATTAATTTAATCTTATTTATCCAGGTGTTAGTAATAAAATAAATGATAACTTTGGCTATTTAGAATTCTTTAGACTAATCTCTTCTAAAATTGTTCAGATAATAAGATAAAGGGTAGACTTAAAACCTTCCGTATTAATAGTAGCATAGTACTAACTCAAAAATATCAGTAATTTAAAACGTGACGATAAATATTTTGGATGAACAGGTGTAGGTCTATTAATTCAAGATATTGTCGCCGGAAAGGCAAAAAAGCTGAAACGCCATTTCGGGAAGTCTTTTTTGTTTTACAATAAAATTCGTAAGCTGGATTTAAAAAAAAAAGTTGACTCAGGTAACTCAATGCTCTCACTGAGTCACTTGAAGCGACAAAAAACTAAAAAGTCCCAAACTTTTGTCGCTTGAGTAGAGCCTTCTCCCGAATGGCATATATATTTTAGATGGCTGAAGGGCCATGAAAGTTTTCAGAATCAAACGAGAGTCAAAGCATTTGATGCAAAAAAATAAACTGATCAAAACTGCATATTTAACTCATTTTTGACTAAAGTGTCGCTTAGGACCTTTTTCCTTTCCAGCAACGATATAATGAACACATAAAATTTTGAATGTTCCACTAAAACCCCTTTGCACAGCTGTTGTCTGATTTTTATAGGGTAATGCAAACAATGAATTTTCCATCATGAGCTATGGAGCTTGGAAATTTTCGAAATTGAGTTAGACAATGCCTTCAGAAGGCAAAACTGCTGTCACGTGTGAAAATAAATTTACAAACATAACTTCAAAAAAACCACATTTGGTGGAGTTCTACAAAATAAACACAGCATACTATTTTTTTGGGAATGCTTGTTTCCACTCTGTTCCTCTACATTGGCACTGTTCAAACTGTACACTCCGACAATATAACGTTGGTTGACTGCCATTAATTTGTCCTTAGGGAAACACCATTAGTTTTATTGCATGTTTACACAAGCTAAAGCTAGATGGCTATTTATTATTGGTATAACATTAATACTTATTAAATATGTGCTTTTGTAGACAGAGAGTCGATTATTTGTTTATTGAGTAACCCTAAGAAAAATACTAACCATTAGTCTTAATCAAAGGGATGTTGGTGGAATTAAGGAAAGGGATTAACTTTGTTGTTCGGGTCAGGGGTCTACTTGCCCTGGGGAGTGTTTAGGTTATTATAGGTTAGGTCAGGCAATTACTTCTCTCAACCCCTAAATAAAACTTTAGTGTGATGGATATCTCTCAAACTGTCAGACAGTTTGCAAAATGTCATCACTAATAAAGATATACCCGATGAGTCCATTTGGAAAAAAAATGTGAAGGTAATAAAAGTTTCTTTTAAGATTTCAAAGCACCTTCAGGCTTCATTTTATTCCGTCCGTACTGAGGTTGCTAGCAAAGCTTAGCTGATATCGGTTAGGTCATGTGAGGTTAGATTAGGTTAGGTCGGTTTATATCAGACTAGTTACCTCAGAGCAAGAATATATATAGGAGAGCGAAATATTTTTACCTAACCTATACTACTCGTAATTAACGATGAATCGCTTTCTCCGTTTTTAAGTCGTAAACCGTGAGAGAGAAAGTGATAAAAAAAGTTCTCACATAAAATAGCACCACTTTTCGGTATATAAGAATATTTTCTAATCTTCTGCGTCTCCGCCGACTCCGCCCACTACGTTTTGTTATGCGATATAACAGGACATAACTTAGGTTTTTAGGTTATATCCTATATTTTTGTTGATAACAACACTGTGAAAAAGTGGTTTTACAAATAAACAAAAACATTATGTCGACATGTGCTATGAATAAATGTAGAAATACCCTAACCCTAGCCACGCCCGAGTCAGGAAAAAATCAACAATCCTCTCTACACAAGCGCTCCCTCCTGGTATATTATTGCTTTGAACAAATTACCTTTAGCCGGCAGGCAAGTTTAGCGGCTTGTCTTAGAGGCGTGTTTAGTTGATTTGTGTTAGGTCAGGTAAGGCCAAGTCAGGTTAGGTTGGTTATCTTTAGCAGGCGACGTAAGCAACTCGCCCTGGGCTATGATTGGCTGATAACAGTTAGGTCAGGATAGGTTAGGTTAGGTTATGTTAACTTTTTAAGCTTTGAATTTCCATTTGAGGTTAGATTAGGTTAGGTGGTGACTTGCCCAAGGCATGTTTGTCTAATAGCGGTAAAATAAGGTTAGGTTGGGTTGAACAGGGCGTTTTTGGCTATTAGAAGTTAGTTCAGGTCGGGTTAAGCTAGAAGGCGAGGCTAGTAACTTGTTCTCAGCATTTTAGCTGGTACATGTTAGGTCAAGTCAGGTTAAGTCAGGTCATGACTTATTTATTTATTTTGCAAAAATAATTTTGTACCAATTACATTGCAAAAGCGATAATAAACACAAAAAATGGTAATCATCAATATAAAATTATTATAGTACATAATAAAGTTAAAACTGAATAGCATGAACATGTTTAGCTAATATTAATTTTATAACTTATGTCAGGTTAGGTTAGGTTAGGCTAGTTACCTTTAGCAGGCGACGCCAGGCACTTGCCGGCGGGCGTGTTGGGCCTGGAGGGGTGCGCGGAGGGGGGCCCGCGCAAGGTGGCGGGGGTGGCAGCACGCGCGGGGGCCGCGGGCTCGGGGGCCAGCGAGGGCCCGCCCTCCGCCTCGTCTCCCCCTTCTTGTTGGGGTTGCACACGGTCAGTATCACCACCCCCTCGGTCTTCTTGAGCATAGAGGCCGCCTAGAAATGAAAATGGATGGACGTGAGAACGAAGCAGAAATAAAACAGAATCTAAAAGCATTCAAACCGTCATAAAAAGGATTTTTACCGTGTCGTAGTTGGATCCTAGGAGGGTATCTTTGTTTACGGCAAGGATCATGTCCCCTATCACGAGGCCAGCCTGCAATAAAAAGTAAACACTATTAGCTAAATGAAATATTAACCAAAGCCTAAGGACTGGTGAAGAACTGTAGAGAAGGACGAATCCCACCCTGGAATGCAGCGCCGTAATAATGAAACTGTATTCAGTCCTCCATTAAATAAATTTCCGCTCATCTGACAACATCCTAATACGATAAATTTGACGGCCTCCGTGGTCGAGTGGTAAGACGCTTGACTACAAATCCAGAGGTCGCGGATTTAAACCCGGCGTGGGCAAATAATTTTTATTTTGTGAATAATAATAACAAATGGATAACTTTTATAGCGGCGTTTTTGTGGGAAAATCACCTTAAGGGCGCTTTACAAATTAATTTATCTAACCTATAATTTATCACTTAAGCTTAATACTAAAAACTTACAGTTAAGATTTATTACTAATGGCTTACACCTAATATTTTCAAACAGTGACTTACAATAAGGACTTATAGCTTGTAACTAACAGTGAAATAGATGCTAACATTAAAAACATTAATAATTACACACACAATAAAAGTAAAAATAAAACTTATAACCAACTTAATACCAAATCACTTACAACGTGGATATTCACAGACATAGTACAAGGAAATGCAAAAAAATCAGACTGCCAGAAAGAATAAATCCAATGAACAAAAACAGTTTACTCTATAAAGAGATGAATTTTTTACAATGCGCTGCCGGAAACCATGAAAATTATACTAAGTAACAAATTAATAAAAGAATATGTGTCATAACACATTTAATCAATATAAAATAATATATAGTGTGTTTGCGGCACGTTCCAGAGTGCTAGATACTTGTATCGCCCTGGAGAAAGACCACCATTCAGAATCGAAACGTTGCTTGAAATATATTAAGCCGTATTTGGTGACCAGATCGGAATAGCCAGGTACTTTCCAACCTTCCTCTGCTCCATATCCCTCTCCTACCCACTACCTTTAGTCTCGCAACATACCCCAATTTGGGATGCCATAGTCTCACTAGCTCCAGACTTTTGGGAGCAGTTGTGCGATATTAACTATTAAAAAAGTATTTACCTGTTCCGCAGCACTTCCTTCCTGTATATCCGATATGAATATTCCCTGGCCGACTTCTGCGTGTCGGCCCTCTATGATCATGATGCCCAGGCTCTGAGTACCCTGAAATATTCATGTAAACATTTTTATAACAAATCATTAATTGCAACCTATGAAGGATAGATGAATTAAATAATGTAGATACGTTTATGATACAACGCGCGTGACTGCGAGAAACTAAGCCAACGTGGCATACCTGAGATTTACTGCGTTTAGTCTCGCACAAACATTCGTTTGACAAACCAGCTGCCACAAACGCATCGCTGTAAGCTCTTTTCCGAGATAAAATGCCTTCCTGTGCTTTTGACAAGTGTAAAAATCATTCGGGAACAAAAAACAAATCTCATGGAGTTTCTTTTCATGCGAAGTACACACAAATCACTTATTATTTCAATTATTACAATTATTCACAACCAAATGGTGTAAGTGAGATAGCGAATGCCGAAATACATAAGTGTGTGGAAGACAACCTAGCGACAGTACACGAGTACGTCGCATGCTACTTCGCTCGTAAGTTCGTTAGGGAAGAGAGGGCTTGTAACGTGGAGATGTAACGCGGGACGTTCATACAGCTATCTCATTCATACACACATATTCTGCTTGGTATGGCTATTCTTTTCATGCATTATGAGATCTTAGAGCTTGCCAAATTTTAACGTTCAATTTGTATGAATATGACGTGTCTTGTATTTTATGTCTATGGTTGCAACATACAGGGCCGAAACCTTAGCAAATGTGTGTGGCGTAACAAGGCACCAAGGGCCTAAAGGAGCAGTAAAATATAATTATTTCTTTTGGACGAACGTAAAGGGATCGCAGTGTACGCGTTCGTTCACAGCGAAAACGAGCTTGAAACTGTAATAGCCCAACCAGTTTAGCACATGTGCAGCTTACCCATGTCACTAAACATTTCTATCAATCTCCTACTGTATCCTAATTGCATCCCTTAATGCCTTTCTGTCTAATAAATTATATCCTAACATCGCTTTCTAAAATTCCTTTCAACATGTATTATTCCATAGACCACATGCTTGGACTCTGATACTTTTAGTTTGACTATGCCTATGTCAGGTATAAAACCAGAGCTATTCTGTAAAAGCAACCACTATTATTACACTTTTCATCACTATTCATTCCTATTTTCATCGCACTCTCGTGCAGCAGTAAACCATGTTCAGTTAATGGTTTAATTATAACATTATACACATTCTTCCAATAAAAATTATTCAAGAGATAGTGCTATATTTTATTCAACATCGGAGCATTCTGTCGGTCGCATCAGCAATCATTGCAAACCATAGAATATCATGAACCTAAAGATAGCCAATATTATGGGATCCTATAACACAAAAACTTTTTAAAATAACCTTTGAAAAAATGACGTTCAGAGTCCAACTCCATGTTGAGTAATGGCGGTAAACTAACGATTGCGGATGGTTGATTCTTGATTGCGGATGGCAGATTGTTGATTGACTCAAGTGAACAATGAAAACATCAGCTGATTTGTGCATCCGGCAATAAGAATCACGACGTGGGGCAAGATTGAAAAGTCAAGCCGTTCGGATTCTGCAAGATTAATTTGCAAGGACTTTTGTTGCAATGCAGTTATTCACATTGATTTTTAATTTGATAAAATCAAATTAATGAACAGAGTTTTAATTTAATTTATACCATTTTATCGTTTCGATCTGTCCATAAAAATATTGTAAGAAAAAAAAAAGTTTTTCATATTTATCAAAAATATATCTATGTATGCGAATCAATTTTCTTCTCGGAATTCTTAGCAACTTGTCAAAAATGACAAATTACTTTTTGGACAGTTATAAAGATGAAATTATCTAAGGCGGCTTTGCATCCAAAACCAGATTCACATTTGAATTAATTCTGATGAATCTGAAATAAAAATTTCAAATGTTTTCCAAGGATGCGGTTGGGATATAAGTAATTTATATTTCAGATTAATATTCTTAACGTAAAACGATATCCAAATCGTTTCAGTAATAAGTGGTAAGGACCAGATTTTATTTTTCTGTGTCATTAATTAGTTACTTCCCGAAATATTCCTCGGAAAACATTTGAGGTTATAGTAACATGTTCGTCAAAAATAATTTTAATGAACACCTCGGGCAGAACAGCCTTCTAGGCTTGCTACAGCAGACTCAACCCCATGCTCCTCTTATTCGCCTTGCGGCAAACATTCGTTTTATTATTTCGTAAAAATTAAAAATCAAGGAATATTTAGACAAAACTCATCCATTAGAATGAACTAATTAGCAATTAAACATGTATTGAATTAAAAACATATCGATTGTTCGTTGCTATATTGGTCACATAAAAAAAAAATTATAATTAGAATTTTATAGTTTGGTACGAGTGCTTAAAAATGTATTCGACTGAACTTAACTTTGAACTCATTGTTTGCAGCATTTAATTTCATTATTACCTTATCCAATAATTACACCTTATCTCTTATTCACCCGATTGCTTTACATTTATAGTATTATTATTGTGCAGGTAATTTACGTAATTACACGTCAACAGGATGGAATGCGCTAAACGCATTTCCCTCACGTTTTTCTAACCAACAGAAATAAGAATAAACTAATTAAAATGTAATAATAACTAAGACAGTGCTTGCTAGCTGATCAACATTTGTTCTTAAGCTGAAATGGGTCTAGAATAAACGTGTAGCGGGAATAATTAAAAATGTTGAAATATATATATTTATATATTGCGCTAATCGTTGAATTGTGACGATGGTTTGAAACACCCCAACCTTAATCACGTTTTTCAATTTAGAATACCTACCTGTTCAAAAACTACAAAACGCCTTAAAAATGGAGGAGAAAAGATCAGGTCAACATTTGTATAAAAAAAAATTGGTAGGTACTTAAAATAAATAGTATAGTTATTAGTATTTACCTTTTTGATGGTGACATTTCTGACATTTTTGTAGGCGGAATATCTATTTTCATCAGTCTGAAAAGAAAGAAAATAACACTTTATTAAAATGACATAGTAATAAAAATAATTAAACAAATACATGAGATAATTAACTATATTTTATTGTGGTTAAAAATATCAGATTAAAAAACAATCATTTCAAATCTCTATCTACCTAATAAAGTACCTATGTGTAATATATTTTAACAGACATTATTCTATATCTGAAATGAGTGGATTAAAGCAACCAATATTTTTTCTTGGTAGGTCATGTTACACCCCGTGTATAATGTAATTTATGTGATGTACTAACGATATCAAAACCGTTGCATGGTAACCGTAGGTTTTATGAATCTGTGCGTACGTATTATAATATGTATAATATATACGTATTATACTGGGCCATTTTAAAAGGGAAGGGTCCTTGCCAGATGAATTTATCCGAGTCTTGGAGATATTAATTTTTATCGACAGTGGTAAAGATAAAAGCTGTAACCCCAAAGCTGTAAGACCTTTGCATAGCGACAAGTAAAATAATGCAAAAATCATTCGTATACATTAATACCTCGTATAATAAAGCTTAGCACAAGTTGTTTTTCAGATTTCGAAGTAAATGCAGCCTTGAAAAAGTGCACAAGGAATATATTATATTTAGAGATGTTTGATATCAGAATTGGGTGTACCTGCGGTTCCAGTTACCGGTGACTGGCGAGGAACCGGTTAATTATCCAGTTCTTTTTGAAACCGGTTCCTGGTGTCAGAGAAGTTCCTCCAAGAAAATTGGTTTATTATAAAGGAAGGGGGGTTGCTAGAGAAATTCTAAAGTGCCTCACGAAAACAAAAATAACCGTAAAAAATAACCGGTCTCTCGAAGAAATAAGACAGGATTGGAACCGGTTCCTTTTAACCGAGACAGGAATATCGACCATCTCTAATTATATTGTGAAAAATGACTTTGGTTGAATTTTAATGAAAAAAAATACCGTATTTTAAATGTTTACTTATAAGTGGGGATTTTATCACTAAGATTCTGCAATTGAATTATATTTGAAAAAAAAAAACAAAGTTTATTTTTATTATTATTCTACTCGTAAAACATAAATATTAGTTATTTACAGACACATAAAAAGGTAGTCGTGCAAAGCTTGTTTGCAGGATCTAACAAATAAATTTAGTACGGATATTAATTTTACATAAAATTTAACATTATGTACATATTAAGTTATTTTTTAGAGATTTTTCGTTTAATGGCTTTACAATTTTGCCACTGGGGCTCTCTTCCAACACAAGGAATTATTCAGTTTGTTAAAAAAATATAAGATAACCTCCGTTAATGTTAACAATAATAAATGTAGTTTGTAAATATGTTTAGAGAAAAAAAAAACATTAACAAATTCGGCAAGTTTATTATCAGCTGGGTAAAAAGAATACCTTAAATGGTTTAAATAAAATACCTATAACTTATTTTCAAAAGCACGAATTCTTCTATTAATTTGTTGTAGTGACAATTAAGTTTCTGAAAAGATTCTGGGTGTGCATCTTCTACACATCTCTGTTTTAGTGGGATCCATCACGCTTAAAGATCTACAGAGTACTATTTATTGAAATATCGAAAGAACAGACACAGCCAATTTTGATCAGCACTCTGACGAACGAAAACCTTCAATCAAGATCGAATAAAAAAATGAAAAATCAATAGAAGTTTTTTTTGACGAATTTATTTTAAAAAACTTTCCAAAGCTCAATGTTTAGAATTTCTCGGATGTAGCTGGAATTTCGGAAAAAACTTCAACCACCGATGGAGCAAGGAATCAACACATCATTTAAGCCATTTAAGTGCCCGCGGCGGAAGAGTAAAAGCGAGAAAAATCTCCTTACCCAGTTTCCTCACACCCCTAACTACCCCTAGGCCTCGTTTACAAGAAGCTGAGTGCTCGGCGGAGTCATCTTGGCTTTATTTATTTTATTTTATTTTTTACAAAATTATTAAAAATACAAATAACAAAACGAAGAAAGTGAGTGTGAAAAGAATATATGACGCGAAAGCGAATGGAAGAAAAAGTCGAGGACGCCCGAAAAGACATGGCACGATTAAGTAAATCAAATACTTGAATCGGGTCGTGTGAAGAGGCAGAATAACAGAAGAGCATGTGCAGGACGATGTGTGAATGTGAATAAAACAATGAGTGAATGCCAAGACATAGTTGTATGGCGGTCCATCCTCTCTGCCTACCCCTGATGTGATGGTGATGTGATGGCACGATCAAGTAAATCAAATACTTGAATCCGGTCATGTGAAGAGTCAGAATAACAGAAGAGTATCTATGAGACGATATATGAATGTGAATGAAGCAAGGAGTCTGTGCCAATACAGAGTTATATAGCAGTCCGTCCTCTCTGCCTACCACTGCGGGGAAACGGCGTGATGGTAAGTTAGTTCAGATAAAAAAATATTTAATATTACGACTTCAAACTAGGCATATGCCCGTACCATGGTGGTCTGCATTCTAAATAATTATAATATGAAACATAGCGCCGTTCAATCACAAGATCAAAGTAGCAATTTAAAAAAAAACAACCGCTTTGTAGAAAGTCTATTATTTTGCCTCTTCACATGATCCGACTTAAGTATTTGATTTACTTGATCGTGCCATGTCTTCTTCGGGCGTCCCCGACTTCTTTTCTTCCATACACTTTCGCGTCATATATTCGTTCATCCGCTCTACATGCCCAAACAATCTAAGCGTTCCTTTCTTGATTTTATTAATTACGCTTACATCAGCCTTGCATTCTTTCCCGATATACACATTTTTCACACGGAAGACATAGTTTTAACGGACATACGCCTCAGGGATCTCATTTCAACGGCATTCATTTTACTTTTATTCTTTCTCTGCCAGTTTCATGCCTCACTGCCATATGTCAGGGTTGGTATAAGCACTCCATTGTGGACTGCTAGCTTGGCTTTTTTAAACATTTTTTAAATTTGCGCCAACAGTTTTCAATTTTACATTAATGGAGTTTCCTGCATTCACCACGCTTTCAATATCCTTTTGTTATATGAATTGTTTATATAATTGAATTGTGGAATAGCCCAAATTAATACAATAATTTTATTTGCGCCGGCCGGGATTTGAACCCGCGATCACTGGATACTAACCCGTCGACTACCGAGGTCTTCTATTATGAATGGGGCTTTACTCTGCATCCCACCCCCTAAAACAGACTGCGAGAATTCCAGAATATTTCTGAAAACATTCCCGTCCGAAGATGCCAGGTTAACTTATTGAGCTCCGGAAAAAAATACGAAAAAATAAAACATATAGTTTATTATTTAATTATTGTTGGTTTATATAGCGATACCATGCGATTTGCCGATGGCCAGACATAAGATTTGAACTGTAATGCTATGTATGAAATAACTCATCAAAAATAATTATCCCCACATTTACTTATTTTCCTAATCTTTGTTGCAACTCATCCAGTTCAAAATTCCTTGCCGTAGACTCAGAACCAATGAATTGCTGTTCCTCAATCATCACTCTATTAATTATGGGTATCATTTTCCACTGTACAGAATGTCGAGACTTGTGAACTCAAGCCATGGGCTTGATATTTTTGGTACCAGTCTAAATGATTTTTGTCATTTTTAACGACTCTACCAAAACCTTGTTTTGGCTTTGCCTTGAATGTTCTTTCAAATGTATATTTTAGCGTTATTTTTGTAGTTGCTTCACTAAAACATTATGTATGTGCTTGTTTTTTTCACTGTCGCTCTTTTTTCCCGTTTTGTGTTATGTATTTTTTTGTAATTAGACAACGGTCCGTCAGTATATAAATAAATAATGACACTGAAACACCGATAAGAAGATTAGCGGCAAAAGAAGAATAAACATGTTTTTATAAGTATTTTAAACTAATTATATTTTATAATTGTTAACATGTGTGGTACTAAATTACGTAATGGATTATTTGAAATTATATAATAGTGCAGAGATCGTATAAATGTGAATGACGGATCAGTAACAGATTAAAACGCTAAGCTTCAAATGACATACATAAATCGGTAGATTACCATCATAATTCAAAGTATAAAAAAACACATAAAAAGTGACAAAAAACCTCTATATATTTTAAAAGCAAATTGTTATTTTTTGTCGAGATTTCAACGTGTTTAAACGTTAAGGAGTGTTTTCTGAAAATGACAAAGTGCTGATAGAAAGTGGCTAATGTTCTCCTTTTAGTAAAATTCCCGAGATGCTTCCCATGTGATCAGGCAGGGGGCGTCCCTCCCCCCCATCACGGGAGTGTCTTGTGTTATCTCGAAAGGTACCACCTACTCGTATTAATAATAACCGGCGTAGCTCGGGCTAGATTTATCAAACTCTCTCAGTAAGCTATGTTGAATGGCGTGCCCGCAAAAGCCTATTGTTAGATTGATCTCTTGTTGTATTTGAAAGGCATGCCTGGTTATCAGTGGTTATGTAAGAGTTTTGTATGTTTTGTTGTTTATGCGGGGTCTGTTGTTACCTGGTTTCATCATCGTCTTGTATATTTTGTTGTTTTTAAGGATCGCTTGTTGCCTAGTTTCATCATCTAGTATTTTTTGTTTTTTTTTGTGGTCTCTTGTCACATGGTTTCATCATCGTTTTGTATGTTTTGTTGTTTTTTAGGGTCTCCTGTTACCTAGTTTCATCATCATTAGTATGCGTTGTTGTTTTTGGTCTGTCTCTTGTTACCTAGTTTCGACAACGTCTAGTGTGTTTTGCGGTCTCTTGTTAGATATTTTCACCGCTGTCTAGTGTGTTTTGTTGTTTTTGCGGTGTCTTGTTACCAGGTTTCACTGTTGACTAGTATATTTTGTTGTTTTTGCGGTCTCTTATCACCTAGTTTCATCATCGTGTAGTATGTTTTGATGTTTTCATCAACTAGTATGTGTCGGGGTTTTGTGTTTTGTGTCTCTTGTTATCTAGTTTCATCGTGGTTTAGTACATTTAGTTGTTTTTGCCGTGTCTCTTGTTCCTGGTCATCATCGTCTAGTCCGTTTTGTTGTTTTTGCGATGTATGTTGTTGCCTGTTTTATGGTCTGTTTTGTTACTGTTCCGGTGAATCCGCCATTGATGGGTTCGCCATAGTTATCGTTGCCCGGTTGCACAAGCGTTAAGTCTGTTTTAGGTTGTTACAATGTCTATCACTGTTCATCAGATTGTGTAGTCTGTTTTGTTTACTTTGTGGAATCCTTTATTTCCCGTATAAAGTGTGTTCGCTTAGATCAGCGTGTAATCTGTTTGTCGTGACATCTTTCTTGAGTGACACGATAATTTACGAGTAATTATTTGTTTATTATTATAATAAAGCCCCCGGAATACACACTGATTGCAAAATAAAGCTACATAAATGTACGCAGTAAAATTAAATAAATATTGATACACTTTGAGCGGTTGATGGCAGCCGTCCCAATATCAATTTATTGTTCTTCTTGAGTGCATGAACATAATTTCTTTATTAAACGTTTAAAGATCACTCTCTACAAAAAATATTATATCAGCGAATTCAGTTCTTTATAAAGTACAGACAATGCAGCTAGAATGATCATTAGAATAAACAGAGATAAAGAAAACAGCGAAAGACTAGAGTGTGTTTCAGCTAACAATAGACTCGATTCCGAGAGCTTATTCTGCTTTCATGATTTATTACTCAAGGATTTAAAATTTCATGAAGCTAAAGTGGAAAATGCAATTTATCATTGGGTAAGGGATCCGGCTGGGAATTTGAAACGATGAAGAATAATTTGAGAGACAGGATTCGTAAAAAGAAATGACTATTTGAGAGACAAACGATTTTGGAAGAATTTTTGAGAGATCTTTAAATTTTTTGTTGAAAGTCTTTTTGTCAAACTTAAGTGTTTTAGAAACAGTTTTCCTAAGACTACGTTAAAATGTCGTTATCTCAATTTATAAGTTTCTCAAAGCGTTTTCAATAATTTCGCAAATAGATGTTCGTGGAATCTTTGAGAATACTTATTATTTATCCAATAGAAAACAATTAATTTCTAAGCAATATTTGAGATCCCTTATTCGAAATTTAGAGTGCACAGAAATATTTTCAAACAATGATTTCGCGGTTAAATATCATGACACAGGTATGAGTCTAGTTTTGAAGTCACGAGAGCCCAGAATCTATGTAACCTGAAAAATAGGCAATGAATAAAGAAACATAAAAAGTAATGTTTGTGTAATATTGTTTGAAAGTTTAATCATATATTATGTAGTACAAATCGTCGCTGGAAAGGCAAAAGGACTTAAGCGACTCTTTGAAAAAAATGAGTTGAATATGCAGTTTTCCTCAGTTTTTTTTTTACTGCGTCGAATGCTCTGAATCTCGTTTTATTCTAAGACTTTTGTGACCCTTCCAGCCATCTAAAATATATTTACCATTTGGGAGAAGGATTGACTCGAGCGCCACAAGTTCGGGACTTTTTGAAGCTTTTTGTCGCTTCAGGTAACTTATTGAGAGCGTTGAGTTAACTTTTTTTTTAAATCCAAACAGGTACTGAAGATTTATGAATTTTATTGTAAAACAAAACACTATTTAAAGTCCTCTGGTGTAAACTTCCCAAAATGGCGTTTCAGCCCTTTTGCCTTTCTGGCGATGATATTATAATAAAATTGAAGTAATAATTCGGAGACCATAAATAATATCCCTTGCTCACATAATTTAAACATAGGTATTTGTGTAAATTTAACTTAATAAAAAAAACCTTAAAGCTTAGTAAAATGCGATTTTTAAAACTTTGTCAAAAATTTAAGTTACATTATATTCTACTTGTGTTATTATAGGTATCGCTGCGAATGTTGAGTCGAAAATTTTATGTACCTAGATGCATTGCTAGCATACAACATGTTTGCGACTTGTTATTTGACTTCAGAAAAGAAAACTCTAAGGAAATTTATAAAAAAATGGGACACTGAAATACTTTTAGAATATTCAAATTCAATGATCGTATAAACTTGTTTTCTCTTTCTTGCTTATAACAATAATTAAACGTAAGCAAGACAAAATGATGTTTCTCAGTGACGTCGAGAGTAAATACATATACACTAATACACACAACATTAAGTCTGTGGGTTGAGTTACCTGAATTTACGCGATTTAAGTTTAATAAAAAACAAATTATAATTAAATAGACTTGCTTCATAGCGTAGAGGTTGAGAATGTGTGAAATGTATAAGAACTTTGGTCCAAATAACTTTATAATATGAAATTTTCCAGTGATATTATTATTTGACGCGATCAGGGAATATCAATCACCCCCCCAGCGGGCGCCAGTGTTATGATCTGTGCCGCCCAGGAATTCGGTCATTTTTCACTAGAAAAAACAGAGAAAAGAAAACGGTCCCAGAACTTATCCCATGCCTCTTACGAGGGTACGGGATATGGGAAAGCCATGCAGGAACGTAGTATGGGCTCGTATGTGAAATTGGAAAATATTTCCCTGGAATTTAGAATGTTATTGAACTTAGATTTAATTTTTTTTTTTTTTTAACACCTAGTTAATAAAACTACCCGAATGTATTTTTAAATGTATTGTAAAGCCGCTTCTGTCAGCAATAAAAATAAAACCCAAAGTCACAGACGTTCACTATGAGTCTCAATAAGCGTCCATTCCAGACACTAAAAGTACTCGTATATATTCCATAGATTTACTTAAAAGTTTAAAAATTGTAGCAAATTGTTTTTTCAAACTTTTAATGTACGCATGCACTGTTATACGCACATCTAAACCTTAAAACACAACAATTTATGATAACAATCATAATTTTCGATAGTTTTAATTTGTATACATAATATATATATTATTTTCTCCTTGTTAGTTAGTCTCATTAGCTTATTTAATTTAGTATGAAGCGCACTTGAGGAGAAATAACACAAAACTGCGCTATATAAGTTCACTGTTATTATTATTAGATTTGACTGCCTCCTTGTACATTTGGACCCAAGCTTGGAGTAACAATATATGGAGGGAGAGCTAATTATTTTTACCCAACCTATAAAATTTGGGATAAATCACTTTCTCCTGGTTTTTGCTTCCTACACCATGAGAAAGAAAGAGACAGCATTTTTTCCCAAATTATCACACCGCTTTTAAGTATTGTTAGGATGTTCTTCGTGTCCCGCGTCTCTGTTGACTCCGCCCACATGTTTTGATATGAGACATAAATAGACATAAGTCGACGGTTTTTTTAAGTTATATGCTATATTTTTGTTTATAATAATACTGCTAAAAGGTGGTTATACGAATAAACAAAAATATTATGTCGACATGTGCTATGAATTGATGTATAAATTCCCTAGCCCTAGACCTAACCACGCCCAGGTCTAGCCGAGTCCGGCAAAACTCATCGAAATTGACTATAGCAGCGATCTCTCTTGAATATTATTGCTCTGAGGCTAAGACAGAGTGCTGGGCCCTCACTAAGGGTATTACAAATTTATCTGATATATTTTTTGATGCAAATTTAATATTACTTCCAGGTTAAAGCCTCAATTTCACATAAGCTGCACTGTAGGAAAATCGTGCGGATACATTGTATGATAATTGTGCTAACTAGGTGCTTAGTATCTACGCCGACGTTTACAATACAATACGTTTACGTTTGCAAAATATATTATTTTCACGTTTAATTTTCAATATTTCCACCATTTTCTAAACTACCGGTCGATAGAGTGACCAGTGTTAGTGTAATAAATAATGAAATATGAGGAATTACAGATATAGGATATAAAAGATTCTAGATAAAATGGTTACAAGGTTCTTTGATCGCGTCAGGTCTTTTGGATTAAGTATTTTAAAAGCGATATTTATCCACGTTTATTTAAACTACGCATTAAAAATACAACGTTACCAGGGGATTGTTACGTAAAACTAAGGTAGTTTTGTAATGTTAAATGTATTATGATGTAATTCTAAAAAAGGTTCAATTGTTCAATCAATGACAACCATTATTACTGTCGTATGTATAATACGTTCAGTTAATTTCGGCAAGGTTCGGCATGGTTTGAGAGCATCGTTCGACTGTCGAACGCGAGAGTCCATTCTCCGTACCAAATACCTCCCCGAACTAAATGGAACATGATTGAAATTCCCGTCTGAATGGGCTGACTACTCTGTTTTATACTTGAAGTAACAATATATGGAGGGAGAACTAATTATTTTTACCCAACCAATACAAACTTGCGATAAATCACTTTCTCCGGGTTTTCACGTCGTACACCATGAGAGAAAAAAAGACAACAAATATAATACACCGCTTCTATCTACTGTAACGATGATCTTGGTCTCCTGGGTCACGGCGGGACTCCGCCCACATTTTTTTATTACGCCACTAAACTTGACACAACTAAACGGTTTTTTAGGTTATTTCCTATATTTTTGTTGATAATACTGTGAAAAAGTGGTTATACGAATAAACAAAAGCATTATGTCGATAAGTGCTATAAATGGATGTATGAAAATCCTAGCCTTAGTCTTAGCCACGCCCAGGTCTGACTAGTTCGGTAAAAATCATCATAAACTGACTACACTGCCTTGGATAGATACCACTCTGTATACTCTAAGGTAACAAGCCGTGGCGGCTCGTGAGTTTTTAGTGTGTTAAGATTAAAAAATACGACATTGTTAGTGTTGTTGTAGTCGAAATTGTTTTTTTTTTTTTCAAGATTTTATTTTTTTGAATGAAGATTTTCAGGGTTTTTCAGTTTTGGTGGAGCACTGCACGGATTTCTGAAAAATCTTCATACAAAAAGTTGAAATTTCGAAAAAAAAAATGTTTTCGGCTACAACAACATCAATGATGACGTTTTTTTCAATCTTACCACTCTAGCACACTAAAAAGTCACGAGCCGCCACTGCTCTATAGTATACAGCAGAAATCTGCCTTCCAAGGCAGCTTCCTCTTCTAGGAGAGGGTTCTCCTGTCGGGGGTTGGCTACCGTCAAATAATTTTTCACCCTGCAACCCTAAACAATTAAGCGGAAGTGCGCTCGTACTAGTTACGTGGATTTAGAAACCATAGGGTGCCTCATCTTTTATATTTTATTCCCTGAATTATCATTCGTAATCTTGTATTTTTCGCTCTTCATGATTTGATCAAAATAATTAAATAATCTTTTTTTTCTTGTGGATATAATTTTACAATTTTCAACCACTTTAAGAAGGACTTGCAAATCGATAACTCTATCTGTTCGGATCATTTTCGGGATGTCTCTATATTGTCCACATTTTAAAACCTTCCATATTTAAAACAGCCAAAACTTTCGAACATTGGTCTCTGGCGTGATAAAACTTACAAAGCTTTTCTGTCAGAGATTTCTAGATCAGCACAGCTATTTTCGGCCGAAACCGTTATTTGCAACATGTGGAATGTAGCTTTAAATTATTTTTTTTTAATAAAATAAAAAAGACAAAACGCCATTTTGTTTTAATCATAGATCAAAAGAAAAAAATGAGTGTTAAAGCATAACACGAGCATTTTTATACATTCAATGGTTTGCATGATTACAAACCTTTCATTGCTGACATCTGGTTTGACGTGTAAAAAACATTTTGACGAAATATAAATGTTTATAGATACATTTTTTGCAAAACATTTATGCCATATTTTAGACTGAAGGCCCACCGATATTTTCACGAAACTATATCATCGCTGGAATTGCAAAAGGGCTTAAGCGACACTTTGGTCAAAAATGAGTTAAATATGTAGTTTTCATCAGAACTTTTTTCTACATAGAATGCTCTGACTTTCGTTTGATTCTGAAGACTTTTGTGGCCTTACAGCTATCTAAAATATATTTACCATTTGGGAGAAGGCTGGACTCAAGCGATATCAGTTTAAGACTTTTTTAGGTTTTGTTGCTTTACGTAACTAAGTGAGAGCATTGAGTTACCGAAGGTTACTTTTTTTTTTTTAATCCAACCAGGTACTGAAGACTTGAAGATTTTTATTGTAAAACAACAAAAAACTTAAAGTTCTCTAGTGTAAGCTTCTCAAAATGGCGCTTTAGCCCTTTTACCTTTCCGGTGACAATATCTTCATCTGTGTAGACTTAACCGTTGTTTTTCCGACTGGCTTTTGAAATAATGCGTAAAAGAAGGATGTTCCTTAAGCTCGTTATTCTTTGGTTAGTTAGCGTATACGAATTCAACCACTCGTATTTCAAGAATAAAGCTCCAAGCCGAATAACTTTCAAAAACGGTAGTTATGGCACGAGTACATTGTTTAAAGTTAATAATAAATGATCGAACCCATATCACGTAGATAATTAATTTAGATCTATCCATATGACAGCCCCGGGGTCGAGTGGTTAAGATGCTCGACTTCGAATCCAAAGGACGCGGGTTGAAAATCCAAATTAATATGTGTTATTTCACATTTGATTAATACATAATTATACATAGTATTTTTGCGGCATATTTCATAGTGATAGATACTTTAGTAAATTATCGCCCTGGTGAAAGACCACCATTCGGAATCGAAACGTTGCTTGAAATTGCTTTGGCCGTGTTTGGTGACCAGATCTAAATAGACAGGTAATTTAGAACCTTCCTATCCCACATCTCTTTTTCCTCCCCACTGCCTTCAGCCTCACAACATATCCCAATTGAGGATGCCATAGTCGCACTGGCACCAGATACTTGGGTTCTCTTGTTTCTTGCCTCTTGCCTCTTGCCTCTTGCCTCTTGTCTCTTGTCTCTTGTCTCTTGTCTCTTGTCTATTGTCTCTTGTCTCTTGTCTCTTGTCTCTTGTCTTTTGTCTCTTGTCTCTTGCCTCTTGTCTCTTTGTCTCTTTGTCTCTTGTCTCTTGTCTCTTGTCTCTTGCCTCTTGCCTCTTGTCTCTTGTCTCTTGTCTCTTGTCTCTTGTCTCTTGTCTCTTGTCTCTTGTCTCTTGTCTCTTGTCTCTTGTCTCTTGTCTCTTGTCTCTTGTCTCTTGTCTCTTGTCTCTTGTCTCTTGTCTCTTGTCTCTTGTCTCTTGTCTCTTGTCTCTTGTCTCTTGTCTCTTGTCTCTTGTCCTTTGTCTCTTGTCTCTTGTCTCTTGTCTCTTGTCTCTTGTCTCTTGTCTCTTGTCTCTTGTCTTGTCTCTTTTGTCTCTTGTCTCTCTTGTCTCTTTGTCTCTTGTCTCTTGTCTCTTTGTCTCTTGTCTCTTGTCTCTTGTCTCTTGTCTCTTGTCTCTTGTCTCTTGTCTCTTGTCACTTGTCATCTGATCTTATTTCCCTTGTCATATTCAGGTCGGGAAATCACCTTGATGAAGCACCTCCAGGCGTCCCTGTCCTTGGTTACTTCCGCGGCCTGCGTCTATAGCAGGCTTCCAGTTAATTAAAATTAGTCAAGGCCACCCGTTAATTAAAAATATATTATTCATTAATAAATTCAAATATTTCGCTTAACCTCTAGTGTGCCGGTGGTGCCAGCAGTCACCGAGCATTCATCATTATCTTTTAAGGAGATTTTTTCCGTAAAAACCTGCTGTTCGCATATTTTAACGAACTGTAATCGCTTGTCAATGAAACGATCAATCCATAGAGATATTTTGCATTGCGTTAAGTTCGTAGGTTAAGTCGAGTGTCGCAGAAAAAAACGATTTGCAAAGTGACATTATTTTTATTTGAACGGAAATTTATTCAGCCACACGAAAGTTCAATAAAACGACAAAAAAATCAAACTTCTTAATAAAACATTTTTAGAAATATAGGGGACATAAAAAACAATTTTACCAATATAACTAGCTACGAGTATAAAAAAAAACACTTATAATAATTGGCTGATTTATATAGTGCCGTTTCCGTGACAGAAATACCTCAAGGGCGCTTTACAATATAGTTAACATAATATTAAAACTAAAACTTATGCCTAATACTTATAAGTTGTAACTTACAACAAACATATTTACATTGACAAATATATTTAATGATTGTTGCCCATGCTATCGAGCCTAGGGTAGAAAAAAACGTAAAAAGCAACAGTAAAGTAAGTATAGCACTTGGACTGAGTGATCAAAACTCTAGTGAAGCAAATTGACGTTATTGTGGGTATGATAATTTAAAAAGGTGAGTCTTTGTTTTGCTTTGAACTCAGCTGAGCTGTCGATCTTCAAAAAATAATGTGAAGGGAGTTTATTCCAAGCTGTGGGGCCTGCTACGGCAAAAGCTCGGTCTCCGAAATTGCGTTCAGGTACTGTGAGTCTACCTATGGTCGTTGAAGATACTGATCGAAGAGTTACTTGCCTCGTATTAGTATCACTTGAAATGCACAGTCCCGATAAGTAAGGCGGCGCCATGTCTTGCATACACCACTAAAGCTTAATACAATTTGAAAAAAACGCATTATTTGAAAAGATATCGTACAAAAAACATCGTTTTGTAAAACACAAGTGAGTTATTACGAAATAACAGTCGGCAGGGTGTAACGAAATTTGTATCGGTGCGGGAATCCGAGCATTTCAGAGGTTGACGAATACCAGTTGACTTATCTTTTTTAATAAATAAATAAAAAATAATTTTTAAAAATAAAACTTTACCGGTAATAAGGTAATAACCGCCAAAAATTGTACTCCTCCTACATCCACTATTATAAGCGGATAATGCTGCTTGCGTATTGATCAGGTGCACAGGTACGCTTTAGACCATGGGTTCCGAACCTGGGAGTAATTACCCCTGCGGGGGTAAAACAACTATTCGGCGGGGGTAATAATTCTGGTAGATAATAGAATTACAGACATATTAAGACTATTCTTTACTGATAGTGAAATTTTTAAAGACGAAGATGTGTCAGCCAAATTAGAATTTTTGAAACTTCAAAATTATGACCTCGGTTAATTTTGGCGAAAAGTAGGTGCTGAATATCCTGTTATAGCTGACACAGCTCTAAGAATGATAATACCTCTTGCTGCCACTTATAGATTTTTTATTTTTTTTTACGTGAATACCGCACAAGAGTCTCAACTGCTCCCAACCGTCTAGAGCCAGTGCGACTATGACATCCCCAAATAGGGTATGTTGTGAGGCTAAAGGTAGTGAAGAGGGGAAAGAGATTGGGAAGAGGAAGTTTGGGAAGTACCTGGCTATATACCACTCTGGAACGTGTCGCAAATATACTTTTTTTATTATTTTTACATGAGTTAAGTGTGTTATGACACATATTAATTAAATAAAAGTTATTGGCGCACGCCAGGTTTGAACCCGCGACCTTTGGATTCGTAGTCGAGCGTCTTAACACTCGACCATGGAGGCCGTAAAATAAATAGATGTGAGAGTGGTTTCTTAACTTTAGTAACAGTCAAAACAAAGGCCAGAAACCGTCTCAATGTGGAACATGACTTGAGATGCGCGTTAAGTGAAACCAAACCTAACATAAAAAACTTGCGAATGCAAAACAATTCCAACCTTCACATTAACTGTCATTTCATTAATTAAGTAAGGAAGCACATTGAAATCTTTAATTACGTGTATTTTTGTGCAATTTTATGATTGGATGAAGGCTATCTTGTATGGATGTGTTGTTTTCTTAATTAACATTTCAAAGGGGGTAAAATTAGTTTCCCTGATAGGTCATGGGGGTAACGATGGTGAAAAGGTTAGGAACTACTGCTCTAGACCAGTCGTTCCCAAAGTGGTCTATATCGACCCCAGGGGTCGATTCCGACCTGCAAGGGGTCCACGTCAGTGAAAAAAAAATTTAGGGGTGCATGAGACTTAAATGGGGGTCCACGAGAAAGGATTCCATTTAGGCAGGCCTTCACCAAAATATTGGCTTCCCGCAAATGTAATAATCCACCGCACAGATAGTACCTACGCAGGTACATACGTAATACTCTTATAATAGACATTAATCTCCTAATTATACTATTTTTTGGGGGAGGATATTTTGTCGATTTGCTAGTACTTTTCGATTTCAAATCTCTACCGACTAGTGCTTTTTTTTCGGAGAGAAATTTTTGTAGATTTGCTAGCACTTTTCAATTTGAGATCTCTACCGACTAGTACTATTTTTTAGCGAGTTCGACTTCAATTGAAGTGTTCACCGCGAAGGGTTCATTTCAAAGAACTAGCAGTTCTAAAGTGTTCACAAAACTTTGAAGTTTTTTCCCAACGCTAAAAAAAAACAATATGAGAAAACAGGGGGTCTATACAAAACAAAAAAAATCGGCAAGTGGTGGGCGAAAAAAAATTGGGAACCTCTGCTCTAGACCATTCGGCTACTTACAACCGTGAAATCAAGTATTTCGAATAGCTGCAGTGAAATATAAATGTAAAAAGATAACCAAGTAACCTAGTACATTACATTTAGCTATCTTGACTGCAAGCTCTAATCTAATCAGTACACCGCGTCCTTGTTCAACATGTACTCGTATGTGCTCGTTTGTGCCCACATGTTCTCGTGTGTGTTTGTATGTTCCCGTATGTTCCGTATGTAGCTCGTGGTACAATAAACAGCTAACAGCTACTCAAAAATCAATACTCGCTCGTTAAATGTTATCGCCGGTCCGATCATTGCAAGTGTCAATGAATTTCAATCGAAGCTGTCGACTTTATTGACTCCGACACATGCGAGATGCTACATTTTAAATGTACGCTACGTTTCTGCGGACAGGAACGCGGTTTTTAATTGGTTTGATCGATACGAGAGTACGTGCTTTGATTGAGTGATAAAATTAACGTACATACTGACACGGTTGTTTCGTATTGGGCAATTTTGTGAGGGAATTGAAATTCTAGTATAAATCAATACTTGCGTCAGCCTTGATGATGGAAACTGGAGTATTTTTTTTTATGGGATACTGTACAAAACTCCAAAGTGCCCGGAACCCGTGGAACAATGCCTAACCCAATTCGAGGAATGTTGTGAGGTTGAAGGTAGTGAGGGAGGAAATAAAATGCGAGAGAAAGGTTGGGAAGTTCTTGGCTATCCAGCAGTGAGGTGGGGCCAGAAAGAAAACAAATACGTGTACAGTAAATATTTTTTTCCAGAGTTGTAAATGTTCTAAGTATCGGCCTGGTGAAAGACCACCATTCAGAATCGAAACGTTGTTTGAAATGGCTTTAGCCGTGTTTAATGACCAGATTTGAATAGCCAGGTACTTTCCAATCTTCCTCTTTTGCATTTCCTTCCCTTTCGTACTACCTTCAGCCTCACAACATACCCCAATTAGGGAATGCCATAGTCGCTTCCATATAATTTTCCATTTAAAAAAAGTATATTTTAATATTTGACAATCTGTCAGAGTTAAAGTAAATAAATAAACTCATGCTAGAATTTCAACCAGAGCCAAGGAGCGTACAAATCGTTGTTTGAATATTTTATATGAAAATCGTTCTAAAACATGACAAATTGAGTAAAAAATCGCAATGTAAAAATAAATAAAAAGTGCATTCTTTCTTACAATAATAATGTAATAGACTTTTTGTCTAGTATTTGGAGGCTTTTCTAGGCTTTGTGGCTATCTGAGGTCGTGAGTCTCTACCTTGGGGCCCTTAAGTGGTGATATTTTTGCATAATAAACGATAAAACAATCATCCGGTTCAGGCGTACAATAACAAACCCAGAAAATAGCACAAATGTGCACCCTGTACAAAGGTAAACAACTAACGAAATAAAATCTATATTCTAGTCTCTTGAAAAAACTTAATAGGTAGTCACAAAATTTAATATTTCTCACTGCCCGATCCATACAACAATACTAATGACTGCCTTCGATAACACCGGTATTAAATTTAATTACGCGTTCTCGCTAGCGCGAACAATAGAAAAGTGTTAACCAATGGTAGCAAATATTCAGGGGATGATTAAAGGTATCTCGATGCGGTCATTAATGCCGTTAGTGTATAAAATATGACAAAGCTCGAATATAAGAATATAAAAAGGTTGAAATAAATAAAATATTTCCAAAAGAAGCCATCTAATTAGATACTTAATAGTTAACAAAGGATAACTAATTTGCAAAAAGTATTGCCATGGAAACAAAATTTTAAGACTTGAAGAAAAATTTTGAAAAGATTGGCTTCGTATCAAATATTTGAGTCACTTTTTTTCATCAATAAATATTGAAAAAAAAACACTGTTTTTTTAAATAATCCCTGTGGTAATTCACACGAAATGTATTATATTTATAAAAAAAGGTTTCTAATACAATAAACACTACAAATCGTTTCTCTGTTAATTCTCTACGGGTAGGTAGGAAAATGTTTAAGGCAATACAATTCTTAAACAGTAATCTTTTGAATTTCGTTGTGAAATGCCGTGAAAATGAAACGTCAAAAAAATGCCTTCGCTGGTTTTCAAACTGCACCTTTGTAAATTTTTTAAATAAACTTTGTAAATGTCAGTAATTTCAGTATGTTTTTCATAGAATATAAAATATTACAGTAAAAAATGCACTTTGTTAAAGACCTTTCTTCAGTACATTTTCCCAACTACGAATAGAATTTTTTGTATAATTTATACATTGTTTTTTTATATTTTTTTTATGTATGTATTATAATGCTACAAAGTGACAATTAGCGCTATTTTAAGATCTGAAGCCTAAATATCACTAACCAATCATGTAATAATACTTGGCTAATTTGTATAGCGCAATTTTTGTCAAGTGCATTACTAAATCATCGCCGAAAAAGGAAAAGTGTTGATGCGCCATTTTGAGAAGCTTACACCAGAGCACTTTAAAGTTTTTTGTTATTTTATAATAAAATTGAGAAAAAAAAATCTTCAGTACCTGGTTCGATTTTCAAAAAAAGTTAACTTAATGCTCTCGCATAGTTACCTGAAGCGACAAAAAAAGTTCCCAACTTGTGTCGCTTGAGTAAAGCCTTCTCTCAAATGGTAAATATATTTTAGATGGCCGAAGGGTCACAAAAGTCTTCAGAATCAAACGAGAGTCAGAGCTTTCGATGCAGAAAAAAGGACTGATTAAAACTGCATATTTTACTTTTTTTTTACCAAAATGTCACTTAATCCGTTTAGCCTTTCCAGCGACGATATAAAATCATAAGTATCAAAAGATTTAATAAAAATAAATAAAAACAACTTTGCCGGTAACATATCAATAACTAAGTTATAATATTTTGAAGTTTTACCTACTATTGAAAATTACGGAAACATTTCTAAAACTCTGTCACTATCAGTTTAAAACAACAACAAATAAAAGCAGGTCCTTAAACTGAGCCTTGAAGTATTCCCGAAAAAAAAAAATTTTCATCATTTAGCATTCTCACCAGAGTCTCGTTCATCAATGTGTCGTGTTTAACAATTCGGCTGTTTTGTGTGCCACGTAAAGTAGTAATTTAGGGTCTAACTGCGATCCAAAGGGCCACACAGAACCCACGATGGATACCCGTGCGATAAATTATTTTCAGCGAAATGGCCGATACGTGACTGACATTGTAAGTTCAGTCGATGGGGAATCGTTGCGCCACTCAGCTAGGAATTGACTCAAAGTGGTTCAATGCTATCCAATAATAATCACAGCGCAACAATAAAAAACTAAATAAATTATGTCATACGACAAAAGATCTTGAGGCTATTTGAATTTAATTTATTTTTTGCATTACATCGAAAATAGCGAGAGATAATCACAGCCCAGGGAAAACATATTGACACTTTACATTAGATAGAAATAAGTTTAGAAAACCAACTCAAAGTCAAATATTTTTCACAATAATGATTTTAGCTCATATTTTATCATTCAATGATTAAAAAATATAGATAAAAGAAATTATTTTTCTTTTACAGTTATTTGGATATTGCAAAGCTCCATAAAGCACCGTGGAAATTTTTAAACTGCTGGAATTTCCATCAGTCAAATACTGTGCAAATTTCATGACGCCAGAGCTCACCGTTCAAGTGTTTATTGCTTAATTTTTATTTTTTATAGTGAATACCGCACAAGAATCTCAACTGCTCTCAACCGTCTTAAGCTATTGGGATTATGGTATCCCCAATTGGGGTATGTTGTGAGGCTGAATGTAGGGGGGGGAGTACGAAGAAGAGAAAGGTTGTGAAGTACCTGGCTATTCAGATCTGGTCACAAACGGTTGAAGCCATTTCGATCATGCAACGTTTCGATTCTGAATTCACCAGGGCGATACTTAGAGTATCTACCACTCTGGAACGTGCCGCGCATATACTTTGTATGAATTGAATGTGTTATGACACATATTAATTCAATAAATTTTATTTGCGCACGCCGGGTTCGAAACCGCGACCTTTGAATTCGTAGTCGAGCGTCTTACCACTCGACCATAGGGGCCGTCAGACAAATACATTTTTAGTTTTATGGTTGAGATTAATTATTTTGTAAATCACAATATATTAGCATAATTCAGAAAGCTCTTCAATTTTGTTTATTATTAGGTTAGGTTAGGTTACAAACTGTTAGTATTGAGAAGTATTATCTTCTAAAGTTATGTATCCACTCATTTATGTATATTGGGTGAAAATTTCATGGCGCCAAAGTCCATCGTTAGAGAGCTTTTGCTGATTTAGACAAACACATTTCTGCTTTACGTAGATCAATTATCGCGTGTAATTTGGCATGCAATAATGTTTTCAGTTTCTGAAAGTGTAGTTTTGAGATAAATTTTATTAATAGAGGCACTTCCGATATCAGATAAAACGCGATTATGCCAGACGTACCTAAAAACAAACATTATTCGTACAACTATATACGTTACCCATGTACTTACTCTAAAAGGTGATAAGAAATATTATTACTATTTTGGTATAAAGACTTGGCTGGTCGTTATGTCAAACATAATTTATTTGCAAATTATTGACTAATGTTTTTTCTCCTGATGAACTCTGTGAAACATTTTTTTTGTATTCTCCTTACGACAGCTCTAAAGCCATTGTTTTTAGGAAATAAATAAATCAACACATCACCCAACCTAAGCCGAAGATACCGCATAAGATTTCAATTCGAAGTCAATGAAACTATGCCATCACCCTTAATGTGAGGAAAGTTTTGAAACGGAAGAAAGGAAAGAGAAGATAAAGAGGTAGGTTCGTAAGTACCTGCCTATTGAGTTCTGGTTATTAAGCTTATTAGAAGCTTTTCAATAAATGTTTATTTTCTGAATTATGATCTCTCACTAATGGAATACTGAGATTTTTTTACTGTGGAAAAGGGTGTAAATATGTCCATAATGTAAAATATGTTATTTAATATTATAAAAAACATTAAAATAACGTTTTTATTTGAACTTCTTCGACTTTTGAACCCGTGACCTCCAGAGCCAAGAGTCTTATTGCTCTACCACATAGGTACTAAGCAGTGGCGGCTCGTGACACGGTGTGCTAAGGGTAAGATTGAATAAAACGTCATCAGTTGATGTTGCATTTGTAACATACAAATTTTTTTTTTTTCGAAATTTCAACTTTTTGTATGAAGATTTTCAGAAATCCGTGCGGTGCACCACCAAAACTGAAAAATCCTAAAATCTTCATACAAAAATTTAATTTTGAAAAAAAAATCATTTTCGGCTACAACAACACTAACGATGTCGTATTTTTCAATCTTAGCACTCTAGCACACTAACAATTCACGAGCCGCCACTGGTACTAAGGTACATTTGATATCAAAAGGTTGAAGGAATCGAAATATTACTTAGTTAAGCAGATTTGCATTTCGTCCATGAAAAAAATATGTTGGCATTTATGACTAATTTATTTTTTATTCTAACGAACCATTGTCCAATTACAAAAAATACACAACACGAAATTAGAAAAAAAGAGCAACAGCACATACGTAATATTTTAATGAAGCAATGACAAAAATATTCATTTGATAGTCAAAGCCCGAACAAGGTTTTGGTAAAGTCAATGATGTTAGACATAAAAAATTGTATTCTTCAAAGATTATTATCGTAAAGAATGACTAAGACTGGTACCAAAAATTTCAAGATCACGGCTTTAGTTAACAAGTCTCGACATTCTGGACAGTTGAGAATGATACCTATAATTTTGTAGTGATGATTGAGGAACAGCAATTCATTGTATCTAAGTTTACGGCAAGGAATGTTGAACTGGATGAGTCGCAACCTTAGAGTATACAAGAGGTAGCCCAAGCCAAGGCAGTGAAGTCAGTTTTGGACTTGTTTTTGATGATTTTAACATGACTCGGCGCAAATGGGCGTGGCTAAGACTAAGGCTGATACGGTATTTATACATCCATTCATATCACATATCGACTTTGCTAATGTTTTTGTGTGTTCGTATAGCCACTTTTTCACAGTATTTTTATCAACAAAAATACGTTAGCATCTAACCTAAAAAACCGTTTAGTTGTGTCAAGTTTAGTGGCAAAATAAAAAATGGCGGAGTCCGCCGTTAACCAGCGAAAATAACCAGCTTAAGATCATTACGACAGTATATAGAAGCAATCCAAGAAGTTCGTTGTCTCTTTCTCTCTCATGGTGTACGATGCAAAAACTCGGAAAAAGTGATATATTACAATTTCGGATGGGTTGGGTAAAACAAATTAGCTATCCCTCCATATATTGTTACTTCAAGGTTGCAACAAAGAAAGTGAGTCAATAATACAATCAATAATGTATTACTAATTAGTAATTACTTCAAGGTCGTAATTAAATATATGTTATGTATAAATGTACATTTTTTTAGGTCAACGGAAAAATGTTGAAATTCAATAAAATGTTTTCTCGTGGTGATAACGTTTATCTGCAGCGTGGGAGAAAATTATCCCGGTTCAGATTACATTTCCTACGAATAAAAGATAAATATACACCACATACACACGATATTGTATGGAAATGTCCACACACCACTGCAGAGACCGGGGGTACGCAGCCCGCGGCTCAATTTAGCATTAATCAGAGACTATTTTGCAAATAAAATTAAATAAGTTTTCAGGCACTAAAAATTGTTAAGACCGAAAAAAACTGTATTTAAATCAAACAGATTTGATTTTTATTTTATTTATATAAACGGTGAGAGTTTTTACCGAAATGGGTTGATACTTCTCGTGAAGCAGGCGTGGTGTATTAAAAAATAGTTTTGTGATCAGCTGCTTCTCCCAGGAAAAGCAAAGCTCCTAGAATATATCTTCCGAAATTTCAACAATGTGGTTTATCTGTTTATTTCGGCTGAAATCAGGGGTTAAAAAACAGTTTAAAGAAGGTTGTTTCAGGAGTTGATTTCAGAGGTTGATTTCAGAGGTATAAAGAAAGTATCGGAGAATTTGTTTCTGGGGGGTCCAAAAGGTGTTAAATAAGTCGTTTCAGAGGTATACAAAAGGTGTCGAATAATAAAGTTATTTTGGGGGTAAAAAAGTGTCAGATATCTAAGTTGTTGGTTGGGGGTACAAAAATATTTCGGAAAAGTTGTTTCGGGGGTACAAAGAGGTGTTGAATACCTAAGTTGTTTTGGAGGTAGTAAAAAGATGTCGGTAGAGTTGTTTCGAGGGTAAAAAAAATGTCGAGTTGTTAATACGGCACAAGAGTCCCAACTGCTTCCAACAGTCTAGAGTGAGACTATGAGGATCCCCAATTACGGTATTTTATGAGGCTGAAGGTAGTGGAGAAGGGAAGGAGATGGGGATTTTGAATGGTGGTCTTTCACAAGGGCGATGCTTAGAGTAGATCTCTGGAACGTACCGTTAATATACTTTATATTATTTTAAATATGAATTAAATGTGATTTAAAAATACCAAAATTTTAACTTTATTCCACTAATTTTTATTTAAGACCTGACCGGCTTCACCTTATGACAGGCATTTTCAGATTGATACAATTTTAACTAAGTCTCTATTATCTATTATCTATAGTAAATATTATATAATTTAAAAAAAAACCACAAACGTATACTAACGTACCCCATGTAAGCCGTCTCTCAGAAGGTAATAAAACTACCCGAATGTATTTTTGAAGGTATGGTAAAGTCACCTCTGTCAGCCATTAAACTAAAATCCTTAAGTCACAGGACCTAAAAGTATTTATTCCATAGTATAAAATTGCATCAGTCTGAAGATGCCCGTCATGAGGTGAAACCGGTCAGGTCTTAAATAAATAATAGTGGAATAAAGTTAAAAAAAATGGTATTACTAAAATCATTAAAATGAAGTTCCACCACGAATTTTCAGTTTCAAAATTAAAAATAATGAATTAAATGTGGTATTAAATGACCCATACTAATTGAATAAAACAAAATAAAAGGGGTGCAAAAAAGGTATGGAATAAATTGTTTCGGGGGTAAAAAAATATTGTATCAGGGGTACAAAAATATGTTGGTTAACAAGCTTGGAGTAACAATGTATGAAGAGAGAGCTAATTATTTTTACACCAACCTATACAAACTTCCGATAAATCACTTTCTCCGGGTTTTACGTCGTACACCATGAGAGAGAAAGAGACAACAAATATAATACACCCCTTCTATGTACTGTCGCAATGATGGGCTCCTGGGTCACCGCGGGACTCCGCCCACATTTTTATTATAATAATAATATTTGGATAATTTGTATAGCGCCGTTTTTGTGAAAAATCACCTCAAGGGCACTGTACAAAACTTAATTTCTACTTAATATTAATTCTTAGTTTATATAAATATACAGCAACATACTTGCCACTAAACTTGACACAACTAAACGGTTTTTTAGGTTATATGCCATATTTTTTTGTTGATAACAATACTGTGAGAAAGTGGTTATACGAACAAAAAAAAACATTAAGTCGATATGTGCTATGAATGGATGTATAAATACCCTAGCCTTAGTCTTAGCCACGTCCACGTCCGCCGAGTCCGGTAAAAATCATCAAAAACTGACTACACTGTCTTGGATAGATACCACTCTGTATACTCTAAGGTAACAAGTCCAGATATACTCGTATTCGTGATAAAGTCTTCTGCTGATGTCATACTTATGTCACAGCATAATTTCTCACTGCGCGTACTTTCACAAAGGTTGCGCGTCGCTGACTTGACTGTGTGGCGCCACACAATAGATCGGTAATGTTCCGAAATACAAAAGGAGCTTATGTTCAGCAATGTTCCCAGATAAGTCCTTGCGAAGGATATAATATGGGTGCTAATATTATCCGTTACAGAAAGAAGTCTGCAATTCGTTCGTCGTGTGACACTAAACTTTTGTTATTTGGAGAAGAAAATATACTTTATATTTTTAATACTGTCTCCGTACAGATGGAAACTTCATGGCCTGTGTCAACTTGGGAGATGCTGTGTGAGAAGTGTTTTTATCAGAGGAAGGAGTGAAACTAAATGAAGAAATAATACTTCAGACGAAAATTAATTTTCAAGCGTATTATTAGTTATTTTTTATTAAAATGCTCGACCCTAAAAAAATACATTTCTCTTCCATAATAACTCGATATTATATGAATATTGCATCATAATTCCAAAATAATTCTTTTAACTCCACTATTATTATATACAATTTTAAAAGTATCATTTATTTTGTTTTTTCTTTAGGTAATGACGGCCTCCATGGTCGAGTGGTATGACGCTCGACTACGAATTCAAAAGTCGCGGGTTCAAACCCGGCGTGCGTCAATAACTTTTATTTAATTAATATGTGTCATAACACATTTAATTCATGTAAAAAAATAAAAAAGTACATTTGTGGTACGTTCCAGAGTGGTAGATACTCTAAGTATCGCCCTGGTGAAAGACCACCATTCAGAATCAAAACGTTGCTTGAAATGGCATTAGCCGTGTTTGGTGACCAGATCTGAATAGGCAGGTACTTTCCAACCTTCCTCTTCCCAATCTCCTTCTCCTCCCCACTACCTTCAGCCTCACAACATACCATATTTGGGGATGCCATAGTCTCATTTCCAGACGGTTGGGAGCAGTTGAGACTCTTGTGCGGTATTCACGTAAAAAAAAAAAATGTTGTCACTATCAATAATTGTAGGATTGTTACAATGTGAAATTAATGTATATTTGTATCGTTTCCACTGTCATTAATTATAGGATTTAGTGCCTTGCAACTTTACCTACTGGCAATGTATCTTGTATGGTATCAAGAGAGTTTTACGGTCAGTATCTGTTGTATCATCTAGTATAGTGTAACAAATATCATCATTGTTTTATATTATTCCACTTGTACTCTCTGTCACCTACCTCAGAACAGGTTCAAATGACCAAGTGAGGTAGGTAATGTAAAAAAATAATGTAAGAAACAAAAAGTTAAAAAAATAAAAATAAAAACAAAAAATTTCAATCTTAATTTTATAGTGAATAATAGCGCACAAGAGTCCCAACTGCTCCCAACCGTCTAGGGCCAGTGAGACTATGGCATCCCCAATTGGGGTATGTTGTGAGGTTGAAGGTAGTGGGCAGAGGATGGTTGGGAAGTGTCTGGCTATTCAGATCTGGTCACCAAACACCGCTAAAGCCATTCCAAGCAAGGTTTCGATTCTGAATGGTGGTCTTTCACCAGGGCGATACTTGGAGTGTCTACCACTCTAGACGTGCCACAAATATACTATAAAAATTAATGTTATTTGTGCACGCCGGGTTTGAATCCACGACCGCTGGATTCGTATTTAAGCGTCTTACCACTCAACCGAAAAAAAAAATTCTAATCATTGAAGCGATAAGCAAATATAAGTGCGTTGTGAGCGTGTCTGTGTGCCCTAATTAAGGTCCATTTTTCTTCACTTCGCTGAAATTTATCAAACATTTTCAAATATTGAAAAAAAAATTTTGAGCAGAAAAACAGTTTTCTTTGCCTGTCTGCAAAATCCCCGCCCTGGCAAAAAGTTTAATAATGCTAGAACGGGAAAGGAAATGCGATAGAATTTGTCCAATTAACAATTAACGAGTTCGTTGTTCCCACGAAACGATTAAATACTTTATTACTGTGAAAAGTCACGGGATGTAACTTGACTTGCCAAGAAAAAATATCAGTGTTTTTCCACCAATTTCAAATAGAGAATCATATCAGCTAAAATACATTAGAGGTCGGTGCTTTATTAGATGATAGGGATTAGAAGAGGTTATTTTTAAAATTTGATAATTCAAACAAAAATCAGTTCCAAATTTGAAAAGTTAAACTTATAGGTTTATTCTTACGTATTCACAAAGTTAATAATTTATAGAAATTAAAAAATCAACTTTCTACAAGAACACGGACATTGTTTTATTTTTTGTGACCGACCGGTTTATCTTGGCCTAAGCATCATCAGGTATAAAAATAAACTACATAAAACCATAGACATAAAATACAAGACACGTCATATTCATACAAATTTAACGATAAATATGGCATGCTCTGGAAAGCATGAAAAGGATAGCCATACCAAGCAGAATATGTGTGTTTGAATGAGATAGCTATATGAACGTCCCGCGTTACATTCTCCGTGTTACAAGCCCTCTCTTCCCTAACGAACTTACGAGCGAAGTAGCATGCGACGTACTCGTGTACTGTCGCTAGGTTGTCTTCCACACACTTATATATTTCTGCATTCGCTATCTCAATTATTTGAATAATTGTATTAATTGAAATAATAAGTGATTTGTGTGTACTTCGTATGAAAAGAAACTCCATGAGATTTTTTTTCTGTTCCCGAATGATTTTTACACTTGTCAAAAGCACAGGAAGGCATTTTATCTCAGAAAAAGAGCTTACAGCGATGCGTTTGTGGCAGCTGGTGACAGCTTGTTCGTCAAACGAATGTTTGTGCGAGACTAAACGCAGTGAATCTCAGGTATGCCACGTTGGCTTAGTTTCGCGCAGTCACGCGCGGTGTCTCAGTAACGTATCTACATTATTTAATTCATCTAAGCATTCAGAGGGAGAACAGAATATAAAATAAAATAACAAAACAGTAGAAAAACATTTAAATTATAACACAGGAAGAAGCTAAAACGGTCGGTCATAAAAAAAATAATAATATACGTGGTCTTATACAAAGTTATTTTTTATTTATTTAAATATGTCAAACCAGAAAATGATTGCCTTCTACGAAAAGAGAAATAATTTATAATTAATAATTCAATTACCGATATAGCTAATAATCTGATAAACTTACGCAATAATTATTTTATAATAGCTAAATAAGTCATTTCATTAGTCTGCAAACACCTTGATTTGGCAATCATTACATAATGTGTTATTTTACCTGTTTCATAATTAGTATTATAACATACAACACTATGCATGAATGCTGAAAGATTTGTAACGCGAATTAAACACATAATTAAACAAATAAATATAATTCGTTTGACAAGTAAATTCGAATTTTGAATACAAATAGTACCCAATTAATAAATTATTCAAACAAGTTTCAACACGTGTGGCAATTCATAAATGTGATTATTTTTTGGTGGAATTCAACCCAATCTAACCTTAGATTATAAAATAATTATAAAAAAATCAATTATAAACACAGCAAAAAGAAATAAGTTATCTGTCTTTCATGGTCAAATAATGAAAACAAGCTGAATTATATCTTGTTTGAAATAACAATTATATTCTTAATACGAGGGAAAAAAACTTTTGATTAGACTAATATTAAAAATCGTTAACTCTGGCAGCAATTTTTTGGAAAGTTGACTGAACTTTGGAAATTGTAAATACCTACATACAATTACGTTATATATATAGACACGTATATATTAGCCTTAGAATATTAACACAAAATGTGGCAAGCAAAACACACACGTTACCAGTAAATTCATCATTCAAATATCGGTCATGTATGACACAGATAGACATTCATAGAATATATGTGTATGAACGAAACTGATCCGAAGTTCGGACCGCGTTCCGTACTCGCTTGTAATGTTGAAACGACCCCAAGCGACGCGTGACCGTTTAGCACTAAATCGGCTTAAACACCGATCACACCAACTAGCGTGAATATTGCTTGCCACTTTGAGAGCGCTACAACGTCTCTATAATATATGTAACGTCATTGCCTACATGTTCATTTATAAAAAGCTGAATAATAAAATAGCATTCATAGGGCATTAAATGGTACAAAAAGCGACTGAGTAAGTCTGACTTTCACCAACCTAATATGATTGAACTGTTATTATTTATATTCGCTTATGCTTGCAAATAATTACGAGCATTTCTTATAGTAAATACCGCACAAAAGTCCCAACCGTCTAGAACCAGTTAGACTATGGCATCCCCATCGGGGTATGTTGTGAGGTTGAAGGTAGTGGGGAGGGGAATGAGATGAGAAAGAGGAAGGTTGGTAAGTACCTGACCATTCAGATCTTGTAACAAAACACGGATAAAACCATTTCAAGCAATTTCAGTTTCGATTCGGAATGGTGGTCTTAACCAGGACGATACTTTGAGTATCATTCATTCGTTGTATTCAGCTGCTTTGGTGACATTGAAATTGTGCATTTGATATAATTTAAAAAAATAAAGGTCGCTTAACGTGTTTGGAAAAAATACTATTAGAAAGAAAAATATATATATGTGGTTTTATTTTATGAAGCGAAGTGAAGAAAAAATCTCGGCTAAAACAAAGGCCATGTATGATGTGTGATATTTTTGTAGTGTTTATTTTGCAGAGTATCGGGGCGGAAAGCTTGGAATAAACTCCCTCCGGAACTAAGATGTATAACGAGCCCAACGGAATTTCGGTCCAAACTGAAAACTTACTTTTTCAGACTCTCATATCCTTAAATTCATTAAAAAAATCTCAACATTATCTGTCTCTCGACGAATCACCTTTAGATATACAATTTTTAATCAAATCCTGTACTGTACAACAAATTCAGAAAGCCCATTTTTTTATTTCGCTCCCATGCCCTAAATGGAAAAAAAAAAATCATTTAAAGTTAAAAAGTGTGTCTATCTGATGAGACCTGCCAGGTAAGTATGTTCCTGTATATTATTTATTTAAACTAGGAATTAATAGGTAATAATAGATTATAAGATCTGTACAGCGCCCTTGAGGTGATTTTTCACAAAATCGGCGCTATAAAAATCATCCAATTATTATTATTATTATTATAACAAAACATCCTTAAGATTTCCAAGCGATTAAATTTTCAACCCAAAAACAACTAATTTTCTTTTATTTTGAAATGCATTGACTTAATTTAGATGAAATTACTTAATTTAGAGAATGATGAAAACGACGGTATATGAGAACGAGTCGTAAAAACTACCCGTTGCCGGGTCTCGTGGCTTCGCACCGGTGCCGAAGGAATCAGTAAAGATAACTCTTCATCAGTTCTGAGCACTTTCCATTGAAATATAGGCAAAACTAATGAAGCATTCCCGCTTGACTGAAAATTTGTACAAAAAATAAAAAATAAATTTATTAATGTAAAAAAAAATGGACTTACCGGTGCAACCCCAAGGCAGGCGATTTTCAGGTGAATAATTTTATTCACGGCCCTTGCAAAGATCATGTTGGACCTGGTTGCGCCACTGGGTTTCGCTACTAAAGTTTTACCCCCCATGCGTCACAAGGGACCGCACGCCACTGACGCGCCGCAGGCGAAATTTAACCGATCTTCCATGATTGTTGTTATTGTCACCAAAGTTGATTCGGTTATTGTTATAACTTAGGTTTAATCCATTTTTTTAAAGTAACCCATGACCTTCACATGAAAACATACATATTATTATTAGTACTTGATCACATTTTTATCTTTAATTTTCATTCATAAACGATGGTTCCGACTCAATCAATTTTTATTTTAAGATTTGAAAGGTTATCTCTTTTTATCTTAAAATAATTATCTGATTTTTAATGCGTTTTGGCGTGTAATTTATTTCTTGAACGTATTTTTTATAGACATGTTGTAATAATAATGCATATAATTTACCTCAGAGAAAAAATATACAAGAGAGAGCGCTGTAGAAAGAGCTGTAGTCAGTTTTTACGAGGTTTGCCGGACTCGACTAGACCTGGGCGTGGCTAGGACTAAGGCTATGGTATTTATACATCCATTTTTAACACATGCCGACATGATGTTTTTGTTTATTTGTATAACCACTTTTTCGCAGTATTGTTAAAAAATATATAACATAACCTAATAAACCGTTGAGTTGTGTCAATTTATTTCGCGTATCATAACGTGTGGGCGGAGTCAACGCAGACGCGTGACACGAATAACATTTTAACAATACTTTAAAGCGGTGTGATGATTGGGGAAACATTGTTGTCTCTTTCTTTCTCATGGTGTGCGACGTAAAAACCCGGAGAAAGTGATTTATCCCAAATTTGTATAGGTTGGGTAAAAAATTTTTTTTGTTAAACAAATACGTACATGTAACTGTCACATAGCGCAGCACACCACACATTTTTCAGGTAGTCTCCGTAAACTATAGAATAATTTATTTATTATCTTAATTGAACATACATTTTTTTATTAGTTGGTAAATTGCCCATAATGCTTTTGCATGTTACTTTAAAGACAGTGCAAATTTCAAGAAGTCTTTTTTCCATTAACTTTACACAGGAGGTGTGGAATTAATAGAAATGTATGTATATGTGTATACGTGTATATATATATATATATATATATATATATATATATATATATATATATATATATATATATATATATATATATTTATATATATTTATATTTATATGTCATCTTTGGGAATGCTAGTCGAGCTGTTGCATACAAGAACAAGTCGTAGAAGCTCTTGTGTCGGAGATGGAGTGAACCTGGGTCTTGAAGAGGCTTATGTTGTAAGAGGGAGACAATACGGAGACCGACAAATTGGCACAGTAACGAGCTGTAGAAGCGGATCGTTCTCTTGTATCGAATGTCAACCGTGTACAAATGATGGGCGCGCGTTTGTGCGAGTTCCTCAAAGCATCTTACATTGAAATACCGGTAGAAAGAGGACAGCAATCCCACCTGACGTCTGTGCTCCCAATATTGCAATCCTTTTGTTAAGATAGGAAAATCTGTCAAACGGACCGCACGTTTCCGCACAAAGTCAAGGGTTTAAGCTCACCATTTGAGAGATGTTACTGCTTCTTACAATCGGACAAAGAGACTTTTCTTTATAGTTGAGATATTATGCACGAAGGACCGACGACCATCAGAACCTCAGTCATAGTTAGCGGAAAAGTCGAATTGCAGAAAAAGAATGTTGTTAAATGCAACTAATCACATGATCACCATAGGCCAAAAAACAACATAAGGATATTTTTCCCTTCCTCACTTCTTTCAGTCTTGGAAAATTTCCCAAATCAGGGACGCCATAGAGGTTGAGACCATTGCATGGTATAGCATAAAAAAAGGTATCTTTACCTGTTACAATTTATTAGTTGCTATATTTTTTTAAATTTTAACTCCACACACGGGAAATCTACTCGTATGTCATCTTTAAGGATACTGTGTAAAGAGGATTTTGAGAAAAGGAAGGAGTGAATCTGGGTCTTGAAGAAACCCATGCTGTAGGAGGGAGGAAACACAGAAACCTGCAAATCATTCCACAGCCGAGCTGTTGAACACAAAAACGAGTCGTAAAATACAGGATAATCCGCTTAATTCACTTTAGAGAAAACTTTTTTTTAGATTATGTAACATTAATGACATAATATCACTTATTTTTTACGTTTCTGTTTGAACTGAATTTCAAACTGTATTATGTAATTCGAGGCACGTGGCTGAATACTTAAAAAAACAGTAGGCTCCGGTTAATGTAATCATAATCAATAATCATCAATCACGTTGGTCCCTACTGTTTTGAGCAGATTAAGCGGCGACGGTATTATCCGAAAATACAATCAACCACAAAATTTGTTTTATTCACGTTTACAACACTAGATTTATATTAAGGCCATAAATTAAAGAAATAAAAGTCAAAAGCATGAATTGATAATACCCACATCTAACGCCTTGCAATCTACAAGGAAATATTTAATATTTTATTTGACATGGCTATTCATCGGTCGCTGAAGCATCGCGAATGTTGAATAATGTGCATTTCAATAACTTGTCAACATAAATTAATCGGCTTAATTAATAATGTATTATACGTACTGGATTTTACCGCCTATCGCAAAAAGGCAAGCTATGGTTGGAAGGTGAACAAAGTAATGAATAATTATATTCAATATTTGTTTAACAACAGATAAGTATTTAATTTTAAGAACCTTGAAGAGCAAATAAAGATGATTTAACAACGAGGTACATGTGCAATCAAAGCTTTTATACATGGCCTGTTCAAAAGAAAAGGTGAATTTTCGCGGGCTGTGTACATTCGACTATCGTTTTTTTTTGTTATGTTGGTACACATATGTTTATCATATGTTAGCATTATCAGCCATTTTGGATTAGTGGTTTGTTTTTGAAAACTGGAAAGGTTAGTCACGTTTTTGTGTGTTCTTCGATAAGAATAAAATCCATGATTTGTTTTTCCACAACTCCAGGACGCTCATCATCATTAACATCTTTTCGGCCTTCTGTAAAGCGCTTGTACCACTTATAAACACTTTTTTGAGACAAAGTAGACTCACCGAATGCCACAGTCAACATTTTAAGTGCGTTGGAGCACTTTATTCCATTTTTAACGCAAAATTTAATACATATTCTTTGATCCATTTCAAAAGTAAAAAATCGAAGAACACACAAAAACGTGACTAACCTTTCCAGTTGTCTAAAAACAAACCACTAATCCAAAATGGCTGATAATGCTAACATATGATAAACACATGTGTACCAACATAACAAAAAAAAAACGATAATCGAATATACACAGCCCGCGAAAAATCAAAATTCACCTTTTCTTTTGAACAGGCCTCGTATATGCACTAATTTTAAGTTTTAATTTATTTGTTTTTTAATAGTGAATATCACCCGAGAGACTGCTTCCACCGTCTGAAGCAGGTGGGACTATAGCATCCCCAATCGGGGTACGTTTTGAGGCTGGAGGTAGCGGGAAGGGTAAAAAGATGGAGAATAGGAAGGTCGGGAAGTAATAATAATAATAATATTTGGATGATTTGTATAGCGCCGTTTTTGTGAAAAATCACCTCAAGGGCGCTGTACATATCTTACTTACTATCGCTGTACCTGGCTATTCAGATCGGGTTACCAAACACGGCTAAAGCCATTTCAATTAAGGTGTTATTCTGAATGGTGGTCTTTCACCAGGGCGATAATTAGAGTATCTACCACTCTTAAACGTGCCTCAATACATACCATATATATTTTTATTTTTTAAAAGAAAAAGACATTCCCGGGTTACGAATAACCTGACAATATATGTAAAACTCTTACAGCCTTCATAATAGGTGGAAGATGTTGCTTGTAAAATGATGGAGGACTTAGGTAGCATATGAATTGAAATCCGACGCGTTTTTCCACTCAGTTACTAATACGATAACTAAATGTTCTTGTTATTTTTTGGCAAAATTTGTCGAGTACTAATCTGTATTCTGAAAACGATGGTTTGATGTCAACAGATGTGACTGGACAGTATTCGAACATGGGCACATGAGTTAGTTAACAGCGCTCGGGCAAATTACTGCTTGATCCATTTAAATAGTTGGCGATTTCTTCATTTCATTTTAAATTTAGGTTGATGCAATTCTGCTTCAACCTCACAATTCAACACGCCTATGCGACGAATGCAACATTTGGGAAACATATACTCCGATGTTGCTGATATACTCGTATTTAACACGTCAATATCAAACTATAATTCTAATTTAGTACAGTTGTTGTCATCTGGTAGAGCTAAACTAATAGTTGGACCTGTAACTTATTATTATTTTTTTCTTTTCTTTTACAATATTTTTGAACCTGTTATTTGTTGAATATTATTAGTTATTTTTGCATCTGCTATTTTTTGCACTAATGAGGTTATTGTTTAAAAAAAACGTTAACACGTATGTAAAAGCCTATAACGGACGTAAATAAATAATGTTGTTCACTTTACCGCCACGGATATTTCGCAATTTGTCGAAGTTCGTTAAAATATGATGTTTGCGTAGAAATATTTAAATTATGCACCGTGAAAAAATATTAGTAATATGAATTAGCATTTATATAATACCCGTTCTTAGAAGTGGCATGTTTCCTAAATATTTAATTTTTCGTCTTGATAAATAATCTTTTAACTTATCACATATTAGCCATTTCACAAAACTTCACTCAAAGCAAAAAACACAAGATACAGATGTGCCATATTCAGTGATGAATCACCTTTATCAACAGATAAATAGGATGCCTAGTACCGAAAAAATATTGGTAAAACCTTGGAGTGGAATGTATATGGAGAGAGAGCTAAATATTTTTACTTTCTCCGGGTTTTTACGTCGCAAACTGTGAGAGAGAAAGAGATAGACAAGTTGTCACATAATATTGCACCACTTTTCTGGCGAGTCCGCCCACTACGTTTTGTTATGCGACACAAGTCAACGGTTTTTGAGGATATATCCTATATTTTTGTTCTGTGAAAGAGTGGCTATACAAATAAACAAAAATATTATGTCGACATTTGCTATGAATGAATGTAAAAAGGTGGATCCATGAAAACCCTAGTCACGCCCGAGTCAGGATAAAAAAATAACTATCCTGACTACACGGTTTCGCAAAACTATCCCTCCTGGTATATTATTGTTCTGAGGGTAAAACATAGAAATTGAGGAACCCAAATGTGGAAAAATTATCATGCATGATACGGTTGATTCTATAAGCCGATGATCACATTAACCGGCGGGTATCGCGTGTAATTAATTTATATTCACATAATAGGAATGTTAATACCAAACATTTGTATGCATATTAAATTAAGTCAATAGAATTCGGAGCGGTAGCTTAAGAAAAGACCTTGTGATAATATTTGATCGAATATATTTGTAAATATCATAAAAAGCAAAAAGAAAACGTTATGGCTTCAAGGTTAACGGCCCGCAATAAATTCTCGACATCTTGCTTAGAACAAATAATCAATTTTAAGCGCCTGTTTTTGACTAGAACACTCCTGAGGGGTGAAAAGCTGTCAAGGTAAAACTAGAGGAAGAATGCTTTTTTGAAGCATGTGTCAAAATAAATAAATGACTTTATCAACAATTCAGAATTTGAACAATAATGCCAAACAAAACTGGTACCTTCTAAGTAATAAAAAAATATAAATAATACCTGAAAACCAATATCAATAAATTAACTTAAGACTAACTACTATTTGGAAAAAATCTTCCGCTATTTTGTTAATAATCATATTGATAAAGAAAGTCAAATTTCAAAATAAAACCAAAAAGAATGGCGGAGTAAATAAAATTATGAATATTTCCAGCATTCCCACAACCATAAAGCATCAAAAACTCTGGAACGGAGAGTTCTGGCGTCATGAAATTTTCAGTATTTTTCTATTTGTATTGCTTTATTTTATTTTATAGCAAATACCGCACAGAAGTCTCGACTGCTCACAGCCGTCTGAGAGCCTGCGGGACTATGGCATCCCTAATTGGGGTATGTTGTGAGGCTGAAGGTAGTGAGCGGGGAAGGAAATGGTAAAGAGGAACGATGAGAAATACCTAAATACGGCTAAAGCCATTTTTAAAGGAACGTTTCGATTCTGAATGGTGGTTTTTAACGTTAGTGTATCTACACATACTATAATATATGTTATTTTATATTAATTAAATGTGAAATAGCACATGTGAATTTTGTTATTTTATTTTGCCGGGATTCGGACTCGCGACCTCTTACTTCAATCGTGAGTTATGTGCTTTAAAATATCTATTACACTGTAAAAAAATAAGACAAGTCCCCAAAAATAATAAAGAATTTTCAAACATCGGGCGTAACCGGGTAGTAACGTGAGTAATGTGTTAAAATATAATAAGTTTGAAACGATAACGCTAATGGTACCCAATTAATTATTATCATATACATTTGCCAGAGTATAGACCAATTATTAATAATCCAATTTTCAGAGTGATTGATAGCCGACCGGATTAATAATAATAATAATATTTGGACGATTTGTATGGCGCCGTTTTTGTGAAAAATCACCTCAAGGGTAAGCCAGTAACCATATAGTTGGTAGAGTAGTATCTATCCACGGCAGTGAAGTCAGTTTTGGACTTCTAGCAACTATGCATGACTGTGTTCTCGTACTCTCTCTTTCAAACACCATGACTTTGGATTTACTTACATTCATTATTGACTCATTCTGTATACATACTCGGTTCATCTAAGACAGTTATTTCAGTTAAATTACCAATAGTAAATAAACGCACATTTTTTATGGCCATTGGAAGTATGTTAAAAAAATGGCGTTCTGTTGCTCATGGATATTTGGTATTCAAATATTATTCTTCTTTACATGGTGGAGGAGAGTTGGCAGAGGTCATGGTGGGATATAGCATCTCATAGAGTTGGCAGAGTAGTATCTATCCAAGGCAGTGAAGTCAGTTTTGGACTTGTTTTTGATGATTTTAACATGACTCGGCGCAGTTGGGCGTGGCTAAGACTAAGGCTACGGTATTTATACATCCATTCATATCACATATCGACATAATGTTTTTGTGTATTCGTATAGCCACTTTTTCACAGTATTTTTATCAAAAAAAATATAGCACATAACCTAAAAAACCGTTTAGTTGTGTCAAGTTTAGTGGCATAATAAAAAATGTGGGCGGAGTCCCGCCAGTGTTACTTCAAGGAACCAGCACCTTAAGATCATTACGACAGTATATAGAAGCGGGCCAAGAAATTTGTTGTCTCTTTTTCTCTCATGGTGTACGCCGTAAAAGCCCGGAGAAAGTGATTTTTCGCAAGTTTGTGTAGGTTGGGTAAAAATAATTAGCTCTCCCTCCATATATTGTTACTTCAAGCCAGTAACCGAGCGCTTACAGGCGATCGGTTTTCAAACACAGTTTTTCACAAGCCATGTTTCAAGACAAAAGCGTAGTTCCGTTTTTTGATAGTTTAAAATATCAATGTTTTTATCGTATAGGTTGTATTTTATGAACTTTTTATTTGCAATGCATCAATTATAATTTAAAATATATTATTTGTAATCCCCCTTGACGTTATTCGATGACTAAACGGAGCTACATACTTTAAAAAAAACAAGAACCGTACACTTTTGTATCGATTGCAAAATTGAATCGATTCGCGAGGTGTCAAATTTGGTTAAAAAAATGAGGCCAATTAAAGTCTTACCTGAGAGACTTTAATCAGCAGTTCCTGAGCTTTTTTGTGTTAAAAAAGCAGATGGTATCTTAGCCTGCGGTGACATTATTTTTTCACAAATATATTATATTATTTCGGTCACAATGTGTTGCCGAGAAGCCCCTCGCCCCCCGCCCCGGCCCGTACTGGCAAATGCGGTGTGTATCACGTGATACAAGTGGGCCTTGTTTACAATGCAGCAAGTTTATGTTTTCAGAGCAAACAGTACTCTTTTAAACTTTTTTCGCTAATATTTAATATTTTAACAATTGTTTTTAATAAATCGTCGCCGGAGAGGCAAAAGGGCTGAAGCGCTATTTTAAGAAGTTTACACCAGGGCACTTTTTATGTTTAACAATAAAATTCATAAGTCTTCAGTACTTGGTTGAATTTTGAAAAAAAAGTTAGCTCAGGTAACTCAATGAGTTATCCGAAGCGGGAAAAAGCTAAAAGTCGCAAACTTGTATCGCTTCAGTCAAGCCCCCAAACGGCAAATATATTTTAGATGGCTGAAGGGCCACAAAATTCTTCAGAATCAAACGAGAGTCAGAGCATTCGATGCATAACTGCATATTTGACTCATTTAAGTGTCGCTTCAGCCCTTTTGCCTTTCCAGCAGCGATATCATTAAATTTGATTTATACACTATTTAACGTGACAATTAAAAATGCTTAATCCCGTTTTCGTGTAATAACACTGGTTAACAAAATGTCGATGCCTAAAGCGTTCGTCTTATTTTACTTAAGCTTTTGGCTATTGATTTCAAAAACGGCTGAAGTTTTGTTTCTGAAGACGTTGAGATATATTTATATATATTAATAATTTTTGCTAAAATCTTCTTCTTATAAGTAATAACGTTATGATACTAATTATTGCAATGGCTACGATACCAACGTGACTGGTACGAGCACAGTTTCAAGCTGCAGCCTGCAGGGTGAAGGTTTTCCTTTTATTTTTATTAATGGTGAATACCGCACAAGAGTCCCAACTGCTCCAAGCCGTCTAGAGCCAGTAAAACTGTGGCATCCACAATAAGAGTATGTTGTGAGGTTGAAAGTAGTGGAGAAAGGAAGGAGATGGCCAAGAAGAAGATCGGGAAGTACTTACCAACCATACCAACTGCTCCCAACCATCTAAAACCAGTGAGACTATGGCATCACCCATTGGGGTATCTATATTGTAAGGTTGAAGACAGTGTGGAGAGGAAGTAGATGGGGAAGAGAAAGGTTGACAAGTACCTGGCGATTCAGATCTTGTCACCAAACACGGCTGGTCGGACAGATGTTTTGGCTCAGCATAGCATGACAAGAGGTATAATTCTGTTAAATACATCATCTATATATATTGATATATTTTCAGATAATTTACAAAAGTTCAAAAAACTTATTAATTTAAAAATTTTATAATTTGAAATTGCTTACTTGTATATTTATATATATACCATTGTACTGTTATTGGGTTTATATCTCTTGTACAATAATAAAAAAAATAAAAAAAAGCAATTTCAAGCAACGTTTTAATTCTGAATGGTGATGTCTCACCAGGGCGATACTTAGTATCTACCACTTTCCTGATGATAGTCAACCTCCGATTGGAGAAAGAACCAAAATAAGATAGTAATACTACTCGAAAAGGCTAATCTTTCTCTTTCTCAAAAACGATGCAATCAACAGAAACAGAGGTTAAAATGGAGCTCTCTTTAGCAGCATCTTATGAAAGATTAATTTCATTTCCTACACATTGGTTTGGAACCTTGAAGTAAGAATATAAATATATCGAGAGCTAAATATTTTTTCCCAACCTATACAAATTTTACGTCGGAAGCCGTGAGTGAGAAAGAGATAAGACAAGTTGTCACATAATATCGCACCACTTTTAGGTATGTTAGCATGTTTTTCGTCTCCCGCGTCTCCGGTGACTCCGCCAACCACGTTTTGTTAAGCGACATAACTCAACGGTTTTTGAGGTTACATCCAGTATTTTTGTTGATAACAATACTGTGAAAAAGTAGTTATACAAATAAACAAAACATTGAAATACATGAAAAACTCCTACTACCATCATAATAAGCGGAAATGTTGCTTGTGCAATGATGCAGGACTTAGCCAGCAGAGGAATTGAACCCACGACGCCCGGGTGGGAATCCGCGTTTGTCCACTCAGCTACCGACCGGTCAAATAGTCACATTATGTCGACATGTGCTGTATGAGTGGATGTAAAAAGTTGTGTCCGTGAAAACCCTAGCCACGCCCGAGTCTGGAAAAAATCAACAATCCTGACTACACTGTTTCGTAAAGCTATACATTATTGCTTTGAGGTTTGAACATAAACACGATTTTTTGTTTCATCAAAACGTCGTAGGGAAGTGTGTCGGTATCCAAATACGAAGTAAGGCAAAAGATTGTTTGAAAAACCACTAATACAGAAAATTATCATAATCCGTATGCAAGGTGGCACGACTTTACATAGCAAAAGAATAATTACGAGGCATGAATAATGCATACAAATAATGTACACTCCGGCCTAATACAAATCTCACAAGTTTTGAAAGATAGGTATTTTGCAAGAGGTATTTTGAGATTCAAGAAATACGATTTACTGCAATAAGAAATAACCCGAACGAATGTACAAACTTTTTGTAAATATTTTTACGAAACTCTCCCACGTGGGTTTCTCCGTGTTTAGAAAATAATTTAAGTAATTGTGCTGTTATGTAATTTGCGGCACGTTCCAGAGAGGTAGATCTAGATCCTCCGAATATCACCCTGGTGAAAGACCACCGTTCAGAATCGAAACGTTGCTTGAAATGGCTTTAGCCGTGTTCGGTGATCAGATCTGAACAGCCAGGTACTTCCAAACTTGAAGTAACAATATATGGAGGGATAGCTAATTTGTTTTACCCAACCCATCCGAAATTGTAATAAATCACTTTTTCCGAGTTTTTACATCGTACACCATGAGAGAGAAAGAGACAACAAATTTCTTGGAACGCTTCTATATACTGTCGTAATGATCTTAAGCTGGCTATTTTCGCTGGTTAACGGCGGGACTCCGCCCACATTTTTTATTTTGCCACTAAACTTGACACAACTAAACGGTTTTTTAGGTTAGATGCTATATTTTTGTTGATAAAAATACTGTGAAAAAGTGGCTATACGAATACACAAAAACATTATGTCGATATGTGATATGAATGGATGTATAAATACCGTAGCCTTAGTCTTAGCCACGCCCATTTGCGCCGAGTCATGTTAAAATCATCAAAAACAAGTCCAAAACTGACTTCACTGCCTTGGCTTGGGCTACCTCTTGTATACTCTAAGCTTCCAAACCTTCCTCTTCCTCATCTCCTTCCCCTCCCCACTACTTTCAGCCTCACAACATACCCTAATTTAGGTTGCCATAGTCTCACTAGGTTTAGGCGGTTGGGAGCAGTTAAAACTGAAGAAACAGTAGGAACTGTGTAAAATATTAAAACTAGCTATTACCAGTGAAAAATCACGTGATGTAACTTGACTCGCCAAGAAAACAAAATTAATTCCATTTCAAAAATAGAATAGTGTCTGTAAAATACATTATTGGTTATATTATATCTATCAAAGCGCCCTTGAGGTGATTTTACCACAAAAACGGCGCTATAAAAGTTATCAATTCATTATTTATTATTATTATTAGATACAGATTGAAAAGATTCCATTTATAATTTTAAAATTTTCTGAACACTGATCCATCAGTTCCAAATTTGAAAACTTCACTCGTACATATGGTACGTACGTACTCACAAAGGAAATTATTTATAGTCAACAAGCCTTTGTACCTTATGCAATTTTATTTATGAATTCGTGTTTTTTGTACGAAGTTCAATATAAATTATATATTCAAAGTTTTGCGTCTAAATAAATTAACTTTCTTCGTTCAAATCTTTGATTGATTTAGTGAAGAATTTACGTGATTTCGTTTGAGTGCCATGATTTCGGATTAATTCTAACCTTCATCTTTTCCTATTTCCTTCTCTCACTCCCTTCAGCCTCACAACATATTTTTATTTGTTTTTTATCTTAAGTTATCGCATTATCGTGTGAGTGTTGTAAGTAAAAGATTAAATCTATACACAGACACTTTTATTGCAAACATATTGGGAATGGGATCGTAGTTTGGGATGCCTTAGTCCCACCGGTTCCGGATAATAGGGATTCTTGTGCGGTATACACATATAAAAACAGTGAAATTATGTAATGTCGTCTTCTGAAGAGTGATGAGTATAATCTAGATTTTTTTTTTAATATAAGAAAGAAAAAATACAAGTAACATATTAAATTAATTGATTTTTGATTGTTTGACAGGTTTTTACAGTTGTTTGAAAAGTTTTATTGTGTTTTTTTTTTTTAAAAGTGAACGTTTTTTTCAATTTTACGTAAATTTTCTTTTCTGAAGTTGAATGACAAGTTAGAAATATTCTGTATGCAACAAATGCAACTGTGTGAGTACTGTGTACGCATTAACATTCGCTCCGATAAAACTAATTATTTAACAGGTAGACTGTATATAAATATATAAGCAATGAATTTCTGTTCCTCAATCACGCTCTACTAATTATGGGTATAATTCTCCACTGTCCAGAATGTCGAGACTTGTTAACTCAAGCCATGGTCTTGAAATGTTTGGTATCAGTCTAAATAATTTTTGTCATTCTTTACGACTTTACCAAAAACTTTGACACGACCTTGGCTTTGATTTGAATGTTCTTTCTTATGTATGTTTTATGTTATTTTTGTCATTGTTTCACTAAATATTATGTATGTGCTGTTCTTTTTCTGTTATATTTTTTTGTAATTGGACAATAGTCCGTTAGTTTATAAATAAATTATATCCGCAGATTGTAAATGGCATATTATGCGATCAGTGACATAAAATTCAATTCGATTTTCCACAATTTTAATTCTGGAAACGGTACTGTCCTTTAAGGCAGACAGGGATTAGAATTTTTAAACGTATATTAAGGTTGCAGAGAAAAAAATGCCAGATTACAGTAATATTATAAACAATTGACAATAATATATTTTTTTACGATTATTTGATCTCACAAAAAAGTGCAGCATTTTATTCGATAAATCTCTTTTAAATGACAAAAAAATTTAAAATTCAACAAAGCTGAAAATTTTACGACCGATTTGTCAGAGCGGTAAGGTCAAAGATTCTGGGCTCAGAGGTTCTGAATTCAAAACAGATGGAGGCAGGAGCAGGAGGATTTCCTCAGCAGCCTCTTTTCAAAGATAATTAATAAAATAAATAAATCACTAATTGTCAAAAGTGCCTTCGTACAAGTGTATTTAAAAGTAACAGGCCGAATCAGGCATATTATTACATACATGAACTGTTCATAGGTATGCTTCTAGCAACTATGCATGACTGTATAGTTAAGTGCACAAACTTATTAAGCGCTTTTTAGTGCCCTCACCGCTCTCTTATTGTTATTCAATGGCCCCCTTTGCCCCTGAAATTACACCACCTCCCTGGATCTCGTTCTGACATTCTACATACCCAAACCATATAAGCGTCCCTTTCTTAATCCTATTCATTACACTTACATTAGCCTTGCATTATTTCTGGATATCCACATTTTTAACAAGGTTATAAGTGGTTTTACCGCACATACGTCTTGGGGATCTTATTTCTACAGAATTCAGTCTACTTTCATCCTTCCTCTGCCAGTTTAATGCCTCACCGTCATACATCAGAGTTGGTATAAACACTCCACTTTTGTCAATTTTTCATTTGCGCCAACAGGGTTCAGTCCTCCATTAATGGAATTTCCCGCATTCACCCTTCTTTCAATATCCCTATCAGCCTTTCCATCTCTCGTGAATATACTTCCCAAATAGACAAACTGATCCACTTGCTTCAAGTATTCGTCATTCACAACTAAGTTGCACGCTGTTCTCGTACTCTCTCTTTCAAACACCTTGACTTAGGATTTACTATCATTTATCATTGACTCATTCTATATACATACTCGGTTCATCTAAGACAGTTATTTCAGTTAAATTACCAAATAGTAAATAAACGCACATTTTTTATGGCCATTAGAAGTATGTTAAAAAAAATGGCGTTCTGTTGCTCATGGATATTTGGTATTCAAATATTATTCTTCTTTACATGGTGGAAGAGAGTTGGCAGAGGTCATAATGGGATATAGCATCTCATAGAGTTGGCAGAGTAGTATCTATCCAAGGCAGTGAAGTCAGTTTTGGACTTGTTTTTGATGATTTTAACATGACTCGGCGCACCTGGGCGTGACTAAGACTAAGGCTACGGTATTTATACATCCATTCATAGCACATATCGACATCATGTTTTTGTTTATTCGTATAGCCACTTTTTCACAGTATTTTTACCAACAAAAATATAGCACATAACCTAAAAAACCGTTAAGTTGTGTCAAGTTTAGTGGCATAATAAAAAATGTGGGCGGAGTCCCGCCAGTGAACCAGGACCTTAAGATCATTGCGACAGTATATAGAAGCGGTTCAAGAAATTTGTTGTCTCTTTCTCTCTCATGGTGTACGCCGTAAAAGCCCGGAGAAAGTAATTTTTCGCAAGTTTGTGTAGGTTGGGTAAAAATAATTAGCTCTCCCTCCATATATTGTTACTTCAAGTAGCATATTTATCTTACATCTGGAGTCACTTGATTCAGCACAGATGTGCCTCTGGTAAAGGGGACATTCTTCTGCAATATGATCTGCACTTTGTATTTGTCCATTTTCACACAGCTCAGAGTCCTTCCGACCCTATTTGTGCATCTTATACGTACCAATACTGTGAATCCAACGTCTTTTTTGTCATAGTGATTATCGCACAAGAGTCTCAACTGCTCCTAACCGTCTAGAGTCAGTGGAACTATGACATCTCCAGTTGAGTATGTTGCGAAGCTAAATATAGTAAGGAGGAGAAAGAAATGAAGGTCAAAGCCATTTCAAACAACGTTTCGATTCTGAATGGTGGTCTTTCACCAGAGGGATCATTAGACTATCTACCCTAAGAGTATATAGAGTGGTATTTATCCAAGGCAGTGTAGTCAGTTTTTATTTATGGTTTTAAAGTTTATTTTGTAGAACTCCATTTTATTTTTTAGGTTTTTAAATTTTATTAAAACAATAATTATTATTATATTTATTTTTTTAAACATTTTTAGTTAAAAGCTCTGCGATGTAATTATCTTTACGCGTGACAGCTGTTTCGCCTTCTGAGGGCATTATCAAACTGTCAGTTTGATAATGCCCTCAGAAGGCGAAACAGCTGTCACGCGTAAAAATAATTACATCGCAGAGCTTTTAACTAAAATTTGTTTAAAAAAATAAAATAATTATTGTTTAAATAAAATTTTAAAAACCTAAAAATTAGTCGGTTTTTAATGATTTTTACCGGACTCAGCGGACCTGGGCGTGTCTAATACTAAGGCTAGGGTATTTATACATCCATTCATATCACATATCGACATAATGTTTTTGTTTATTTGTATAACAACTTTTTCACAGTGTTGTTTTCAACAAAAATATAGCTTATAACCTTAAAAACCGTTTAGTTGTGTCAAGTTTAGTGGCATGCTAAAAAATGAGGGCGGAGTCCCGCGGTGACCCAGAAGCCCAAGATCATTGTGACAGTACATAGAAGCGGTGTATTATATTTGTTGTCTCTTTCTCTCTCATGGTGTACGACGTAAAAACCCGGAGAAAGTGATTTATCGCAAGTTTGTGTAGGTTGGGTAAAAATAATTACCTCTCTCTCCATACATTGTTACTCCTAGTATCTACCACTCTGGAACGTGCCGCAAATATACAACATATTATTTTATACGAATTAAATGTGAAATAACACATTAATTACATTCTTTTTTACGCACGTTGGTATTTGAAACAGGCGACCTCTTTATTCGTAGTTGGGTGTCTTAACCACTCGACCACGGAGGCCATCGTAGGTCTTCCGAGGTAGAGAAAACACTGCCATTTTAATAGTTGAATACACAACAAGTTGCTTGCTTTTCCCGTCAGAGGTCTGGCGCTGAGTTCGCCACGACTTTTCCGTATTGTCGTGACTGAATCAGACCTTCGCCTTCGGTACAAAGGGCTTCCCGGATGTGGGAGGCTTGCAAGGTCGTCTTAAAGTGAAATATTACTATTCACAGCCTTTTCGTATTGCCCGAGGGTTGATATCTCTCGTCTTACAGTAAGCGGTGCGATATTCGAAGGCAAGGAGGAATTGTAAAACAGTAGAGGGAAGTGTCCTTAAAGTAACAATATATGGAGGGAGAGCTATTTGAGATAAACCACTTTCTCCGGGTTTTTACGTCGTACACCATGAGAAAGAAAGAGACAACCAAATCTCCCAAATTATCACACCGCTATAAAGTATTGTTAGAATGTTCTTCGTGTCCCGCGTCTCCGTTGACTCCGCACGTTTTGATACTCGAAATAAATTAACATAACTCAACGGTTTATTAGGTTACATGCTATATTTTATATTTTGTTTATAACAATACTGTGAAAAGGTGGTTATACGAATAAACAAAAACATCACGTCGACATGTGCTATGAATGGATCTATAAATACCCTAGCCACGCCCAGGTTTAGCTGAGTCCGGCAAACTTCATCAAAACTGACTATAGCAGCGTTCAGTTGCACATATTAAATATTTGGTGATAAGTATTCAGGCCTCCATGGTCGAGTGATAAGACACTCGACTACGAATCCAAAGGTCGCGGGTTCAAACCCGGCGTGCGCCAATAACTTTTATTGCATCAACATGTGTCATAACACATTTAATTCATATAAAATAATATAAAGTATATTTGAGGCACGTTCCAGAGTGGTAGATACTCTAATGATCGCTCTGGTGAAAGACCACCATTCAGAATCGAAACGTTGCTTGAAATGGCCTTAGCCGTGTTTTGTGACCAGATCTGAATAACCAGGTACTTCCCAACCTTCCTCCTATCCATCTCCTTCCCATCCACGCTACCTTCAGCCTCACAACATACCCCAATTGGGGATGCCATAGTCTTACTGGTTCTAGACGGTTGGGAGCAGTTGGGACTCTAGTGCGGTATTCACTATAAAAAATAGTTTAAAAAAGTTTAGTAGCTGACCGGATAATAACTGAGTGGCCAAACGCGTCGGATTCCCACACCCGGACGTCGTGGGTTCAAGTCCTTAATCATTGCACAAGCAACATCTTCCGCTTACTATGATGGTAGTAGGAGTTTTTCAAATATTGTCAGGTTATTCGCAACCCGAGAATGTTTGTCTTTCTTTTAAAATTACAGAAATTACAGTTTTACTACCAAATAAGCACAGTTTGGTGTGAATGAGTGTTCATTCCACAGCTTACTGTGTTATTATTCGTGTAATATTTCTTTCAGTAGTGAAATGGGCAGTGCTCGGCTGGGCAGAATCACTACTTGAAACTCGTTAAATCTGACATGATCGTAATAGTCATCGCCAGGAGTTGGCCGGAGATGGATCCGGCGAAACATTTACACATTCGCTAGAATCTTCGCAGAGATAGAATTATATCAATTAAAATAATTTCCTTTGTGAGTACGTACGATTGTATGAGTGTGAAATTTTAAATCTAATGTTAAAACTGATTAATATATATATATTTAAATCCCTACCTACCTAGTAAAGTATTTGAGCATACATTATTCTGCATTTGAAATGGGTGGATTAAAGCAACTAATGATTTATCAAGTCAAGTTAAATCTCGTAATTTTTCATCGGTAACAACCGGTAAATGATAATACAAGATGGCGGGTTCTTAGGATTTCGTTTTGGAGAGCTAGAGGTATTTTTAAAGTCAATATGAATGAATGAATTAATATTTTGGTATGTAAGTAATTCGATGACTTTTGTGGCAGATCGGTTAGCTGCTTGAATGCGCAGTCGTGGGGTTGTGATTCTAAGCCCGGAGTAAGCAAAATTACAAATAGATATATGAGATATTTCACGTGTTATTTTAAAATGTGTTAAATAATATTTGCACTTCGTTCCAGAGTGGTTGATACTTTTAAAATCACTCTGGTAATAGACCTCAATTAAGAATTTAAAACATCTCTTCAGTTGGCTTCAGCTGTGTTTAGGGAATGGATCTGAATAGTCAGGCACTTCCTAACCTTCTTCTGCCTCATCTTCTTCCCCTTAACCACCACTTTCAACCACTCAATTTTTCATATATTGGGAATGCCACAAACCCACTATCTCCCGGAAATTAGGACTGGCAATCGCATTAATCGAGTTCGATACCCACAGCGGGTACTGACTTAAATACTCTTCAGATCAAGTTACGCTTAGTGAAGAGTTTTCTACAATACATAAATTTTAAGGTTTATAGTTCAAAAACATTAAATACATGATAACAATCAGTTGTCATAACCCTTTATTTACTTTGTGGAACACAGGAGCCAAATTTATTTTAAAAATATAATTTAAAACAATCAAATTACAAAAACTCACTTAAAATAAACATGTTGTAAAAGGGATGCAAAAGAAATACAAAAAAAGCTTTAGAAAATATCGACGAATGTACAAAAGAAAGAAAAAAAAGATACAAGAAATAGCAGAAGGGAATGCAAACAAATATGACTTTAAACGGTATAAATTAATAATATCAACACTTTTCACAAAAAGGCGCTATTTAAATTATCAAAATATTAGTATTATTCAATCATATTGTACAGTCAACACATTAGTTACAGGGCTACTAGTGCGTATATTATTCGCGAAGTTGAAAGAAAGCAAATTATTTTGTTGCGTATCCACTTCCGTCTGTTTGTGGTTTTACGATAAGTTTACTTTTGTGGTTAGCCGCAATTATTTTCTAGTACACGCTTAGGTACTATAATTTTGTACAAGTAAATATTTATTAATTGGTAGGAATGTTGTCGTTATTAAAGTAACTAACGCGGTAGTGTAATTAAATGATTGTTTGTTGATATTTTATAATGGCTTATCATTGGTTCATTTGCGTACCCAATTTCTAGTGATAATTTAACACATGACAACTTCTTCAATTAAACCACTTGATTGATTGTCTTTTGCAATACACCTTTATTTCGTATACTGTTTTCTCCGTCTTGATGGAATTTGAGGTATTTGATGTAAAAGCGATATTTTTCAAATTTTGAAAATATGTATTTCAGAGCCACATGGAAAAACCACGACATTTGTATATTTTTCAAAAAAATGACTAAAATATTACGTTGGTTTTTTGCGTTTATCAATTTATCGCGTAGTTATCTGGAAAAATGGTTATGTTACAAAAATCTTTAAATTTGTCGAAAAGTAATACATTTACGAATTATTAAAAAATAATGCTAATAATGAATATTTTTTTATAATATGGTGTTCTTCGTATGGGTGTTTTTTTTTAATCTGAGGAAATCACTCATCTCATCAATAAATAAGTTCTGTTGTTTTGAAACTTGACAAATATGTTCTTTATGGAATACTTAAAAAATATACATTAATAAAAAATTTAAATTCGAAATAAATGCCGCCAACTTGGAGAATTTGGCCGGTTTTTCTTAAGTTCTGGAAGAAAATTGTTATTTAAATTCTATACAGGCGTATTAAATTTGCAATTGGATAAGAATAAAATATTTTTAAAAAATCTGTATGGTCGCAAGACATACTCGTACATGCAAAATTGAATTACTTTAAAAAATATATGTCATTTTATATAACTAATACGTACTAAACACACTTTACGTCTTGACATTTTATCTAGTAAGTTGATTTTTAATCTGTTGATGTACACATGAACTGTTATACCCAAATCTGAACTTTTCTCTTCATGATTTAAGATAGTTTTAATTTGCATACATACTCGTATCTGTTATATAAATTATTTTCTTTTGATAAATTAGGTTAGGTAATTGAGTGTGAGGTGAAATTTAACAAAACTGCGCTATATAAATTCATTTTTAGTATGACTAACTTACATGTTTATGTAAGAAGTTTGACAGTAAACATTCATCAACAAAAGTCAATACATACAAACAGACAAAAAAATATATAAACATGAATAATAAATACACGGAATTTTGTAAGGTTGAAATTATCATAAAATACGTGGCGTGCGTCTAATATAAAATAGTATCAATGTAGCGCAGGGAGTTCACGGTCAGTAGCAAGCCATTTTCACCTCTAACAAGAGGTATTATTGTGTATTGAACAATAACAAACAATTATAATTAAATTCTCTATAATTACTACAGGCTCTAATTACACGCCCTAATAAGGTAACTCATTGTTGAGAACGTTGAATGAAGACGATTGCTTTGCATTATGCTATATTGAAATATGTATTGTGTAACAAAGGTTTATCTAATCAGGCAAAGAAAATCTTAACCGTAAAAAAAAGTTGTCTGCTCATTGCATAACTCTACTCAACGCATTTGAGAACAGTACGTTAATTCACGTACAGTGAGAAGTTTAGTACGACATTACGTCTATACACGTATGATTAAAAATATTTTAATAAGGTTGTACATTAGCATACACTTATTTTCCATTGCGGACACATCACGTTCGTGGACATTACGTGTATGCGAGTGCATTTCGAATTTCAATATGACATTACGTCTATACACGTATTATTTAAAATATTATAAAACGATCGTACGTCGCCAAACGCTAACTTTGCTTTGTGAATTTATGAGATCGTGAACGGTAAGTTTTTTTTTTAACACGACATTACGTCTATATACGTATGAGAGAAAATATTTTTAGGTTATACGTCGCGTCACGTTGACTTTACGGATATAACATGTATCTAGATTGCACGTAGTTGGTAAAACATACGCAAAGGTGGCTGATGTATTTAACTGCACGGAGTGTAGATACAAGAAAGCTATAAAATCATACATCTTTTAAACAATAATATTTTTATGTATTTAAACACTATTTTTTACTACTCTAAAACTATTCCTTATTTTGTTTGTGCATATACTTCTAATTTTTTCCCTGTCAATTGTAAACCTTTAATGTAAAAGCTTTAACGGGGCGTATACAATAAAAATAAATAACGTTTATACACGTCCATTGGAAAAAATATTACAGTACGTCCATACACGTTTGATGATTAAAAAAAATAATTGCGGTTGCTTGAAATGCCTCATTGTACAAGGATTAATATTTTTGCTGTATTGTGCATTTTGGAGACATTTTTAAAAAAACGATATTTATTTAAGACCAATGAAATCTTATTTATTTTAGAGTAATCTTATAAAATGTGACAGATTGATTAGTGGTTAACATTTAAGAACCAATATCACATTGCATTGGCGTCTGCCGCACCTATTTCTTGTATAAATTCCGTAATGTCATAAAAAAGTTACAACCTACATATATATATATATATATATATATAAATAAATGTAACAACAACTTATTCTAGAAGCCAGAAATGAAAACTTCGCTATCCCGACCTATGGTTGATGTTTTAAGAGCGAACACATGTTTACGTATCATCTAGTCAACACTATTTTCATTACCTATCATTATTTCAACACTGGTACTTTCCATGAATTTCCTACAATAGTGAGTACTAGGAAAAAACTTTAATGATTTGTGAATGCTTCACAAATTGCTAGTTCTTTAAAATGAACCCTTCGCAGTGAACACTTCAATTGAAGTCTAACTCGCAAAAAAGATGTTTGAATTTATCCGGTTATTTGTTCAGTCGTTTTTGGAACCGGTTGCTCACCGAACAAAACACGTACTAGTCGGTAGGGATTTCAAAACGAAAAGAACTGGAGCTGGTTCCTCGCCAAAAAACACACGTACTAGTCGGTAGAGATTTCAAATTGAAAAGAACTGGAACCGGTTCCTCGCCAAAATAAAAAAGTACTAGTTCTTTGTAATCTAACTTCCATTGAAGTATTTGTTCAATGAAATGAATTGAATGAAGTTAATGAACGCTAAAATTAACTCCCAACTTCAATTGAAGTATTTATTCAATGAACAATGAATGAAGTAGGAACTGCTGTCAAAAAGAAGTAGTTCTTTCAAAGCGGTCACAACGCTAGTGAGTACGCACCTTAGAGTAAGAATAAATATGAGAGAACAAAATATTTTTACCCCACCCATACAAATTTACGATAAATCACTTTCTCCGGGTTTTTACGTCGTAAGCCGCGAGAGATAAAGAGACAAGACAAGTTGCCAGATAATATCGCACCACTTTTAAGATGTGGGCATGTTTTCCATCTCCGGGGACTCCGCCCACTACGTTTGTGTTATACGAATGAACTCAACAGTTTTTGAGGTTATTTCCTATATTTTTGTTGATAACAATACTGTGAAAAAGTGGTTATACAAATAAACAAAACATTATGTCGACATGTGCTATGAATGAATGTAAAAAGGTGTATCCAGTAATACCCTAGCCACACCCGATTTAGGAAAAAATCAACTATCCTGACTACACTGTTTCGCAAAGCTATCCCTCCTGTATATTATTGCTCTGAGGTCCGCATATTTAGAGACGCCAAAAATGATTTTTAAAAAAATGTGATGCTAAAAGTGGATGACTGCTTTGTTCAAGTGTAAATATCGCAAAAAATCGCAGCTACTCCCAACTGTCTGGAGCCTGAAGTAACAATATATGGAGGGGTAGCTAATTTGTTTTACCCAACCAATCCGAAATTGTAATAAATCACTTTTTCCGAGTTTTTACATCGTACACCATGAGAGAGAAAGAGACAACAAATTTCTTGGACCGCTTCTATATACTGTCGCAATGATCTTAAGCTGGCTATTTTCGCTGGTTAACGGCGGGACTCCGCCCACATTTTTTATTTTGCCACTAAACTTGACACAACTAAACGGTTTTTTAGGTCAGATGCTATATTTTTGTTGATAAAAATACTGTGAAAAGGTGGCTATACGAATACACAAAAACATTATGTCGATATGTGATATGAATGGATGTATAAATACCGTAGCCTTAGTCTTAGCCACGCCCATTTGCGCCGAGTCATGTTAAAATCATCAAAAACAAGTCCAAAACTGACTTCACTGCCTTGGCTTGGGCTACCTCTAGTATACTCTAAGGTAGGGAGCCAGTGGGACATGGCATCCCTAATCGGAGTATATTGTGAGGTTGAAGGCAGTTGGGAAGGGAATTAAATTGGAAAGATGAATGGAGGAGACACCTGGCTATTCAAATCTGCTCACCAAACATAGCTAAAACCATTTTGAGTAAGTTTTCATTTTTGAATGGTGGTCTTTCACCAGGGTGATACTACGAGTATTTGCCGCTCTAGACTGTTATTCAGACGCAGAATACAATCTAAAAATATTCTGCACACTCAGGATTGCATTTATATGCATACCCCTCTTAATCAAACCTTACCTAACCAAACAGAGAGAACGTATGTGGGATCAGCTAAATAGGGTAACATCTTGGAGTGACAATATATGGAGAGAGAGAGCTAATTCTTATTACCCAACCTATACAAATTTAAGATAAATCACTTTCTCCGGGTTTTTACGTCGTACACCATGAGAAAGAAAGAGACAGAAAAATTTCCCAAATTATCACACACCTTCAAAGTATTGCAAGGATGTTCTTGGTGTCCCGCGTCTCCGTTGACTCCGCCCACACGTTTCGATATGCGACCTAAATGGTCATAAGTCAACGGTTTTTAGGCAATATGCCATATACTCCTATTAGTGCATTACACTTGAAGGAACAATATATGGAGGGATAGCTAATTTGTTTTACCCAACCCATCCGAAATTGTAATAAATCACTGTTTCCGTGTTTTTACATCGTACACCATGAGAGAGAAAGAGACAACAAATTTCTTGGACGGCTTCTATATACTGTCGTAATGTTCTTAAGCTGGTTATTTTCGCTGGTTAACGGCAGGACTCCGCCCACATTTTTTATTTTGCCACTAAACTTGACATAACTAAACGGTTTTTTAGGTTAGATGCTATATTTTTGTTGATAAAAATACTGTGAAAAAGTGGCTATACGAATACACAAAAACATTATGTCGATATGTGATATGAATGGATGTATAAATACCGTAGCCTTAGTCTTAGCCACGCCCATTTGCGCCGAGTCATGTTAAAATCATCAAAAACAAGTCCAAAACTGACTTCACTGGCTTTGGCTTGGGCTACCTCTTGTATACTCTAAGGCATTACAATACTCTGAAAAAGTGGTTACACGAATAAACAAAAACATTATGTCGACATGTGCTATGAATGGATGTATAAATACCCTACCCCTAGTCCTAGCCACGCCCAGGTCTAGCCGAGTCTGGCAAAACTCATCAAAACTGACTACAGCAGCGCTCTCACTTGTATATTATTGCTCTGAGGGTAATACAAAAAAGAGGAACGCTGTTAGGTGCGGTTAAGAGGGGCATACACAATGCGATCGTTAACATGTCGATACAGCCACGCAAAAACTAAAATACGCAGTTTTATTTTCGATTAAATTTTAATCTGTATATATGTATACGTATAATTCGTATATATCCATTATCAATGAGTTGGGATGGTTTTAGATTTGTCGATTTCTTTGTAACCTCTGTGCAATAGTTCCAATGGTGTAATACATAATAATAGATATCCTGCTGGGCAGTAAACAAAAAGTCGTAAAAATGACTCGAAATCAATTTGTGAAAAGGTGACCCAATCATGCCTCTTTCACATTGTTAGTAAAAAAACTACGTGTCTCTCTAAGCCAGTCTGCCAGTTTTGGCAGTAGAAAAAAATACTCCCCACAGATTCCATAGAAATGGTCTATTTAATTCATGACGTCTCATTCGCATTGGGAGTAAAAAAACTACGGACCTTTATTAGCTAGTCTGACAGCCATACCAGGAACTAAAAACAATCCTGTCAGATTACATTGAAAACCAGGATACAAATATATGGAAACCATTGTTTTCTGTATTTATAATCGATGAAAGTGGTAACTTTTCGTTTGGCTCGAGAAAAAAATTACTCCCGTCAAATTCCGTTTAAAATCTGGACAGCAATTTTTGCATTGCACTAAAAAAACATCAGTTTTGAACGAAGCATCAAGATTTTGCTTATATGCAACGTCAAAAACGCTTTGCGAAGACGGTATCCGTTGAACTATGTACATCTAATGACAGCTTCCATACAAGCGAAAGCTGGAAAGGCTTAGAGTACATAGAGTGGTACCTATCCAATGCAGTGTAGTCAGTTTTTGATGGATTTTACCGGACTCGGTAAACCTGGGCGTGGCTAAGACTAAGGCTAAGGGTATTTATACATCCATTCATAGCACATATCGACACAAACATAGCATATAACCTAAAAAACCGTTTAGTTGTGTCAAGTTTAGTGGCATTATAAAAAATGTGGGCGGAGTCCGGCGGTGACCCAGGAGACCAAGATCATCGTTTCAGTACATAGAAGCGGTGTATTATATTTGTTGTCTCTTTTTCTCCCATGGTGTACGACGTAAAAACCCGGAGAAAGTGATTTATCGCAAGTTTGTGTAGGTTGGGTAAAAAGAATTAGCTCTCCCTCCATATATTGTTACTTCAAGCTGGAAGGTATGAGGACACTATTCGTTTTTCTATACACCCAAAAAGACCCATGGTGTAAATGGCTACCACAGTATTATAGCATTTCGACGTTGTACATACATATATGCAAAATATCTTCATTCTCGGTAAAAGTAAAATAAACCAACGAATAAAAGTCGATTGAGCGGCAAGGAACCGTCGTTTATGATCGATATAACTTATGCGGCTTACAGCCTAGCAGATACGTCTGGGAGTATAATGTAAACGAACGAAATCCGGTTTGATAACGTAAAGAAACTGTATTAATTGCAATCATAATAGCACATCGCGTGAAATTACACAAAGCAAGTAACCAGCACACAGATGGCCGCTCAGACCATAAATCCACACAACCACCAGCACACTCGGTGTAAAAAGCGGAGACCTTACATAGTAAAAACACTATCGCATCGAGGAACACACAATAACAATATTATCTCACGAACTGTTTACACTAATTTACACACACGGACACCTTATCCTCGCTACAATCTGACACAACGCGTCAAAACTCTCGCGTTTTACACAGCTGAACACAGAAACATGCAGTTTTTTAATTGCAGACTTGTGGGCAACCATTGCACTTAGTTTGACTACTTTTCGCACTTGTTGCCACGGTTTTTTAGGTTGTTTTGGTGGTTTGGGTATGGGTGATTGCGCTATTGCGTGACGAGCGATCGGCGGACCGGCTTTCGACCAACTGAATCTGGTGGTGGTAGCGGTGATGTGGTGTATGAAAAAAAATCCCTCAAAATTCACAAGGTGTAAAATGTCCCCAGCATTTCCCCAGATTCAGAGTATAACCATGAATCCCTACAAAATCGCAACTGTTTTTTTAGGCAAACATTTAAAATGCACTAAAGCCAATATAATAGATACAAAAATACGCGTTCGTAGATATTTATTTCTATAAAAAAATTACATTAAATGACATTTAAAAAAATGATTTTTTCAAATCTTATTGTTTTCTAAGTTAGGTTCAGGGGTATGGTTTTGAGATAAAAAGCTGCATTAAAATATCAGAGAAAAGGGAATAAACACAATACATTATACTTCGGCCTTTACGTGTATTCCTGAAACATAGTCAAAACTTTAGGTTAGGATTGGTAAGGTATAAACAATAGGTGAGTTTGAATGAAAATGTTAAAGCACCTAATTTAGTTCAAATCTATTTGAAGTGCTTTCTTGTTATTCTGATGCCATCTCCTAAAAAACATCATTTTTGGCAAAATGTTATAAAGACAACAGATTTAAGTTAAAATTTTTATGACCGACTTGTTTATTCCTGGATGCATCATCAGGGTACAAAACTAAACTAAACAAAAAATACAAAGTGTGCGGTTATATAAACATACAGAGGGATAACACAACATGAAATAAAATAAGAGAACAATGAGAAAAAAAAAAAAATAACGTTTGAATTATAACAAAGAAGAAAGATAGAGATAGATACAGATAATATGATATGAAAGAGGCAAAACGTCGACCGGGAAGGTGGATAAAGAATAATTATAAATATTATAAGTTTAAGGGAAATATACCAAATATTGGTCTACTGGACAAATTTAACTGATTATTAAAAATATGACTATTAATTTTAATGTTTTTTTTTTATTTCAAGTGCTTTTAAATTATTTAATCTGTTGCCATTACCATTTTTATGGACATTAAGACATTTACAGTCACTGTACAGTTACGAGTACCGGCAATCTTGAAAATATTCCAATTAAATATGATGAACTAAAATATGCAGAAAATTCCCTGGATTTATAAATTTAATGATTTTTTCCCTAGATCTAAGGAATTTTCCCCACACCACATCACCGTTGGCAGTAGAAGTGGTAGCAGATCGTGGATACTTGAAGCTCGAGCGAATAACACGCGGCCTCATCACACGGCGAGACGTAAACAGCAGAACCAGATATAATGCGAATACGTGAAGTGAGTCAGCTTCTAAATTTACAGCGAATGGTGCGGCGCTGTGAATGAAGCACGAGAATTCTAATGAAATTTAGTTCTGATACTTGGCTACAAAAACAAGTTAATGAAAATCCGAAAACATTTACAAAATGTTGATTTATGGCCCGGCGCGAATTATTGAGTCTGAATATTATGTTGTTTTGACTAAGATTTATTTTGGGTTTCACTTGTTTTTGGAATTTCTTTTTTACCATTTTCTAGTCAGACAAACAAACGAAAATAAATTCATGTAATTCTTTCCCACGTTCAGTTCATCGTGGTTATTTTTATAATGATGATTTTTCACCGCTATCCAAGAACAAATTTAATTTCTGATTTGAAGTAAATATAGTACATCTGACAAAGATTTGTACTGAATTGTTACTTGTCGTGCTATTATGCTATAAGATCTCATCTAATTCATCGTATTAAATATATTTCAAGTTTAATATGGTGATTGAAGCAATATAATTAATAGTTACCCGTATCAGAACAGACATTGTCTGGTGAGGCGGGTAACAAAATTAAATTATGCATAACATACCAAATAAACGCCTAGCAATGAAATTCAAATTAAATTATATCGATGTTGTGATATTCTAGATTTATTTGTTAATGTTAACTTCACATGAATGATTAACTTACTCGTAAGAGATGTGTTACAAAAGAGGTGGCATAATACATAAAAGTGCACTTAAAGAATTTGTGTGCTGTGCCAACGAAATAATATTTAAATATTATGCGTAAGCGCAATATTTATAAACGATCGAGAGATATTTTTAGGCTGCTGAATTTCAAGAACTTAAAAAAACTTTGATCATCTTTCTTATCATAGTAGGATATCAAAATATGGTATCGAAAAATCGGTACAAAAACTGTTAATAAGAGATACACGAACGCTGGTAAAAATTGCATAAGTTTACTAAGAGGAAAATAAGAAGCACGTAAAAGTCTATTCTGTTCCGGCCGTGTAACTTTGCAATGATTCCTGAAGAAATTACTCGAATAAAAACGGCTACATATTTTTATAAATGATTTAAGAAAAAATAAAATTAAATGAATACCGCACAAGAGTCTCAACTGCTCCCAACCGTCTAGAGCCAGTGAGACTGTGGCATCCCCAAATAGGGTATGTTGTGAGGCTGAAGGTAGTGGGGAGGGGAAGAAGATTGGGAAGAGGAAGGTTGGGAAGTACTTGGCTATCTAGATCTGATCACCAAACATGGCTAAAGCCATTTAAAGCAACGCTTCAATTCTGAATGGTGGTCTTTCACCAGGGCGATACTTAGGAACACTTACTCTGGAAAATGCCGCAAATGACACATATTAATTCAATAAAAGTTATTGGCGCCGGCTTTGAACCCGCGATCTTTGGATTCGTAGTCGAGCGTCTTACCACTCCACCATGGAGGCATGGAGAACAATTTATAAAATAAAATAACAAAACAATGATAAAACAATAGAATAATATTTGAATTACAATTTAAAGAAGCAGCAAGAACTCTCTAACTGTGAGCTCTGGCATCATAAAACTTGCTTTCTCGTTTTTTTTAGCTCTCAATGTCATTTACTCCGTGATCCAAACTACCAAAAATAAGACAAGATGCCATAATTTTCAATTGTTGATTAAGAAAAAAACAAATCAAAAAGTGTTGACACTCGGATAAAAACAACTATTAAATAAAGAAGATTAATTATTTCCAATTACGAGAACATTATTTTTTTTTCAAATAAAGTTCAAACATTAATCTTCATAGTAAAACTGTCACTATAAGTCATACCCGCCGTATCGTGAATCTTGCAGGCACTTAGCTATCACTAACTGGCGTGGAAAATGATTGACCCAAGTACAAAAACTTCTACAATTGATAAGGCAAAAGAGTTGCTATCATACAAATCAATTGAAACTTCGATTAGATGCCGCCAACTGACACATTTTTTTTCTATCGGCGAATGTCAGGTATAGTAAACATGTTTGCATATCTTAAAACGGTGTGTTATTGCCCTGCCGTTGAGAGGTCCGTTGCGACGATTCTTTCCGTTAATTGCGTCGTTTGTGGGGAAAAGGGAGAGGTGGCAACGGAGCTATCGGCGGTAGGCCTGTTACATTGAGAACGCACAAATTAAATTGTTATTTGGAGAGGTGGCGTTAATGTGACAACTATTTAAATAAAATACGTTTAAAACGGAATATTTTATATCCGGAAGCATAAAACAGCTTCCCGTCTTTTGTGTAATTTTTTAAATCTTGAAGTAACAAAAGAGAGTAAGTATGGAGAGAGAGTTAATTATTTTTACCCAACCTATACAGATTTGGGATAAATCACTTTCTTAGGGTTTTTACGTCCATGAGAAAGAAAGAGACAAGACGAGTTGCCAGATAATATCGCACCACTTTTAGGTATGTAAGCATGTTTTACGTCTACCGGGTCTCCGTTGACTCCACCCATACGTTATTCTACGAGACATAAATTGAGATAACTCAACGGTTTATTAGGTTACATGTTATATTAAAAAAACAAAACAATACAATGAAATAGTGGTTATACGAATAAACAAAAACATTATGTCGACATGTGCTACGAATGGATGTATAAATATCCTAGCCCTAGTTCTAACCACGGCCAGGTCTAGCCAAGTCCGGAAAACCTTGGATAAACTGACTACAGATTTCTCTACAGCCCTGTCTCTTGTATAACATTGCCTGAGGTTGAGATTGTCTCTCACTGCTAAAAATGATGAATTTTAATTGATTAAACTACTTTATCGTGCTTCAACACCTGTATAAGAACTTTTAGCAAAAAGTCTCCATCTTTTCAAATGTGCTATCGGTATCGCGACAACTAACTGAATATTTGACAGTTCACACATTATCAAAGGTGCGGTTATGGTAACGCCCGTCAAAGGGTGAAAACTTAGGTTGGGTTGTTTCACCTTTTAACTTTCATAACCAAATTTACATTTAGCCACAAGTTACAATTCGTAAAATCTCATCGTCGGCACGAGTGACAGATGAAGGAATATCGAGAAGTTATTATGTCAATGAACTGCAAGTAACTCAAACAAGCGCTACTGACTGAGCACCACACCTTCGACATCACTTCTTCCGTAGCGATACGAGTACGCAGCGTAAGTATTAGATATTTTTTCCATGTTAATTATAAAAAATGCAATAGCGGTGCAATTCAAAATAATGCAAAAACATGTGTTTTCGGCTAAAAAATTTCATCGCCTAGAAATATCGCAAGTGCTTTAATTAAATAACTAAACTTTATTATATAAATTAACTTGTTACCTCAAGCCATGGTCTTGAAATTTTTGGTACCAATCTAAACGATTTTCGTCATTCTTTACGACTCTACCAAAACCTTTTTCAGGCTTTGACTTGAATGTTCTTTCAATTGTAATTTCTTGTCAATGCTTCATTATGCTTTCTCTGTTGCTCTTTTTTCCTGTTTCATGTTTTTTTAAATTTTTATAATTGGATAATGGTCTGTTAATATATAAATAAATACTGCGAGAAGAACACGAGTCTTTTTATAACCCCAAAAAGTATGAGGCATGTAAACTATGTAAAATCTTCTACTTACGAACCTTTTTGCGGATTTACATTTATTGTGTAATGTGAAAATTTAAGTTATTTATACTCTGACCAAAAAATATGTTTTTATTTCTGCCCGAATTTCAACAAAATAAAATGAACCATGCTTTTTGGCGATGTTTTTTTTTCATAAATCTAAATAGGCGGCCGGCGTTAAGTGACAATTTCAACCTTATCACCACTAGTGTGTGGAGTGTGTCATTTAGTTCCAGTTGGTCAATGAAAATTATTTAATTGCCTTTTAAGGACTGACACCAGGTTCATATTTTTGGAATTGTGGTTTCTATTATAATCTCGTAGGCCTATTACATCCTTAAATCCTTTCTTAGAAAGTTTATAGTATGCTTACAACAACTGTTAAGATAATATGAAGATTAGAAAAAACATTACGCTATTTGTCGAATACAGTCTTGGCTAAATCATTGTCGAGATTAGTACGCTTTGAGTATAAAATAATGTTGAGAAAAAGATTCTAAAATAAAATCAGCCATGTTGGTTTTTATCATCTGATAGGACGGAAATTCTAATGTATTACTTATTATTTACTATTAATGTATTCTTAGGAAATTAAATAACATTATGATCACCTCCGTGGTCAAGCGGTTAAGATTCTCGACTGTGAATTCGGAAATCTAGAGGTTGCGGGTTCAAATATCACCGTGCGCAAATAAGTAAACGTGTGTTCGTTCATGTATGATGGGTATGATAAAATTATATATACTCGTATAAGGTCTTCGGTAGGTACCTTGGAGTAACAATATATGGAGAGAGAGCTAATTATTTTTACCCAACCCAAGCAAATTTGTAATAAATCACTTTCTCCGGGTTTTTACGTCGTACACCATGAGAAAGAAAGAGACAACAACATTTCCCAAATTATCACACTGCTTTGAAGTATTGTATGGATGTTCTTCGTGTCCCGCGTCTCCGTTGACTCCCCCCACACGTTTTGACATGCGACATAAATGGACATGAGCCAACGGTTTTTAGGTTATGAGCTATATTTTTGTTTGTAATAATACTGCGAAAAAGTGGTGATACGAAAAACCAAAAAAATATGTAGACATGTGCTATGAATGGATGTATAAATACCCTAGCCCTAGTCCTAGCCACGCTCAAGTCTAGCCGAGTCCGGCAAAACTTATCAAAATTGACTACAGCAGCGCTCTCTCTTGCATATTATTACTTTGAGGTAGGTATTATATTGAAGATCCACTTTTTTATTTTATTTTATGTGAATACTAGCATTGGTAAAAACTTCAATGTTTTATGAATGCTTCACGAATTGTTAGTTCTTTAAAACTCGCAAAAAAGAGATTTGAATATATCCGTTTATTTGTTCAGTTCTTTTTGGAACCGGTTCCTCGCCGAAAATGCACATGCTCGTCGGGAGAATTTAGAAAGTGAAAAGAACTGGAACCGGTTCCTTCCCAAAGATGAACTACTGACTACAATTGAAGTATTTTTTTCAACGAAATGAAGTTAATGAAATGAATGAAGGCTAAAATGAACTACCAACTCCAATTGAAGTATTTGTTCAATGAAATGAAGTTAATGAAATGAATGAAGGCTAAAATGAACTACCAACTTCAATTGAAATATTTGTTCAATGAAATGAAGTTATTGAAATGAATGAACGCTAAAATGAACTACCGACTTTAGTTGAAGTATTAGTTCAATGAACAATGAATGAAGTAGGAACTGTTGCCAAAAGAAGTAGTTCTTTGAAGTAGTTCTTTCAAAGTGGTCACAACGCTAGTGAATACCGCACAAGTGGTATAAAAATTGGTTTAAACAAAGTGTTTATTTATGATTTAATAATAATAATAAACTGATTTTATTCCCTATTTTTACATTAAATATTGTTAAATCATTAAAATGAAATTCCACCATACATGAACCCTTTCAAAATTAAAAATAATATAAAGTGTGTATAGTAACTCATTTCCTTACTCATATTGTTGCAAAAAATATTTTTTTTAAAGAAAAAATTTTCACACACCTGAAAAATGTTGCCGTCTACTGAACTCTGACAAAAATATTTACGCGTTGGCAAGAATTTCGAGATGTCCTACGAAATATATTTTTGTGATTAATTAATTGTGTTTCATGCCACAGCGAGGGGCAAGCACTATGCACCAAAGGCGTGAAACCTAAACATTATCTTTATTGTTCCACTCTGCATTCCTGAAAAACAAACTACTGCGAAGTAATAGCTATTAAAAGCAAAGCCGCCCTCGCACTCTCGGCGAATCTTACTGGGGCGAGGGACCACGAGCGCTACACTCTACACTCTCGCCTCGCAAAGTAAAAAATATATATATTGAAATGAAAAAAAAAAATATATGTACCTTGAAGTAACAATATATGGAGGGAGAGCTAATTATTTTTACCCAACCTACACAAAATTGCGATAAATCACTTTCTCCGGATTTTCACGTCGTACACCATGAGAGAGAAAGAGACAACAAATTTCATAGACCGCTTCTATATTCTGTCACAATCTTGAAGTAACAATATGTGGAGGGAGAGCTAATTATTTTTACCCAACCTACACAAAATTGCGATAAATCACTTTCTCCGGATTTTTACGTCGTACACCATGAGAGAGAAAGAGACAACAAATTTCATAGACCGCTTCTATATACTGTCACAATCTTGAAGTAACAATATGTGGAGGGAGAGCTAATTATTTTCACCCAACCTACACAAACTTGCGATAAAGCACTTTCTCCGGATTTTCACGTCGTACACCATGAGAGAAAAAGAGACAAAAAATTTCATAGACCGCTTCTATATACTGTCACAATCTTGAAGTAACAATATATGGAGGGAGAGCTAATTATTTTCACCCAACCTACACAAACTTGCGATAAAGCACTTTCTCCGGATTTTCACGTCGTACACCATGAGAGAGAAAGAGACAACAAATTTCATAGACCGCTTCTATATACTGTCGCAATCTCGGAGTAAGAATCTAATGGAGGGAGAGCTAATTTGTTTTACCCAACCCATCCAAAACTGTAATAAATCACTTTCTCCGAGTTTTTACGTCGTACACCATGAGAGAAAAAGAGACAACAATTTTTTTGGGCCACTTGAACGTATCGTGATGATGTTCTTAAGGTCCTGGTTCACCGCGGGACTCCGCCCAATTTTTTTATTATGCCACTAAACTTGACCCAACTAAACGGTTTTTTAGGTTATATGCTATATTTTTGTTGATAAAAATACTGTGCAAAAGTGGCCATTCGAATAAACAAAAACATTATGTCGATATGTGATACGAATGGATGTATAAATACCGTAGCCTTAGTCTTAGACACGCCCGGGTGCGCCGAGTCAGGTTAAAATCATCAAAAACAAGTCAAAAACTGACTTCACTGCCTTGGATAGATACTACTCTACCAACTCTATATGATTTGTACCAATGATATTATTTTATTTTTTATGACCGGTCGGTTTCGCTTAGCCTAAGCATAATTAGGGTACAAAATTAAACTAAAAATAAAATAAAATAAGAGAACAGTGAGAAAACAAAAAAAATAACATTCAAATTATAATAATAATTAACAAAGTGAAAGAGACAGATAATATTAACTGAAAGAGGCAAAACGTCAACTGAGATGGTGATTAAGTAATAATGATAATTTTTATCAGTTTACAGGAAATATACCTAATATTGGACCACTGAACAAATTTAACTGACTACTATTTTTATTATTTCTTCATTTCATTAAATATGTCAAACCACAAAGTAATTGTTTTCTACGAAAATAATTATTTATTTATTTTATTATTGGAAAATCAGTTCTACACATTGCAAAAAACACAAAAAGTGATAAAACGAAAAAGTGGTTTAAAAACTAAAAAATAGGTTTAAATACGTAAAAAATATGGTTAGAACTTAATAGCTTGTTCGCGCTTTAAACTTGTTGTAAGTCATATGAAAAATGTCCACATTTCCTGCGAGGCAGTTAATTCACCTAGTGAGCCTTCTCAGGGGCATCACCATTGGTAAATTAGTTCTGCACCTGGGAAGAAATATAAGTCTGTGTTGGCGGCCGCGCGAAATTATCAAGGACGTGTAACCCAATTTCAGCCAGGATGTCAGTTATCAATAATACACCTTTCAAAATATTGTGATCTAAAAGCAGTAATGCTTTATCTCTCCTCCCCCTTATCTGAGAACCACCCAAGAGTCCCAGTTGCCCAAAGCCAGGTAGGACTTTGGCATTCGATACCCAATTGGGGAAATATTTTAAGGCCAAAGTGAGTAAAAAGGGGGTGGATATAGGTTGGAAGAAGGTTTTTCATTAACATATTTTATTTTATTTATATGAATGCTGCACAAGAATTTCAACTTCTCCCTACTGCACGGAGCCAGTGAGACTATGGCATTCCCGATTGGGGGATGTTCTGAGGATTGAGGGAGTGGGAAAGAGGGAGGTTGAGAACTGCCTAGCTGCTCAGATCTGAGTCCCAACTGCTCCCAACCGTCTGAAGCGAGTGGGACTATGGCATCCCCAATTGGGATATGTTGTAAGGCTGAAGGTAGTGGGGATGGGAAGGAGATGGAGAAGAGGAACGATAGGAAGTACCCAAGTATTCAGATCTAATCAACAAACACGGCTAAAGCCATTTCATGCAACGTTTCGATTCAGAATGGTGGTCTTTCACCAGGGCAATATTAAGAGCATCTCTAAAAGAGAGTAAGTACCTTTCTACCACTAAGTGTGGTGTAAATGTTTATTAATTTGTGAAATTAGCTCGAGTAATCAAATTAAATTTTTATTTGTATTTTGAATATACGAAAAGCTTGTAATTGTTTTTTAAAAGTTTTGACGCTGGTTTTTTTAAATAGTTACTTTTAAAAATATTAAAACAAACAAAAGGTTTTTCTTTCACGAAATTGAAAAATTTTAAACGCTTTATTCGAACAGAAGATTGGAACCAACTCGTATCAAGTATAAGACGAGAGGCGCCAGTTTTTAATCCTCACCCTTGGGCCGGGAACTTACGGATTCAATTGCCGACCATGAAAGGTAAGTTTAAAAAAAATTATACCATATATATAATGCACTGTGATTAGGTACTATCAGCGGACTGCTCCAAATGCGCCTGCACAGGACTGGCCCCTCAGAGCAATAATATACAAGAGAGAGCGTTGCTGTAGTCAATTTTGAAAAGTTTTGCCCGACTCGGCTAGACCTGGGCGTGGATATGACTAGGGCTAGGGTATTTATACATCCATTCATTTCGACATAATTTTTGTTTATTCATAAAACCACTTTTTCACAGTATTGTTATAAACAAAAAAAATAGCATATAACCAAAAAACCGTTGAGTTATGTCAATTTATGTCGCATATCAAAACGTGTAGGCGGAGTCAACGGAGACGCGGGACACGAAGAACATTTTTACAATACTTTAAAGCGGTGTGATAATTTGGAAAAAATGCTGTCTCTTTCTTTCTCATGGTGTACGACGTAAACACATGAAGAAAGTGATTTATCCCAAATCTGTATAGATTGGGTAAAAAGAATTAGCTGTCTCTCCATATATTGTTATTCCAACACCGGCCCTGTATGCAAGCAATGCCCCTGTCACTCAAAATTCGCTTTGATACTTATAGTTATAACTTATAACGCAACAAATATTTTTTGTAGTTTAAAAAATAAAAATTGTAAATTTGTCGAAAATACAGATTCGTAAAAACGGTCATTATTTGCTACAATGCGCTACGACAGCCAACAAAATCAAAGTGAAAAGACGGAAGATTGATAAAGGAAATCCGTCAAAACGTCAAATGATCAAAGGTGTAAAAAAGTCAAAATCATAGATGTTTATTTAACTGTACAAAAACAACCTCGAACCGGGTGACCTTGAGACAATATTGAGCATAACTGGTTTCATAGATGGACCATTTTTGAAGGAGAAGACTCGATAAGTCAACCAATTTATTTTATCTCCCAGTAAATGTAAAAGCTATTATTGTTTTGCAAACAAATATTTTATGACTTTTGGATCTGCAAATTACGGCCATTCTAGTAATTTTTTAATTTTTTTTTTTAATATTAGTTACTTTGTACATTTAAGTTTACAAGTATCTAATTATTTCATTGTCTTTTTGACTAATAATATTTTAATTTAAACACTACTTATTATTTTGGTTTACATGCATTTTAAATATTTTTTACAGGCTTTTTAAAATTTATTATAATACTATTAATAATAGTTGTACGATAATTTCTAATAACATTTTAAGCAGACTTAATTTTTTAAATCAACAACCCTTATAAAATAAATAATTCATCATTTTTTTAATGAGCGAGGTCCTAATTGGTCTATCATTGGTAATTAGAGCTGCAATTTTTATTTTATAAAATGAAAATATTACTTTGTTTCAGACCACAGTTTTTATTTTATTTTTGTTCTTATGACCGGTTTCGCCTAGCCTAAGCACCATCAGGCACAACATTAAACTAACCCTGATGGTGCTTAGGCTAAGCGAAACCAGTCAGTCATAATTTAAAAAAAACTGTGGTCTTGTACTAAGTTATTTTTTTTATTTCATTGAATATGTCAAACAACAATGTAATTGCTTTCTATGAAAATAAAAAATAAAAAATATTGTTTTGTCACTTAGAAATTACACACAGAAAAAAGTTTATGAAATTTTTAGTACCGTTCGAGAGTTTTTGGAACTTCAGATTTTCTTCTGTCAGATAACAACTATGTCCTGGCATAAAAAATAAAATACAAATTTGGCGGACTCTTAGATTGGCCTTGATAAAAAAAAGTGTTCATAATTTAAGAAATAAAAATAATAATAACGGTTTGTTTAATAATAATAACTACATTGTCGCATAGTTTGTTGACTTGAAGTGCTATTATGTATTGTATTAGTTAAGTTTTATTTGGCACCTTTGGATTGCGGGTAAAAACCTACCTGGCATATTTTTCTTACCATGTTATCGGTTAGAGAAATACTTGCACGTGTTTGTTACTCTGAGGTTGTAGCGACGCCCACGAGTGGGCAGAATAGTTTGTACCTTCATCCCTACATACCTATCTGATAGTATTAATATAATATGATATCAAAAAAGTGTTCATATTTAAAATAATCAACCATGAACTCGGGCCTGTCTATTTCGGAAAAAAATAAGATACTAAAATTCCTACAAAAACTCTATTAGACTAGAAATTTAAACACAAATCGTATTTAGTAAGTGAAATCAGAACCTAAATTTAAATGGAAGTCTAAATCTTCCAAAACATAAACAAGAAATTAACGTAAAAAAACGAATCTAACATTTCACCGTATTATTTTTTATGTAAGAAATAATATTCTATTATTTTAATTGTGAAATCCACCTGGCGGCAATCACGCGAACCAATAATTTTATTAATTGTCTAAAACATAGATGTCGGTAGTTGCTCGCAAAGCTCTGAGATTTTGTATTAAAAATATTTTAACGACCGACATAAATTCAGGTGATAATAATAATATATTATGGAAACACAATTTTGCTCCTTGTTTTATAGCCCAGCTAACCCTATCTTACTTTACCGAAATTTTATAACGATGGGATTTATTAAAAGAATTATATCTCAGCAAAAGGCTTATGCTTGAAGATTTTTTATAACCAAGTTTAGGTGCCTGACTGTACGGGGCGAATTATTTTTTGACGTGAGTAATAACAATGATTATGATATTGCCTTTTAGAAACTGATTGATTTATTACAACTTCCTGACTGAAACTTTTTACCTACAGCAAATTGAATATTAAAAACATTATAGTTGAAAGCCCATCAAAAGAAATTAAAAAATAACATTAAAATTTTAATGTACAAGCTCGTTAAATTTATCTGGTTTCGAATTTTGTAATAGATTCAAGTATTTCATAACCTACAAGAGTATATAAATTGAAATTTGAATGGGGTCATTTAATTTTTGTAGCAATTAGTTTCTTACAAACATCTTTAAAATATCATTTAAAATCGATACAGCAAAATTTTTATTCATTTACATATATCAGTTTTTATTTAATTTCTTCTTTTTCACATCGTTTGAATATTATTATAGTATCAATAATTAATGTCACAACGAAGCGTATGGCTTTATAAACCTCTAGGTGCCAATAGTCACTGGGCATTTGTCATTATCTTTTCAGGGGTTTTTATCCTTTAAAACCTGCTATTCGTATATTTAAATAAACCGAAATCGCTTGTCAACAAAATGATCAATTCATAGAGATATTTTGCATTGCGCTAAGTTCGGTACAAGTCGAGTAAAAAATATTTTAAGTTTGCTTACGATAGTGCGGCAAAAAAAACGTTTTTGTTAGTGACATTACTGTTTGTATTTACAGAATAACTATGCAGTTATATTTTTATTTGGATGGACATTTATTCAACCGTACGAAAATACAATAAAACATTTATAAGATCTTCATATTTCTTAACCAAACTTTTTTTAGTGACATTAGGGAGAAAAAAAATTATGCCATTAACATTCTATTATCACAAAAAAATAATATAATAATAAAATAAATAACTACGAATGTTATTATTTATTTATGACCGACCGGTTTCGATGAGCCTAAGCTTCATCAGGGTACAAAATTAAATGAAACAAAAATACAAAGTGCGGTTATATATATATATATTAATATTTATATTATAATTAATTATTCTTTAACCACCTTCTTAGTTGACGTTTTGTCTCTTTCAATTCATGTTATCTGGCTCTTTTTCTTTGTTCCTTTGTCATAAGTTTTATAAGTTATAATTTAAATGTAATTCTATTATTTTCTCATTGTTTTGTTATTTTATTTTTTATTTTGTTCTTCCTCTGTGTGTATATATAACCGCACACTTTGATTTTTTTTATTTAGTTTAATTTTGTACCCTGATATTGCTTGGGTTAAGCGAAACCGGTCGGTCATAATTTTTTTAATAATATTCGTGGTCTTATACAAAGTTTTTTTTTTCATTTCTTTAAAATGTCAAACCACAAAGTGATTGCTTTCTACGAAAATATAATATTATAATAATTTATTATGATAAAAAACTCACCTCCTCTTCCAAAGAAACGGGAAATTGCGTAATAGGTTTCACAGCTACATCCTCGATAGATTGGGGTCTCCTGAAAAAATATATTTAAAAAAAATATTAAGTATTTTATACATTTATTGTGCGTAATTATTTTTTTATTGCTTTAAAAAAATAAACCATTTCTTAAGATTCACTTTAATCTGAATCCTCGAATCATTTTTTGATAATTTATTGGGTTCTTTTTTGTGGCTCATTTGAATTATTATATTAATACCAACAGAGGTTGCAGGTTTGATTCTCGTAGCAGGACGAAGCAAATTGATATGAATTCTTTAATTTCGTCAAGGGACAATAATTAGTACAGGTGTTTTAATTTTGATTGTTGCATTTGTTTGAACTCATAAAAATAATATCACTTTACATCTTTTCATAGGACTCAATGAATCACCATAAATTAAAATATATGAAAAATTAATACAAAATTGTTATCCAAACAGATAGTTTTAATTTTAAACTCTTATTACTGTACTGAGTGCGGTGAAACCATGTAACTTCATCCGGAAAGAATGCAAGGCTGATGCAAGCGTTATGTATAGGATCAAGAAAGGGACGCTTAGAACGTTTGGGCATGAAGAGCGAATGAACGAAGAAACGAGTGTGAAAATAATATATCACGTGAAAGTGAACGGAAAAAGAATTCGGGGACGCCCGAGGAAGAAAGACATGGCATGGTCAAGTGAATCAAATACTTGAATCGGGCGATGTGAAGAGTCAGAATAACAGAAGAGTATGTATGAGACGATGTATGAATGTAAATTAAGCAAGGAGTGTGTGTCAAGACAAACATGTACAGCGGTCCGTCCTGCGGGGAAACCGCGTGATTGTTAGTTAGTTAGATATTACTGTACGGAGAGAACTAAAACAGCCAATGGGTTCAAATAAAACAAATTGAGTGCTTATTGTAATTTTATGAAAAATCTCAAGAAAAAGCCTAGCTTTATGTTTTACTTACTAAGGTTACACTCGTACTAACACACGTTCGCATAGTGATATGTAGAAGAAAGGAACCAAAAAAAAAATTAGAGGAGGTAATAATAAAAAAGAACATATTCACATACCATAGAGAAAAATAAATTTGTTGGTGTTGTAGATATTATTCTATCAATAATACGGAGACGTTTAAGAGGACACACATAATTTGGAATTAACTCCTTACAATACATTGCCTATACACAACACAACGTATTAAAGAATTAAAACTGCCAGTTGCGAAGGAAAAAATATTGGTAAAAGCACTGAAAAGATATTTTCTATTCAATTTTATTAATCAGTGATAAATCCTGTAAAACCTCTGTATTTTTCTCATTGTATTAATGGTGTTCATATAATGTAATGAGTCTCTTTTTTATGTATTTTTTCGCTTGTTCCCTCGTCTTTTGTACTCCCTTTTTATTAGAGATGGTCGATATCAGAATTAAGAGTACCTGCGGCTCCAGTTACCTGTGACCGCCGAGGAACCGGTTATTTATTCAGTTCTTTTTTGGAACCGGTTCCTGGTGCCAGAAAAGTTCCACGAAGGAGATTTTTTCGAAAAGTATAGCAAAACGACAAAAGTTCGTCAAAAAAGAACTGGTTCCTCGCCAAAAAAAAATTTTATAGGCGGGGAGGGATTCTGAAAACGGGAAGAACTGGAACTGGTTCTTTTCGTCCCAAAAAACACGAAACGAACGGACAAAGGATATCCATATTTTTATTCGCGGAACCGGTTCCTCGGTGAAATAATATCGGCGGTTCCAGTGACCGGCTAGGAACCGGTTCCTTTTAACCGGGACAGGCATATAGACCATCTCTACTTTTTGTAAGAAAATTTTTTGTTTTTGTAAAAATATTATTCCTTTTTATTTAGTAATTTTTTCCTTCCCGGAATGAGTTTTTTTAACTCCTTTGGAATAATATATCAAGACATGTATTTTTTGTACTATATTAATATTTAAGCAAATACAAAAACTACCCTAGTAATAAATCTGCGAGGGACGTTCCCAAAAAATGGACCGTCAAAATCGACCTGATAATAGAACAAATTCCTTTGCATTTGTTCGTGTTCTATTAAATTGCGTAAAAAGTCAAAATATAAAAAAAAAAATCTGATCTCATTAAAGTTAGTTAAAATAAATGATAGATTCACTGTGACGTTGAGCACAGCTTATACTGTCTGTACCAAAGATGTAAGAAGGTCGTAACACTCGAAACTGCAGATGGCAAAACAAATGTTTGGTGCACGACAGAAGGGGGTAAAGGTTGACTTTGCCGTACCAGGTTCAAAAAAGCAAAACGGTTTAAGGGTCAGCACTCAAAAATGACGCTAAACACTACTTTCTAGCACTCTAATACAAACAATCATACAAATGATGTAGCTGAAATTTTTCTATGGGTAGTTAGAAAAATGTCTGGGGTTTCTAGTGAATACAATTTTACAACTGTAATCCTTTAAATTCTATGAGAAACATACAAACATGTCAGTAAAAGGTGCAGATTTTAAACCAAAAAAGGCATTTTTGAACGTTTTAACTAAAATTCTAGTATGATTTTCATAAAAAATTCAATAGATTACATTAACAGATCAATCGTTTGCAGTATTGCTTGTACTAGAAAGCCGAAAGTGTCTATTTTTGGGTGCTGACCCGTTAGGCTTAAATTTGTATTAATAATGATGAACATATTACTATAATCTCAAATGCTTTTCGAGGAATACCTCGGGAAGCAAATAATTTATGGCTTTATATGTTTTTAATATACAATATAATGTTATTGGTGAAAACGATTTGGAAATTTTGAATATCGTTTTACGGCAATAATGTAAATGGTGAGGGTATTTTTTTACTAATGTAAAATATACCGAGTCATTCTCTGAAAACATTTATTTTTGTTACAGCTTCATTAGGAACAATTTAAATGTGAATCTCGGGCAAACCCCCTGTTTTTAGGTGCTAAGTCGCCTTAAGCTTTTCATTAATGTAAAATAAAGCCCTACAGCAAAAGGCAGCCCGCTCACCGCTCACCGGGTAGAAAAGATTATCTTCTCATTAATGCACCTCTAACCACAGTTGACACAGGAAGACGGACACATTTCCTGGCACTGTTTAAAATGTTCTACAATACGATATACGAGTATATATATTAAGGTAAAATAGATTGTGTTAATGCTTTATAAACCGCTTTGAATGAAAAGCATCCGTAAAATTGATCAGATGAAATCTGCAAGAGAACCTTTTTTTTTCCCTTTGCAACATTTTCGTTGTTAACTATTCTAAAATTATACTATTTTCGGATATCTACTCCCACCTTTCATATCGTCGCAGGAAAGGCAAAGGGCTGAAGCGCCATTTTGAGAAGTTTACACCGGAGCAATTTGACGGCCTCCATGGTCGAGTGGTAATACGCTCGACTAGGAATCCAAAGGTCGCGGGTTCAAACCCGGCGTGCGCCAATAAATTTAATTTAATTAATACGTGTCATAACACATTTAATTCATGTAAAAATAATAAAAAGTATATTTGCGGCACGTTCCAGAGTGGTAGATATTCAAAGTATCGCTCTGGTGAAAGACCACTATTCAGAATCGAAACGTTGCTTGAAATGGCTTTAGCCGTGTTTGGTGACCAGATCTGAATAGCCAGGTACTTCCCAACCTTCCTCTTTCCAATCTCCTTCCCCTCCCCACTACCTTCAGCCTCACAACATACCCTATTTAGGGATGCCATAGTCTCACTGGCTCTAGATGGTTGGGAGCAGTAGAGACGAGACTCTTGTGCGGTATTCACGTACAAAAAAAAGTTATTTTCTTTTTACAATAAAATTCATAAGTCTTCAGTACCTGATTGAATTTTTTTTTTAAAGCTTACTCAGATAATTCAATGCTGTCACTGAGTTACCTGAAGCGACAAAAAGCTTAAAAAAGTCCCAAACTTGTGTCGCTAGAGTCAAGTCCTCTCCCAAATAGTAAATATATTTCAGATGGCTGAAGGGCCACAAAAGTCTTCAGAATCAAACGGGAATTAGAGCATTTGATACAGAAACAATAACTGATCAAAACTGCATATTAAACTCATTTTTGACCAAGTGTCGCTTAAGCCTTTTTGCCTTTCCAGCGACGATATATTGTTATTCGAACGTAAACTAGTACATTAATGAGAATAACCTTAAGTTTATTAAAACTATAACCACATCCAAAAAATATATGTTTACTAGTTTTCAATAAATTTCTTCGATTACCTACTTGAAGTTTAGCGTGAAAAGCTGTGTATTGGTAGATTTATATCAGCGTACAATGATAAGACAGAAAGACAAGGTGAAGGATATAAATACCTGAGCAAGATGACTTTGAAGACGGGTCCAGCCAGGCCTTTGATGATAGCGGAGGCGTTCAGATGACATCTTCCGTGGAGCACCACACCGTTCACCTGGAACAAAATTACCGTAGATGTATTAATATCAGGTCTATTTAGGTCTAGAACTTATAGATAAACTGGACATTATATGGGCAGTGCTGTTTCCAAGGGCTTAAAAATAAATTTTGTTGAAAATAATATTTCTAGACCCGTTGAATGTCTTCAAGAATGAGCATAATTCTTGCAAAAATGTGTTTTTGAACTATTAGTAAAAATATTTTAAAAATATTAGTTTATAAATATTAAATATATTTTAGTGTCGTTATACTTAACAATATTTCAGTATTTATTCATTTATTTTGCAAGTGGTTGTTAAAGCAGTCGAACCAGTGATTGTTTTATACGAAAATATATTATTTGTTCATTTATTTTATTATTGGTTACTTTATTTTATAGCAAAAATCGTGATATTGAAATATTTAGAACAATTTCAGTTGAAGAAATCAAAATGTTGTATTGAATATTTATCTTAATTTTTAATTTGTATTTCTTCAAGCCACCCTGAAGACTTGAACAAACAAGTGATGATATTAATGGCCAAAAAAGTGAATAAAACAAAGTTATTTATTAATCAATCAAATAAATTAGTGAATTTCAAAGATATGCCTAAAGCCAATAAATAAATAAATTTCAAAGTGATACAACAATACATTTGGTGATTTTATCGAAAATTACCAAATTTTGTCCACATTTCCAAATGTCAATACAATGTTATGTCTGCATAATAAAACAACCGAAAAGGGTATATTTTATTGAAAAGTTTTATCCAAACGCGGTATCATGGGATCATGCATAATTTGGGAGTTCATTATCTGTTCTATGTAACTCTATAAAAGTGTAGGTAGCCCGATCAATGCCTAGTTAAACATTTATTTAGGTAAGTGTTTCCCAAACTTCTTTGGCTCACCGCCCCCGTTTCGAATAAGTATATTTTTCAACAGATCCCCCTTTATATAACTCTTCTGCTAATTTATTCAATTAACTTGCATCGGTCAAAATCGCATTGTTAAAACTTGCTAAAATTGAATGCCTTTTGCTATTTAAAAAAAAATGTTTTTGGCTTATTAATTTTATTTTATTAACGCCTTAAAAGCTTTTACAGAATATACATTTTAGTTAAATAAAGGAGTACAATAAATGAGAAGAATATAACATAAATGCAAGAGTCTTAAAAAAAAGTTAGTATGTGAAAAGTATATAAATATTGCGTAGGTTTTACAATTAGTTTTATTATCATAGTATATTTATTTACTATGCTATTTTAACTGGTATGCTGTCGGTCACCTCAGAATAGGTTCCGAGTGACATAATTAGTTGAACACTGCAGTGAAAATCATATAAAACAATCAATCTGCATATTAAAATAAATTAACGGTGCAAAAGCATTGCGACAGTGCGCGACTTATATAAGAAAAAAAACGTTTTTCAAATGTTGAAATAATATCAATAATCAATAATACAAATATGAAACAGAAAAATCCAGAAAATAAAAAGACAACGGTCATGGCCGAGACTCAAACTCGGATTAAAAAATAGATATTTATCCAAGACACCATCTAGGGATTCAATGAGTTCGAGTCTCGGTTGTGACCATTGTCTTTTTATTTTCTGGCCTTTTCTGTTTATATTTGTGTTGTTGATTGTTGACATTATTTAAATATTTATTTAAAAAATAAGCATTAATGATTCAAAGTTCATTTTAATTAAAAATAAATTTATTCAGCTCTATCTTATTGTCCTCGTCGCCCCTTCGTAACCTCTCAATGCCCTCTTTTTACTCCCAAGATCACCACCGCCCCCTTGAGATTTTCACCGCCCCCAAGGACACTTTAAGAATCACTGATTTGGGAAATGTCGATTGTAATGGTAAACCTCATTCAGCGATTATAATTTCTTGCTTTATGTCTAACGTTGAATAAATAAATACAACCGGAAATAGAATATTTCCACGAAAAGTTCGAGTCCGCATTAAAACTACATTATTTACGTTACGTTAATCGCATATGAACCAGTGGCGGACCACGCATACCCGGTACCAGGGGCGCATCATTTTTGCCCGCCCCCTTATATATTTCATGAAAAAAATAAAATATATATATATATTTACAGATTGCTACTTATTCAATCAGTGAACCAGCAATTTGTCACTGGTCGTCAAATACTGACACTGGAAACCTAGAATTATAACAAAGGAAAGGTGATAAAAGAATAATGAAAAATATCCTTCTCAGTTGACGTTTTGCCTCTTTCATTTTATATTATCTGTTTCTTTTCCCTGTTCCTTTGTTATGATTTAAATTTTATTATTTAGTTTACTTACTGTTGTCTTAATTTATTTTTTATATTGTGTTCTCCCTCTGTTTATACGAGTATATATAAACACACCATGTATTTTCTGTTTAGTTTAATTTTGTACCCTGATGATGCTTAGGCTAAGCGAAACCGGTCGGTTATAAAAAATATAAAAAGGTATTTTTTCATTTTTATTAAATATGTAACAAACAACAAAGTTATTGCTTTCTACGAAAATCTACAAAAATGGTTAAATAGGTCCATAAATTGTCTTGATGTTGATATATATAAGTTGATAGGGCGCCATGAATGCTCACGGGGGGATACATTTAAATTTCAGAAGACCTAAAACTTGCTCAGCGTTAAGAAGCCTCCCCTTTGCGAGTCTTACTATGGTATGCTCGGTCAAATAAAATAAACAACAATATTTATGGAAATTTAAGTTCCAACTTTGGTCAGTTTGAACTGACCAAAAACATAGGCGCCATCTCTGAAGGGGCGCCGTGAAAATAAAGATCTTAAAAAATTTTACTTAAAACATTCCCTAAATCAAAATCTTAAGAATCACCCACACCATTGGATAACTATGTTTTCCGTTGCGCTGGCAACATCACTGTGCATTCAACGGCTATCGAAAAGTATGAAAAACTATAAAGATTGGCGCAATCGGTATATACTACACAGGGAGATGTCTATGTATCTATATTAAGTTTGATTTAAATATATGGCTACTCACCTCTAGTATTTCATCCCCTACAAGCACGCCTCCGGTGCGGGAGGCCGCCCCTCCGGGCCGCAGCCCGCAGACGAAGACGGCCATGCGCGAGCGGTTCTTGTGGCCGGCCAGCGACAGGCCCAGCCCGCCGCCGGCCCTCTCCAACTGCACGGCGACCACGAGGTGGCCCAGGTTGGAGTACTTCTTCCGCACCTTGTCTGGAAAGAAGGACGCTATTAGAACAAGGTGACACTAAAAACACCACCTCATTTATCCATCGCTAATCTTTGGAGCTAGTTAGTATACACGGTGTGACAGGACGTTCCCGACAGGCGATAGATTATACCAGCGATTTCTGAGCTTATTTGAAGTAAAAAACGTCGATGTCATTTTGGTCCTCGGTGACACTATTCAAAAAAATAAACGAAAAATCTTTCACATGTCGCCACTGGTTAGAAAATTCGATCACTCATTAAACGATCGCCCCCGCACCATCGCTTAATATCCAAAGCTGCGGGAGCGGGACGGTGCGTACCGCGTGGTACAAGTGGGTGGCACTTAGTATAGGCGACATAGACTCACTAGACCTTGTCTAAATCAAAGGCCACACTAGAACAACTCGTCGAATAGTTACATCGCATTCTTTGTTGGTGTATTTTGGTGCACGGATGTTCTACTATTAGTCGCATATATTTATTTAGCACAAATAACTTAACATAACTTCAAGATTTTGTGTCCAAAACTGTTTGCCCAAAAACATCTTCCGACGGGCTTGCAGAGTGTGAAGGTCGAGCATTTATAACAACGATAAATAGTCAAATTAATGTACCTCCGTTTAGTGATTCGACCACCTTAATGGCGCTTTATATTTGTTATTGCAGGTAACGTTTCCTAAAAATAGTGAATTAAATTACTTTTAAGGTTTTCAAAACCAGTTTCTGACCTCAGACTAAATGGCAGGTTATTCCAAAAATGTGAACCAAGCCTGTTGAATATTCTGTTTCCAAACTTTGCAACGTTCATACAAGAGGGTTCAACCAGTATATTCGGCGCAACAGACTTGGCCGACCTGGACGTGAGCTGCCTTTGATCAGTCAAGTAATGCTGATCAGAGGTGGTGTCGGCCCATTCAGTCATGAACTTTCTGGGAAAATTACTGAACTTTCTGTGAGAATTACCAAACTTTCTGTGACTCGAAGCCAGTGTAGGCAATCGTGAGAAGAGAAGGGATGTAAAAGTATTTTGTGGCACCGTGTATTAGACGAGCTGATGTATTAAACACCCTCTACAGTCTATTCAAATAAACATAAGGCAGACTAGCATAGAAAATCATTGTTTACTACTCCCGACATCCCCAAAAATTGTATATAAGCCGTATGTTAACAACAACTTGTACTAGTCTGAAGATGGCCGTCATGGGCTGAAACCGGTCCAGTCATAAAATAAAAGTGGAATAAAGTTATAAATTTGTTTTATTAAATCAGTATAGAAACTATTTCAGTAGTCCAATCTTTTCTTATGTGAATACCGTACAAGAGCCCCAACTGTCTGGAGCCAGTCGTGCTATGGCACCCCCAATTTTGGCACGGTGTGAGGCTAAAGGATGTGGAGAGGAGATGGATAAGGGGAAAAGGATGGTTGGAAAAGATTTGGAGACTACAATAGCATTTACCAAAGTCTTATTAGAATCCGTTGGAAGACACTTTCTTACGGAATTTAATTGTCTTAGATAAAATAAACTTAAGAATTAACCGAATTGCCAAGTTAAGTAGTTATTGAAAGTATATTTTGATCCAAACACTTACAAGAAAACGTTCTGGTTTTAATAAAATAAAATATGATTGATTGGATTCTCTCTTCTGGGAGACCCAATCCACACAAGTCAGCTTTTCCTGCTTTCAACTTTAGCCTTTTTTAATACATCTCTGAGACCTCCTAAATATAGTGCAAAACATATGGCAGAAGCACAAAAACATAGTGTACACAAGATTGGGTAATAGCTGTTCTCTGTCATACATAAATAGAACATACATCTATTTTGCACTCTCTTTTTTTAGAAAATATGATTCCGTTCTGAAGTGGTCCATATAACAATATTTCGTCGCATAGTTTTGATGATAATGTTAAAATTATACAAAGTTTTACAAGAAATTGCGTCGTAAACATTTTCGTCCAGTTTTTCATCCAAGATTCGAGGCAGTTCAAGTGTTGCTATAATTCAACATTACTTGAAAAACCTAAAAGCTTAAAACAATAAGGTTATTTATATCCTTGAAGTAACAATATATGGAGAGAGAGAGCAAATTGTTTTTACCCAACCCATACAAATTTGGGATAAATCACTTTTTCCAGGTTTTTACGTCGTACACCATGAGAAAGAAAGAGAACAAAATTTCTTAAATTATCACACCGCTTTAAAGTATTGTTAGAATGTTCTTCGTGTCCCGCGTCTCCGTTGACTCCGCCCACAAGTTATGATACGCGAAATAAATGGACATAAATCAACGGTTTATTAGGTTACATGCAATATTTTTCTTTCCAACAATACTGTGAAAAAGTGGTTATACGAATAAACAAAAACATTATGTCGACATATGCTATGAATGGATGTAAAAAACCCTAGCCCTAGTCCTCGCCACGCCCAGGTCTAGCCGAGTCCGGCAAACCTCATGAAAACTGACTACAGCAGCGTTCTGTCTTGCTTATTATTGCTCTGAGCTTATAACGGAAATGCAACGCAGTTTTCCCACCATTCGTTGGCCACACATCAATTAATCAGGAAAGCAATTAATTACGTCGAACGAAATAAATTAATTGAGCTTCATTTATTGAGGGCGATCGGTTTTCCAGAAAACTTATAGGAAGTATTACGTACTGCTAAATCCCTGAGATATAATATGAAGTGATAGATATAGTTAAGAGGCTTGTGCTTAACCTCTGGAATGCCGAATTCCCGCAAGGTACAACTTCCGTCACACCTGACTGTAATTTCGTAATAACTCACTTGTGTTTAACAAAATTATGTTTTTGCCAATTACGCCATCTTCTCAGATAATGTGTTTATATATTTTTTCAAACTAACGATATAAGTGGTTTTCTGGGATAACTACTTATATTCAGAGAAATGTTTCTTTAGAAAGATTTTTTTTATCATTTTATTGCGTTTTTGTATGGTTGAATAAATTTCCTTTCAAATACAAATAAAATCGTACGAGGTTTTTCTGTAAATACAAACAGTAATGTCACTTTGAAAATATTTTTTTTTTCTGCCGCACTGACGTAGGCAAACTTCAAATATTTATTACTCGACTCGTACCGAATTAAACGCAACGCGAAATATTTCTATGTATTGATTATTTTGTTGACAAGCGATTACGGTTCATTTAAATGTGCGAACAAAAGGTTATAAAGGATAGAAACGTCTGAAAAGATAATGATGAATGCGCGGTGACTATTGGCACCTCCAGTGCATTAGAGGTTAATGAAATTAAAGTGATTTAATGGCAAAATATTCATTGTCTTTTGGTATTCACTGAAAGTAATATAATATACAGCTGGGCAGCAATTTATAAGTTATCGATTTCTCAAAAAACACATTGGTTTGCTGATGACTTTGAAATTAAGTTGACCATTCAATAAAATATTGAACTACGACTAGAAATCATTTTCTAGTGCCAAGGAATAATATTAAACTAACCTAACATTTTAATGTGATTGTAATGATCACGTTCTGAAATCAAAATTTTATTGTTGGTGCCTTGGCATATTTCAGTGTCATAATTTAATAGAAATTAACGATTTTTGGTGTCAATAAAAAATGTTTGCTGCGTTGTGTATTTTTGTTATTTTGTATTAATAAAAAGACTGATTGGAAAATACGGTTTAATTTGCTCTTATTACATAATAACTATGAATATCAGAACTTGTACAAGAGATTTTCGATTTCAATGTAAAATGTTTATTAGATAAAGATCTAGTGATTTGAACCACCGTCACATTTAGGTGATTAGCGGTATTATAATTTTGTTTACCGCTACCACCTCAAATAATCGCCCCCGTTAACCACCGACTATCGGCCCATTTCAGCGTTTGATCAAATGAAATATCAAATGATATAATCATTTTGATAAAATGTCAAGCATAACAGCATGACCACTATGTTATCAATAAGGCATACATTTCCTTGCAACAAAATTGGAATAACGCCTTTGACATAAACACAGTCGATATATATAATTCATAAAAAATAATCAAATAAACTATAAATTTGTGTTTTTAATTCTGTGTTTTGGTGCTAATTTTTAATGTTGAAGTCAAAATGTTATTAAGGTAACCGATAATTTATATGATCATAAGCATTTTGTCGCCCTAAAATTAATTATTTTGTTATTAAGAGTACCCATAGACATAAAATACAAGACACGTTATATTCATATAAATCTTATGAAAAATGAAGCACCACTGGTACCGTCTTGTTTTACGTTTCACCCACTTATAAAAAGGATAGCCATTCAAATAATATATGTGTACGGATGAGATAGCAATATGAACGTCCCACGCTACTGTTATAATCGGGTATCGCGCCACTAGTCGTGGTTGTCTTCCACACACTAATGTATCTCTGCATTCGCTATCTCACACCGTTTTTCGAGTTGCTAAATACCTTGTGAATAATTATATTTATTGAATTGAAATAATAAGTGATTTTGTGGGTATTGTGAATGGAAATAAACTCCATGAGATATGTGTTTTGCTCCTGAATGTTTTTTACACCTCTCAAGGCGTTTTTTCTCAGAAAGGAGCCTACAGCGACGCGTTTGTGACAGCTGTTGACATGAATGTTTGTGTGATACTAAGCGCAGTAAAACTCAGGTATGTCTCACCGACTCGGTTTAGTGCATTCACGCGCGTTGTCTCAGTAACGTATCTACGTCATGTAACGTCATTGATCTACATTATTTAATTCATCTAAAGAGAATATTATATTGAAAATACCATTGCAACAAAATTTTAAAAAAATGCAGTTTACGGTGACATTTGAGAGTTACAATAACATCGGAAAGTAATGTATAAAGTAGTCACAGATTTGTAAACAACCTTCAGAAATAAATAACATGGCAAGAATAATTCTTTGGTTCTCATTTGAAAAGTTCCCAATTGTTTTTTTAACCTGGACGTAAAAAAAACGATTTATATAGTTTTAGGTAATAAAACAATTGGAAGCACGTACAGCACGCCTTTACTTGGATAATGAATACCTCTAACATTTTAGTTCTCTAAAAATATATCGGCACAAATAAGTTAGAATTAGTTAAAGTTTGGGCCGGAGAAACCTCAAATGACGCTAATACCATAGAGGTAAATAAAACAGAGTAGTCAGCACATACGGACGAAAAACCGTGTTCCATTTAGCTCGAGGGAAATACGAGATGCGGAGGGGGGCTCCCGCGTTCGACAGTCGAATTTGACGTTATTTTAATGAAACAAAAACACAATTTCCACGCGAAATTTACTTCGTCGACTTTACCAGACTTTATGGTAATGTTTTTTGCCTGAGTTTTAGCAGTAAATTCGCATTTTAGAGCAGAGTCGTTCGGCTGGTGATACGTTATGCGTCAACAGCCGCCTGTTGGCGACTTTTTTTTACCGTAAATACCAGATAAGAGTCCCAAGTGCTCCCAACCGTCTAGAGCCAGTAAGACTATGGCATACCCAATCGGGTTATGTTGTGAGGCTGAAGGTAGTGGGGAGGGAGAAGGAGATGGGAAAGAGGAAGGTTGGAAAGTATCTGGCTATTCAGATATAGTCGCGAAACACGGCTAAAACCATTTTTAAGCAACGGTGGTCTTTCGCCAGGGCGATACTAAGAGTATCTACCACATATTGTTACAATGGCAATGTTTTAAAGTTGTGCGTCGACAGCCACTTGTAAGCGACTGCTTAGCCCAGTCGAGCTGTGGTTCCAGCCGGCTCCAGTTTAGTGGATCAGCTTCGAGCGTCTAGTGTCGTATCTAATTATATACGTCTGTGGTTTAACCGACGGAAACCGAAGCAAAACTTTGCTTTGCTCTGAGAAAAGTTCTCACCCAACTGCGGCCAACCGGAGTCCGGACTTTGGGGGTTTGTTTCAATCTGAAATGTTTCGTGTTTCGTTGGAGATTTAACGGTTAAACAGTTTTTTTTATGTTGTCAGTTTCTGACCGCCTATTTATTCAGTATTCATGGAAATCTATGAAAAAATCCAAATAAAGTTTTCGAAACAAAGCATTTTTGGGTGAATATTCAGATTTTTTTTTCCGGGCAGTATTTATGACGTCAGGGAGGAGCCGAAGCGTTCAGATTTATTGATAATTTAATCATTTTTCAATAAAGATGTTTTAATTGTACGAATAACCATGTATAATTTATATTCCTAGAATGTTTTTTTTTCTATGTATTCAGAATCGATGTTTTTTTGTTCCACCTATTTATGAAAAATATTTTTTAAAAAACATGTGAAAGCTGTTGGCGCAAGTTAAAAAAGTGTCCAAATTAGCGTTGGGAAAAACTTCAATGTTTTGTAAATGCTTCACGAATTGCTAGTTCTTTAAAAAGAACCCTTCGCAGTGAACACTTCAATTGAAGTCGAAGTATTTTTTCAATGAACAATGAAGGAAGTAGGAACTACTGCCAAAAGAAGTAGTTCTTTGAAGTAGTTCTTTCAGAGTGGTCACAACGCTAGTCCAAATAAGCGAAGTTAACAGCCCATAATGGAGTGCTTATACTAACCCCGATGTATGGCAGTGAGGCATGGAACTGACAGAGAAAGAATGAAAGTAGACTGAATGCTGTAGAAATGAGATACCTGAGGCGTATGTGTGATGAGGGCATGTATGACCGTGTTAAAAATGTGGATATCCTAAAAAGAATTAAAGGCCGATGTAAGCGTAATGAATAGGATTCATAAAGGGAAGTTTCGATGGTTTGGGCATGTAGAGCGAATGTACGAAGTAAGGAGTGTGAAAAGAAAATATGACGCTAAAGTGAATAGAAGAGGTCACGGACGTCCGAAAAAGATATGGCGCGATAAAGTGAATCAAATACTTGAGTCGGGCCGTGTTAAGAATTATTTAGTTGGTATATCTCATTGGGGATAGGTACCTGTTTAACTACTCGGTTTATTACGCCTCCCTTCGAAGAATACTCAGATATTTTGATGTGCATTAAATATTTCCTGCTTGCAGTTTGTGATGTCGATGTTGAGTTAACTTTTATAGTAATTTTGTCCCCAAGGAATTAATTATATTACAGTACTGGGTGTTGTGTTATAATTAATTTTCATCAACCATAAGTGTTTAAAAAAACTTTCATTTCCGTCCGCTAGATGGCGCTGCTAAAATATGCAGCATAATAATAAAATAAAAAGATTAATGCAATTTTAAATAAAAACCTCAGAGGCGGTTTAAAAGCTGATAAAAATTAAAACTGAAGTTAGCTTTACCTAAATACTTAAATAATAATAAATTATATTAAACGAAAGTTGTGTGGTAAATTTTAAAAAATAAAAATATATAACAGTTTCATTTTAATAGATATGGTGCATTTTATAAATTATATTACTGACAATATATTATTGACAATGATAATGAATGATCACGGAATATAACTTGACGTGAAAATAAGAAAAATATATTAGTTGCTTTAATCCACCCATTTCTAATATAAATATAGAGTAATGTCTGCCAAAATACAATATAGGTAGGTACTGTATTAGGTAGATGGGGATTTAAAAAAAAAATTAATGTGATGATTTTCTGAACACATTCGTCAGTTCAAACTCGTACGTACGTACTTACAAAAGAAATTGTTTATAGTTTAATTATCTTTGGGTAGGTACTACAAGCTGGCTATGAAATATTGTATTCAACTCTATTGTTTATATCAGAATTGGGTGTACCTGCGGTTCCAGTTACCGGTGACCTGCGGGAACCGGTTATTTATCCAATTCTTTTTGGCACCGGTTTCTGGTGCCAGAAAAGTAAAAAAAGGTAAGCAAAAGTTTAAAAAAGTCTAAAAGTAGTAGCAAATCGACAAAAGTTCCTCCCCCAAAAAGTACTAACAAATCAACAAAAAACCGGTTCCTCGGACAAAATGATATCGATTTTTATTTGCTAAAAAAAGGATCCGGTTCCTCAGAGAAATAATATCGACGGTTCCAGTGACCGGTTTGGAACCGAATCCTTTTAACCGGGACAGGAATATCGACCATCTCTAATTTTGTATGATTTATTGATAAACCTTTCTGGAGAGATCAATAATTTTATTTATATAAAGTCTTACATGAAAAATTTATATTATATATTTCTTTATTTTTTTTCGTTGTAAGCAATCACTTTGTGGTTTAACATATTATTTAAAGAAATGAAAAAATAACTTTGCATAAGACCACGGATATTATTTTAATGTTTAAGACCGACCGGTTTCGCTTAGCCTAAGCATCATCAGGGTGCAAAATTAAACTAAATAAAAAATACAAGTGTGCGGTTATATTATATAACAAAATAACAATAAAAAACAATAGAAAAACATTTAAATTATAACAAAGGAATAGAAAACATTTGTCTCTTGTCTCTCGTAGTGTTGTACAAAGTAATTTTTTCATTTATTTAAAATTATTATTTGTGGAAAAAATATTCAAGAACCGTGCTATAAAAATATGAAAGTACTTGAGAACTGCTTGCATGATTTTGCAGTCAAAGCAATGTCCGCAATCGACTTGGCAGAAATAACTTCCTTTGTAGTCGTTTGTAACCGTTACCATAACCGACCGTTGATAAATCAATGTTAACCACTCAATAATCGCCAAGGCTGTTTTCACTATGGTGGTCACAGATCGTTATAGAATTCTTTGGGTTTGTATTATCCATGGTGACGTCTGGAATCATTCGCTTACCAGCTTTATTTGTTTAAAACTGTTACATATTAGAGCTCCTCACTCGTTTGTAGCTATTTGACCTTTGCAAATTTCGCAATTTATTTATCATTTAACAGCAATTATACTGTGAAATTAGGAAGGTAGTAAAAAATATTAAAATGAGACACGTGGAGCGGATAAAAGAGAAAGGAGCGCCAGGAGAACGTATGAAGGGAATGGTTGAATAAGTCGAGGTCGCCCGAGGGTGACACGGCACGGTCAACATAATCAAATACATGCCGATAGTGAAAATAATCAGAACAACACTTAAAGGGTTTTTAGAAACATATTTTTTTCCCTACGTAAACTCATGAATTTAAATTCAACAGTCACGTAAAAGCATTTTTCCACCCACACGAGGTAACTAAGTAAGGTGCATAGCGCCGTTCTATTGGTATAAGGAACAAGAGTTAGTCAGTAACTTCAAATGATTCATCACTTAATGATAAATAAGAATCTAGAAATTAAAAAAAAAAAAGAGTCAGAATAACATAAGAATGTGTGTGAAACGATGTATGAATGTGAATAAACTAAGGAGCGTTTGTCAAGACAGAGTTCTGTGGCGCTTTATTATCTCTGCCCACCCCTTGCTACGGCATGATGATTAGTTAGTTGGTTTAGTTCTAGATGTTGTAATTCACAAAAAATATTCATAATTATTATGAATTTAAAATAGTCGCGAATGAAAAGAAATCTTAACTAATATTATAATATTTAAACTCCTCTGCTTACAAAGAAAGCGTTAGACACATTTTTTTTATACCTTACAAGAAGTAATGCATTTTTTAATTATATGAACTGCTTAGTGTAAAAATAAAAATTAAAATAGTGTCTGACGAAGCACCTAGATGAGCGTTATTTTATAATAAGTCTTATCCTTGTAAATAAAAAAAATGGATAGTGAGAAAACAAAAATAAAGTAAATAATTTAAAAAGGTGTTTCACCACCAACATTCCTTCGAGCCGGATTTGAACCAGCGGCCTATGGATATCCATCAACTTCACATTACAGTCCACCGCTCTACCAACTGAGCTATCGAAGGCTTATGGAGTGGCGGCATAATAGTTAATTAATCCCACAGTAAGTATGTAGTATGTACGTATAACATAATGTTACGAGAATGATAAAATAATCGTTCCAACACTATTTTCTGACGAACTGAGAGTATTCAGATTCAAATAATAAAAATATTCTTATCATAATAATGTTTCTATAATACAGCATATCCGTTAGTATAATACTATTCAATCATTGCTATATTCATTTTTTTACATCGATGTTAAATCTACGTCGATAATATTGCTGGAAGAATTTAGTATTTGCGCCATCTATACAAATTATTCAAAGCTCAAAAGTGAACGAATTATTTGTAAAAATAATGACATTACCAACTTAGCGTCATTGTCTAAACCATTGATATGACCATAAAGGTATACCTATAATTTAGATGGTCGATTGGTCGATGCTCTAAATTCATGGGTGGCAATGTAGACACATTTTTTACTGCCAAATAAATTGAAGTTCTAGAATTAACCGCGATAAATTTCTCGGTGCTGCCACAAATTTATTTGTATAATAAAGTGAGGTGGTTGGGTATTGATTTGACTTTGTTATTCCGCCTACACAGTCGCAGAATATTACGCAATAAAATACAGAATGACTGCAAACTGGGGATCACGTGGTCGAACACGAGAAATAACATTATTCTAATGATGGTCGTTTTATGGTTACGATTGGGAAACGGTTTCAATAAATTATTTACCATACCTAAACAGTGGCAACACCGAATTTTTTTTTCAGTGAAATCAGAAATATAAATACACGACTGGGGATTTAAAAAATGTTCTTATTTTTACAACCACATAAAGTGTAGTTTCTGTTTTACCGTGACAAATCTCTCGCTTGTAATATAATACATAGCCTGTTCAAAAAGAAAAAGTGAATTTTGAATTTTCGCGGGCTATGTACATTCGATTATCGTTTTTGTTGTTGTTATGTTGGTACACATATGTTAGCATTATCAGCCATTTTGCATTAGTGGTTTGTTTTTGACAACTGGAAAGGTTAGTCACGTTTTTGTGTGTTCTTTGATTTTTTACTTTTGAATAATAAAAATCCATGATTTGTTTTTCCACAACTCCAGGACGCTCATCGTCATTAACATCTTCTCGGCCTTCTGTAAAGCGCTTGTACCACTTACAAACACTTTTTTTGAGACAAAGTAGACTCGCCGAATGCCACAGTCAACATTTTAAGTGCGTTAGAGCACTTTATTCCATTTTGAACGCAAAATTTAGTACATATTGTTTGATCCATTTTTTTCAAAAGTAAAAAATCGAAGAACACACAAAAACGTGACTAACCTTTCCAGTTGTCAAAAACAAACCACTGATCCAAAATGGCTGATAATGCTAACATATGATAAACATATGTGTACCAATATAACAACAACAAAAAAATCGATAATCGAATGTAAACAGCCCGCGAAAATTTAAATTCACCTTTTCTTTTGAACAGGCCTCGTATACTTAATTAAATATAAGGTATGTAGATAAGTGAATATTAGTTTGATGTTTATTAAATCCGAACAACGTAAATGTATGCATTGTCGTAAAACAGCTGGATTATAATATCAATAAGTAGGCACTAAACAGGCAATATAATTATTTTTAGAAGCCAGCCGAGCTATACTAACGGCATCTAGTTTTTAACGAGAACAGCTGAGTTTGAAGTTATTTTCTGACACGGATAATTTTGCAGACGGCCAAATGAGGAACTAACGAACGTTTTACTTTTTGTAACTACAAAATCTACACTAGATACGCCACGGACTGCAAAATTATCCCTTTCAAGCTGTTTCTATCACGCCATTCGTACGTACCACACCCGATGAGATTAATTCAATCCTAACTAACTAACTAGCCATCACGCCGTTTCTCCGCAGGGGTAGGCAGAGAGGACGGACCGCTATATAACTCTGTCTTGGCACACACTCCTTGCTTCATTCACATTCATACACCGTCTCATACATACTCTTCTGTTATTCGGACTCTTCACATGACCCGATTCAAGAATTTGATTTACTTGATCGTGCCATGTCTTTCTCGGGCGTCCTTGACTTCTTTTTCCATTCACTTTCGCATCATATATTCTTTTCACACTCCTTTCTTCGTTCATTCGCTCTACATGCCCAAACAATCTAAGCGTCCCTTTCTTGATCCTATTCATTACGCTCACATCAGCCTTGCATTCTTTCCGGATATCCACATTTTTAATACGGTCATACATGGTTTTACCGCACATACGTCTCAAAGATCTCATTTCCACAGCATTCAGTCTACTTTCATCCTTCCTCTGCCAGTTCCATGCCTCACTGCCATACATCAGGGTTGGTATAAGCACTCCATTGTGGACTGCTAGCTTTGCTTCTTTGGACAATTTCTCATTTGCGCCAACAGCGTTCAGTCCTCCATTAATGGAGTTTCCTGCATTCACTCTTCTTTCAATATCCTAATCAGCCTTTCCGTCTCTCTTAAACATACTTCCTAAATACACAAACTCATCCACTTGCTCCAAGTATTTATCATTCACAACTATATTGCACGTTGTTCTCGTACTCTCTCTTTCAAACACCATGACTTTGGACTTACTTACATTCATTATCAACTCATTTTGAATACATACTTGGTTCATCCTAGACACGAGAAACAATGCAATTTATGAATTATAAAATATAAGCAATGCACCATTGAAAAAAACACCACAAAAAAATAAAATAATGTAAATGAGATAATTGATGCGTTCTATGCATATTTATACCTACGTTATCTGCCTCTTTATCTGTTACATTTTTTAGCATTTGTGTAATTTTTTTTGTATTTTATTTAAACAACATTTTTGTTTATTTTTCTGTAGTTTATGTGTAATGGTTTTATTAGGGAACCTTATTTCTTTTCACATTCCAACGAGAACTGCTCCATTCAAAATTCTATTTAGTTGTAATTTGTAACAATAATATCTGGACTGAGTCTTTGAGATAATCGCTTGTACCTAGATTGCATGTAGTTGGTAATGCGTACGCAGAGGTGGCTGATGTATTTAACTGCGCTAAATTTAGATAAAGAAAGCTATTATATCATTATAAATCTTTAGTCAATATTTTAATGTAATCAACCATTTTTTGTTCGTGCTTCACTATAGTACCTACTAGCGTTGGGAAAAACTTCAATGTTTTGTGAATGCTTCACGAATTGTTAGTTCTTTAAAATGGACCCTTTAAAGTGAATACTTCAATTGAAGTCGAACTCGCAAAAAAGAGATTTGAATTTATCCGCTTATTTTTTCAGTTCTTTTTGGAACCGGTTCTTCGCCCAAAAAGCACGTACTAGTCGGTAGAGATTTGAGAACGAAAATAACTGGAACTGGTTCCTCGCCAACAAAATCGCGCACTATTCAGTAGCGCTTTGAAACTGGAAAGAACTGGAACCGGTTCCTCGCCAAATTGAGGTAGTTCTTTCAATGAAATGAATAAACGCTAAGATGAACTACCGACTACATTTGAAGTATTTTTTTTAGTGAAATGAAGTTAATAAAATGAATGAAGGCTAAAATGAGCTACCAACTTCAATTGAAGTATTTGTTCAATAAAACGATGTTATTGAAATGAATGAACGCTAAAATGAACTACCGACTTCAATTGAAGTATTTGTTCAATGAACAATAAATTAAGTAGAAACTGTTGCCAAAAGAAGTAGTTCTTTGAAGTAGTTCTTTCAAAGTGGTCACATCGCTAGTACCTACCTTTATAATATGTAAAAGCCCAATCGGGCGAATACAATAAAATAAATAAATATATGTATTTTGTTTTTAATATATTTTACAGACTTGTTTACAAAATGTACCGATTTACAGTCCTATAATGAGTTTCGTTGATGACTCATGGGAGTCCAACTTCGTTGTAGGTTTGTTTTATTTGAAAATAAAATAAAATATGAAAAACAAAACCATGGGAATAATTTCATAAATTTGACCGCTCAATGAGGTCAAATCATTATTTTTAGGTATATTATAGTAGAGCGAACTTGAGAAATCACAAAACTGCAGTATAGAAGTGTAATTTTATTATTATTATTACTGCCAGATTAGCTTCAAATTAATAATATAAAGTACTCTTCAACACAGTTACTATTGTAAAACTAAATAAGGCGCAATACATCAGTATGGTAATGTTTAAAACATTACATTATTTGCATTTTCGTAAAAAATTACATTATGTTCGTAAGAATATTTGCCGTAATATCTATTTATGTATTTATATGTACTTTAGTCTCAATGCGACAAGCCTTCGATAGCTCAGTTGGTAGAGCGGTGGACTGTAAAGTGACGTTGTATAGATATCCATAGGCCGCTGGTTCAAATCCGGCTCGAAGGAATGCTCGGTAGCTTTTTTGTTATTTTTTTTAATAGCTGCATATGAACTAGTCTAATGTTAATCAATTTTTATTTAATCAAAACCTATCCTAATTTTTTTTCTCGGATCCTTTTTAAGATATGGCTGATTTAATTCATGTGAAAATTTTTCTATTTTAAATATTAGGCATTACAAAAACAGTAATTTATACAAAACTTATTTCTAACAAATTCTTGGGTTTTGTAAGAGTTTATTAAATCTTACCGTTCATTGAAAATTGAGCGCTTGAAACTTTGTTGGATTACGTTCTTACCCATTCTCCTTTATAATTCTACTTCATAAATTAAACGTAGGGTAGGTACTTCTGTAAATCTTCTTAATAACTTGGTACAAGCGCCCAACAAGATATTTTCTAACGAGTTATAACTCTGGTTCGTACAATTCGTTCTTACATAGAAAAAAAAAAAAAATTAGCTGCACAAAAGTGCAGAATTGCAGGAGTCAAGTTTTTATTACACCTTTAAATACGATAATCGTTGCTCAAAGATAAATTACAATTATTTTTTAACACGAAATTGGAAAAAAAGAGCAACAGAGAAAGAACAGCACATACATAATATTAAATGAAGCAATTACAAAAATAGGACTAAATATACTTAATAAAGAATATTTAAATCAAAGTCAAGGTCAAGTCAATGTTTTGGTAGAGTCGTAAATAATGACAAAAATCATTTAGACTGGTACCAGAAATTTCAAGACCATGGCTTGAGTTAATAAGTCTCGACATTCTGTACAGTGGAGAATGATAGACATAATTAGTAGAGTTATGATTGAGGAACAGCAATCCATTGTTTCTAAGTCTACGTTATATGCGTGTGTGTTATATGTGTCATAACGTTATATGTGTCATTACACAATATTTAATTCATATAAAAATAATGTATACTTAATTTAAGAAAGGGACGCTTAGATGGTTTGGGCATGTTGAGTGAATGAACGAAGAAAGGAGTGTGAAAAGAATATATGATGCGAAAGTGAATGGAAGAAGAAGTCGAGGACGCTCGAGAAAGACATGGCACGATCAAGTAAATCAAATACTTGAATCGGGTCATCTGAAGAGTCAGAATAACAGAAGAGTATGTATGAGACGATGTATGAATGTGAATGAAGCAAGGAACGTGTGCCAAGACAGAGGTTTATGGCAGTCCGTCCTATCTGCCTACACCTGCGGGGAAACGGTTGGTTAGTTAGTTAGTTAGTTCATTTGAGGCACGTTCCGGAGTGGTAGATGCTATAAGTATTGCCCTGGTGAAAAACCACCATTCAGAATCGAAATGTTGCTTTAAATGGCTTTAGCCGTGTTTGGTGATCAGATCTGAATAGCCAGGTACTTCCTAACCTTCCTATTCCTCGTCCCCTTCCCTCTCCACTTCCTTCAGCCTCACAACATGCCTAATTGGGGATGCCATAGTCTCACTGGCTCCACACCTATACCTCTCTTCTTAATTTAATTGATTCAACGAAAAATTAATTATTTGCTTCTGGCAAAATGCAGTGGCTCTTAGATGACATTTGGTTGGTTGCGGCTAGCAAACTTGCCACGGGCGTAGGAATTTATTGCGACGCCACTGCGTGAATTATACTGTCCGGTATTTACATAGTTACAAACATAACACAGGTAGGTACTGTGCAATTTATAGATTTACATAGCTTCGACCTTACATTATACTGCAGTGAAACGAGCTTATAGACCAGAGTTGTCCAAACTTATTCGCTAAGCCGCTCATTGACGGTTGATACAAGCTTGGAACTGCCAAAATGAAGCTTTTAATTTGACCTGATGATTTTTGATTAGTCGCCCTCGTTTTCTTATTGCCCTCGCCGCCCCCTTTGGGTATCACTTTTATACAGGAGTTTAAGCAAACCTAGTCATCACACTGATACTAAATAGCATAGATAGACCGAAAACATTAAAATTATCGCCTTCTTATTGCCCTCGCCGCTCCCTTTGGGAATTACTTTTTTAAAGTATCTAAGCAAACCGAGCCACCAAACTGATTCTAAGATACGCCGAAAATATTACATTTTAATCGGCTTCTTATTGCCCTCGCCGCTCCTTTTAGGAATAACCGTATATTGCACAGGAATCTAAGCATAGGTACCGAGCCTCCACACTGATGCTGAGATACGCCGAAAACATTAAAATTTCAGCACCTTCTTATTGCCCTCGCCGCTCTCTTTGGGAACCTTCGTATATTATTCAGGACTCTTAGCATTCAGAGCCATTATGCTATATAGATAGGCCGAAAGCATTTAAATTTAAGCGCCTTCATATTGCCCTCGCCGCTCATTTGGGAATCACTGTAAATATATTTACATGAATCTAAGTATGGGTACCGAGCTATCACACCGATACTGAGATACGCCGAATACACTCAAATTTCAGCGCCTTCTTACTGCCCTCGCCGCCCCCTTTAGAAATAACTGAAATACAGTAATCCGAGCCCAATGAACAAAGCCGAATCCGGGCCATCGTGGCGATACTGAGAAACGTCGAAAACATCAATATTTTAGCGCCTTCTTATTGCTCTCGCCTCCCTCCTTTGGATATCGCGGATTACATACATTTATTCGAGCCTATAAGCCATCACATTGATACTGAGATGCGTCGAAAACATGAAATATTCAGCGCTTTCTTATTACCCTCGCCGCTACCTTTGTGAATCAGTGCTATACAGAGATCTAAGTCAACTTTGCCATCACACCGATGCTATGCTGAGAAACGTCGGAAACATTAAATAATTGTTCCAAAGCTCATTAAAGCTAATAAAGTTTCAGGTAAACCAAACATTGGTAAATTGTTCAGTAGAGGTTCAAAAACTAAAAAACCGTTACTATGGGTAAGCGCTGTATGGTTTTTTTTTTAAAGGTTAATGGTCCACCCTGAACGTCGATCAGCTGACAAACATGCGTAATCAGCATTTAGTTGATCACAACTTGTTCAAAAGCTGAAATGGGCCTATAATCGACGTTTAACGGGGAACATTAAAATATAAAATAAACAAAATGGCGCTATTCGTTGAATTATAATTTTTAGTTAAGAACATTTAAACTACATATCGTCACCGGAAAGGCAAAAGGGCTGAAGCGCCATTTCGGGAAGTTTACACAAAGCACTTTAAAGTCTTCAGTACCTGGTTGGATTTTTGAAAAAAAAAGTTAACTCAGTTAAATAAATGCTCTCACTGAGTTACCTGAAGCGATAAAAAGCTAAAAAAAAGTCCCAAACTTCTGTCGCTTGAGTCAACCCTTCTCCCAAACGGTAAATATATTTTGGATGGCTGAAGGGCCACAAAAGTCTTCAGAATCAAACGAGAGTCAGAGCATTCGACGCTGAAAAAAAACATGATCAAAACTGCATATTAAACTCATTTTTGACCAAAGTGTCGCTTGAGCCCTTTTGCCTTTCCAGCGACGATATATAAACTCTACATGCTGTGAAAAACGTCAATTTCGCTGCATCATTTTGAAGAGTTGTGTAAACAGTGGAATTATTCGAATGGGTAGATATTGCTCCAGCCCTACCCCCTGCTTGTGTGTTCTGTGCAAATATTCAGTGGGGGTTCAACGTGATGGGGGAGGAGGTGGGAGGCAGGTAACCTACATTGTGAAGAGCAAACAACAGTTTAAAACAGTTTGTCTGTAAAACTGTGGGAGTGGATTTTTTAACTAGCCGTCAGTTGCAACGAAAGATTAAATAGAGCAAGGGCAGGGGGTTGAAAGCAGGACTTGATTTAAACTAATTTATTTTACTGAATCTCATAAGATAAACAAGGATCTGAATTCTTAGAAAATTTAAAGCCATTTTAAAATATAGCACAGCAAAAAACATGAAATTTACACAGCTTTTTCTGATGAATTGTTCGATCAACGCAACTGTTTACAGCTCACTACGCAATTCTCATCGTGAGATATGCAGCTTTAAAATATGTTGTATTTCTGGTTATGTTATAAATGATTCGATTGTTTTAGTAACTTATTAAATGTAATATGAACTGTCACTACTCCCCAAAATCGGATTTTTTCTTTGTTCGTTTAGTCTGGAAAAGGCAATGTTGTTTTTGAATTCTGGTACACTATGGCTTTTGCATTATTTTTGTTATGGATTCCAATGCTTTTTTTAGGTTTTTAAAAATCTAATACTTACAATATAATGTACTGTTGTGAAAAGTATAAGAATTTTTTTACACGAATTCTTGTAAGAAATCTTGATAAATGTATTGACGTAAAAAAACATAATTTAGCTAGCTTTATAGATCTTTTGCAATAGGAAACATTTGACGTTCAGGTATTTTGTCTTTTTCGTTTTCATGCAAGATGTCTGAGAAGGGGAATGATTTTGGGAGAATTAAGCGTTATCACCATTCTTTGACGATTAATCTATCAAGATATCCCATTTTCATTTGTCTTTTTATCTGGAATTTAGAATTTACGTTGGTTAATAAAGTATACTAATTTAAGCAATTTTTTTCGAATATTTTGTTCACTGTTACAATATATCGCTGTGCTAGTTCAATATTATAACGAGTAAAAAAATGTTTTTTTTTTACTTATGGGTGTCTTTTGATTCCTTATGTTATAAGAAATCAAAAGGAGTAATATGATAACGAGTATTTTGATTGAAGAATTTGCTTCTCGAAATGTAAAAAAAGCGATTGCAAAATTGCTTAAGAATACAATGTTATACGATTTAAAAAAATTATTTGGCTGAGTTTATATTGAGAGGCATCAATGTAAGAAAATGTAAAATTTTTTAATATTTATTTATAATATTTAAGGGAAAATACTAACAATAAATTCATAATATACAGCAGCCAATTTGAATTGTGGTTAAAAAATACGTACATCATTTGGAGGAAGAAATAATGATTGGTCAATTTTATTTTTTATTTTTATATGAATACCGCACAAGAATCTCAACTGCTCCCAACCGTCTAGAGCCAGTGAGACTATGGCATCCCCAAATAGGGCGTGTTGTGAGGCTGAAGGTAGTGGGGAGGGGAAGGAGATTGGGAAGAGGAAGGTTGGGAAGTACCTGGCTATTCAGATCTGGTCACCAAACTCGGCCAAAGCCATTTCAAGCAACGTTTCGATTCTGAATGGTGGTCTTTCTCCAGGGCGATACTAAGAGTATCTACCACTCTGGAAATGGGATGGATGGATTAAGGATCAAAACATAATTTTGTTAGACAAATCAAAATGGAATACACTAACATAGAAAGTATCATAGTTCAATGTATATTCGTTTCCTAGTTAATATAAGGGGGAATTTCACAAGTGCGATAGTTGACCTCCGAGAAATTGCTACAGTTGAAAAAAAAACTATTCTTCTACTATTTTCTATGAAGTTTGAATTAAAAAGTTAACTTAGTTAAGTTGAAAGTTAAATTTGCTTGTTCAGAGTCTCATCTGTCATCGCCTAAGCTAATATTTAAGCAAACTGAATATATTTTCTTTAAGGAAAACGTGGCGTCATTACTTTCGAAGAAGTTACAATATCGGTACCGACACACTTGCCCAGGGTTTCCTGGGTTTATTTGGAGTAAAAAGTTACTGCATATAACATTCTAGTCTCTGGTTACATTTTTCAGTCGCTCAATGATGCAAGTACCACGTGGTGCACACAGCGTTGGACAGTACGGGTCGGGGCGGGGGGCGAGCGGTTTCTTGACTGAGTTACCAGTGGTGACAGATGCGAGACTGGTAACTCGGCCGAGAAACCGCCCACCACCCGCCCCGACCCGTACTGTCCAACGCTGTGTGCAGACTAATGACACTGATTGGCGATTTGACGAAAATGTTACAATTGAATTTTTCAGAAACAACTGGCCCTACGGCAATGACGGAATAAAAATAATGAATTATCTAAGATTATGTCAAGAAAACGCTTTGATAAGCAAGAGCTAGTGGGGTAACCGCGTTACACCCCTTCGGATCGTACGTTTGATTTTGTTTTTTTTTTTAATTTAAGAAAGTTTCAAATTCGTAAAAAACACTTTATATTTTGTTGTCATCCCAAATTTCAGATTTGTCAAATAGAGATACGAGAGAGATAAAAATGATTCGATTTTTTTTACATTTATTTCTCGTTTGAAAACAAATCATGATGGATGACTGTAAGAATGGAAAGACTCCATTATACAGATTGGAAAAAAAACAATATTTCCAGATCGATTGAGCCTACTTTGCTGTTTAGCCAAACTGGCGACTAGACACAGAGATCAGATGACAGAGAACATAATTGAATGAGGATTGAAAAACTAGTTCAATGGCTTTAACTTTTTGGCAGAATAAAAAAAATATATAAGGTGTGCAACTTTGCTTCCAGCATTTTTTAGCGAAGTTTGATTTCCTAATTATAAAAAAAAACTGGTTATAAATTGATTCGTCTGAAGAATACAGTGTGTAGGCTTACCATTTCAATGTTTTCAAGTATGTCCTGACCACTCTCGCAACATGGGGTCGAGCATTGTCATGCTTTAAAATCACTTTATCGTGTCTCTCGTTGTGTTGCGTCCGTTTGTCTTTCAAACTCACAATGTGATGCATCCCTTTCTTCTTTATCTTTCAAGCAACTGTTCACAAGCAAACAAACGACGTTCAACATTTTTCGGTTTCAACTCGTACGGCCCCAATTTCCTTGATTCTGAATCATTACCGTGGCTTTGAGGCGTTTTGAAATTGCTTGTTGAGTCACTCCTAATGATGGTGTCAATTCTTCTTGACTTTGACACGAGTCGTGATCAAGTAATACCTCCAATACCAAACGGCGGAAGCAAAGCTTAATATATCTTACTTAAAATACGTCGAATAGGGATAACATAGTTTAATAGCTTCAGGCAATGAGGACTCTTGTGCGGTAATGTATTTATTTAAAAAAAATGCAATCGTTAAATATATTTTGAGTGCATTGTACTCCCTCCTCACTCCTGTGGTAGATACTCCAAGTATCGTCCTGGTAAAAGACCACCATTCAGAATTGAAACGTTGGTTGAAATGGATTTAGCCGTGTTTGTTGACCAGATCAGAATAGCGAGGTACTTTTCAACCTTCCTCTTGTCTACCTCCTTCTCTTCCCCACTGATTTTAACCTCACAACATAACCTAATTGGGGATGACATATTGCACTAGCTCTAAGCGAATGGGAGCAGTTGGGACCCATAGAAACTAAAAAATATTTATTTTGCCAAATTAAAAAATACGTTTTCAAAATTTTGATCATAATACCTCTTTATATATATAATATATCGCCAAACAAATCAAGAATAAAACCTCCCAATAACCATATTGAATTTGCGGTTCAGCACTATTTCTCATTTTCTAAGCTCCCTAAGTACTCCCCAATCTTTTGCTCGCCGAAGAGCAAAAACCCCGACCAAACAATAAATTTTCGTCAGAGAAATAATCTTCACCTTTCATGCGTTAAAATTCTTTTAAAAACGCAAAGCGCGTAAAAATTCGAAGCTGTTACGATCCCCGATTCGGTTGGATTACAAGATAAGATTGTTGGTAACCTTTAGTGAATAAATACTAGGGGTTGTTTTCTAAACCCTCTTAAATCAATCAGAAAACCTTCCCTCTGGGCTTCTGAAATTTCTTATCGGATTTGGTATCAGTTCACGATAAACGATTTTCGAGGCAATTTAATGGCGGAGAATTTCTTACTATTTATAAAAAAAATATAGGTCACATATTAATGTACAAGCGAACTATTTTATAAATATTTTTCAAAAAATAATGGAAAGTTATATATAGTTATAATGGAAGGGTATATTAAGGTTTTAGATGTTTTTAGAATCTTTTAAATCAACAAGGATAATGGCATGCACTCCATAAAGGCAAATAAGCACTGCCTACCCTGCCGTAGTCACATAAAAATATGCATGGTATTGAATCAAATCTTGGAGTAAGAATAAATATAGAGAGAGTTGGAAAGATATAAATGTTTTTACCCAATCTATACAAATTTACGATAAATCACTTTCTCCGGGTTTTTATGTCGTAAACCGTGAGAGAGAAAGAGACAAGACGAGTTGTCACATAATATCGCACTAATTTTAGGTAGAGTTGTTATTCGACATAACTCAACGGTTTTCGAGGATATATCCTATATTTTTGGTGATAACAAAACTGTGAAAAAGTGGTTATACAAATAAACAAAACATTATGTCGACCTGTGCCATGAATGAATGTCAAAAGGTGTCTCCATAAAAACCCTAGCCAAGGCCGAGTTAGGAAAAAATAAATAATCTTGACTTCACTGTTTCGCAAAGCTATCCCTCCTGGGATATAAAAAATCTACTTAAAAGTACGCGTGAAATTTAGTTAATCGCACCAACGCGAGCGCCCCACCGACTGTCCTACTATAACGTGTCAAAAGCAGTAACTACATATGCTCAAACGCCACCATCGTCTGAGTAGATTATTTTATATTCACTAGAATTTGCTGTGAGCTGCTGCCCGTTCAAATGGCTCGTTTGTGTTGGTATCTTTGTTGGTATAACTTTGTTCACAGTTAAAAGCGGGAGATAATATAAAAAATCACGCAGAGTTTAAAATATGAAATACATTTTTTTCTTATGTACATACCGCACAAGAGTTTCAACCGCTCCCAACTGTCTGAAGCCAGTGAGACTATGTAATCTCCGGTTGAGGTATTTCGTGAGGCTGAAGGTAACTGCGATGGGATGGAGATGGTGAAGAGGGAGGTTGAGAAGTACTTGGCTATTCAGATCTGATCACAAAAACACGCCTAAACCCATTTCGAGCAACGTTTCAATTCTGAATGGTGGTCTTTCACTAAGGCGTTGATGAGAGTATCATCCACTCTGGAAAGTGCAGCAAATATACGAAATACATTATTTTTAATTAATTCACTGTAAAACAAAAGAAATCAATCAAATAAAAAAATATTAGGATTTGATCCCGTGACCTTTGGATTCGTTGTCGAGGAACCACTCCGCCACAGAGACCGTCATTGTAAATGTAAAACATTACATCCTCACGTAAATTTGAACACATCATATCATAGAATATATGTATAAAAATGTAGAATAAATGTTAGTTTTGTATGTTTGTGAAAATTATTCATATTTGTGTGAGGTTTTTATTTGTTTAGTAAAATAGTTTTAAATGATGTTTCAACATGATGGGTTTATTTGGTGTACTTTATGTTTTGTGGTATTGCTTACTTTATTTCCATTTAATCAGATCCTTTTTGAAAGTGGCATTATTTTTTTAAATTATTTTATATTAGTTACTTGTACATTAAAGTATCTAATTATTTCATTTCATTTTTGACTTAATAATATTTTAACTTATACACTACTATTATTTTGATTTGTATGTATTTTAAATAGTTCTTGCAGGCTATTTTAAATTTCTTGATTGGCTTTTGCAATTACTATCAACTAACTATTTTGAATTTATTGATTGGCATTACGAGATTTCATCCCTTTATATATTTGATGGGGAAGAGATAGGTTGAGAAGTATCTGGATATTCCGGTCTGGTCACGGCTAAACCCATTTAAAGCAACATTTCTATTCTGAATGGTGGTATTTCACCAGGGCGGTACTAAAAGTAGGTATCTACCACTTTAAAACGTGCCGCAAATCATGCCGTAACAAAAAGTTTGAATATTTAATGAGATAGGTATTAAAATTATATTCATGTTAGAAGTTTTTCCTTTTAGCTCTAAGAAAATCTCCTGTCAGTGAATTTGTGATAAACCAAACTTTTAATCCTTCCAAAACACACCGCGCTGATAAAATCGCAGCTTCCGGCCGGCACCCGACACATTTCCGTTTCCTGGGAGGCTGGCGGGTGGCTTAGGGGGAGGTGGGAGGCCTTGGGAGTTTCTGGAAGGCTCCGGATAAAGGTCAGAGGACTAGAAGGATCCGTGTCAACTGCCGAGCTTTCTTCCCTAGAGCTAAGTAGGTCAAGGTTTCACAGGGACTAAACAATTGATAGACTCTACTCCGGGCTGTATTTATTTACCCTAGACTAGAGGTGCACTTGTAGGTGAATAAGGGTTGGAGATTATTGCCTAATTGGGGGAATTGTAAAGGGTATCTATTTTATTAGTAAACATACAAACAATTTTCTCAATTGTTTTTTATTTGGTGTTAAACAAATATTGACTTTAGTCTATTTTCTATTGGTTTATAAAATACGAGTATATGGGTTATATGTTTTATTGTATTGAAGGAAGGGCAAGATGTATTACGAATAAACGAAATGTCTATGAATACTCGTATTAGATTTACTTACCAATTTATTAATACAGTGATATTGATGTAGATTTAAAATGGTACCGAAGAAAGAAAATCGAATATAGAGTGACAATAAATTGGACGTAGTTATGCAAAAAGCATCCAACCCAAAAAATATGACACTGAGAAAAAGGTGTTTGAAAATATGACAGTGAAAAAGCATTGATTTGCGTAATCGGCATTTGTAAACTGAATATCATTTTTTTTCTTTATGACAATTATTATTAATAGGTAATTTATACTCAATCAATCTGTTTATTAAAAAATGTATTTCTTATGCCATCCTACATTTTACAATGTTTTTGAAATTTAGTTTAAGTCAAATATCTGCTGTTGGTAAAAAAAATAATCTTGAAATCGATTGCATTTGGAGCTTGAATGTTTTCAGCACACATGAATCTTGTATTTATCTATAGGAAAACATGTAAAACTTGATTTTGACAAATTGTGGGTTGGGCGCTTTCTGCATAACTACGTCCAATTTCTACACAGTGTTGCGTCGATCATACCGCGAAACTTCAGGTATTGATTAGTTATGGTGATTTGATTTTTTTAATCAGAAATTTTTTTGTAATTGTTGACAAATTGTAGAAATACATTTATTAAATTTTCGAACACGTTGTTTGAGCAACCTTTTACTTACTAAGGCTATGTACGTTAATTGTATTAGCACGTGTTTTTAAAACAAAAGACAGGGCTACGTTTGTACGAATTTTTTGAGAAATGGAAGAAAAAATATTCTTTTTACGCTCTAATGAAAGAGAAATATAAAAAAATTTTCCCTTAGATTTTTATTTCCTTTCATATTCATGACGTAAAAGTGTATTTTATCAAACAAATCTACCTACCTTCTTTCACCTTTTGTACAAAAACATTTTCATGAAAACAGGGCATTTAAAAAATATCACGCATAAAATATTTACTTTTATTAAATAAGAATTAACTTTAAGGCTTTGCGATTTTTTCGGGTAGAGCTTTGTACACCATTACAAAGATGGCAGCCTTTATTGGAAGAAATTGAACAATAATATCAAAAAATTATATGAGATTGATTAAAATGCCGGTTTCTGATAGCTCAATTGGTAAAGGCGTTACTCCCGGATAGAGTAGAGTTTCTGAGTTTGAGTCTCAGTCGCGACCGTTATTCTTTTTAGTTTCTGGCTTTTTTCTGTTTCATATTTACGTTGAAGATTATTTCAATAATTAATATTTATTTATTAAACAGAAGTAATATTTTTGAAAGCACGATAAATAAATTGATGCTGGACTAGCAAAAAATGAGGTTAATAGTTTTTTTAAAGTTGTCAAAAACTTGTATTGTAGTCGTAAATTTAAAAAATATCAATCGTTTATCACGTCATCGATAAAATCTGGTGGGAGTAGGTACCCGCCTATTCGCATAGATAGATTTTCGCTTAGTCAATTAGTGGTTATATTACGGTCGGCCAAACAGATTTAGAATTTGGTGAGCCAGTAGCTGTAAGATACAGCGTGAAGTGAGTGGCTTAATGCTTACTATAAAGGATCGGCAACACGTTAACCACCCTCTGGAGTTTCTGGGTACCGCCCTGAAACATTGTGTATATTTTTACGTATTGTATATTAAATATCATATTGTTGAAATGCTGGAATAAAACCTAAACATAAGTTCACATATTATATGAACTGAATGTGTCCATACATTGAATGCATTTAAAACTGCATTTGTCAAATAACTGAACAAGTAGAGCCACGAAGAGAGTCAAATATATGATAATACGATGAATTTTCCATTTGCATGAATTTGTATGTCAAATACCCGTTTAATATATGGAGTTTTCTCCCGTAACCAACATTTGCTTGCATATCATTAAACTTAAAATGTTTTGAGCGTACATAATAATTCGGTTTTTCTTTATTCTGACGATAGAAGTCCATGCCCGGCCTTGCTCGGGTTTTATTTGATTTATTTAGTTACAGTTTTAAAATGATGGAATATAAATATAATAAGATTCCCGAGGGGGACGTGTAATAAAATCATGTGAGACCGTTGTGAACAATATAACACATCTAAAAAATATCACTTTTTAAATAGCATCATTTTGCGAGGTTAGTAGGCCACAATAGAATTCTGATACCGACGGTGGTGTATCCATTTAGTTTTAAAACTGACAAGATCTACAGTAGTAAGATTTAAACGTAGGTATTAATTGTACACCAGCATTGGATCAGATAATAATTTAAGACCCATGTAAGCGTTGAAAAAAAGATTGAGAATTAAGCGTTTAGATGTAACGGAACAAATTGTCACTGGAAAGGTAAAAAAAATTAAGCGACACTTTGATTAAAAAATAAGTTAAATATGCATTTTTGATCAATTTTTTTCTGCGTCGAAAGCTCCGAGTCTTGTTTGATTCTAAAGACTTTTGTGGCTTTTCAGCCATCTTAAATATATTTACCATTTGGGGGAAGGCTCGACTCAAGCCATTTTTTTCAAAAGTAAAAAATCGAAGAACACACAAAAACGTGACTAACCATTCCAGTTGTCAAAAACAAACCACTATTCCAAAATGGCTGATAATGCTAACATATGATAAAAATATGTGTACCAACTTAACAACAACAAAAAATCGATAATCGAATGTACACAGCCCGCGAAAATTCAAAATTCATCTTTTCTTTTGAACAGGCCTCGTATATGGTTATCAGTAGACAGTAAGGACATTTAGTTGTAAGGATACAAGTAAAGCTAGACGCGCATGGGTGACTTTTGCCACGGCAACAGTTTCGTCACTGTCTTCCAATCGAGCACGCACACGTGACTGTCACCCGTCACCCTGTCATTCCGGCAATGAATTTCGAGTCACCGAGTGACATTTTATCACCCGTGCGCGAGCGCCCATACAAAAGTACTCTCTACAAACACGGTGACAATTTCGTCACTCAAAAGTCGCCGACCAGTAGAACTAAAAAGTCATCTTAATGTCACGTCGCTGCGTGCACGGACCTCCGTACACTCCAATAGATTTGGAGATGGTGACGAAACTATTGCCATGGGAAAAGTCACTCGTGCGCGCCTGGCCTTGGAGAAAACCGAAACAAAGCAAATTAAGATGTTTTTAAAGAAATTAAATTTTAACAAGCTACTTTTTGTATTTAGGATTTTTCCTGGTATTTATTACAATATAAACTTGTTACGAATATCCCAACACAAAGGGGTAGATGCATATTCCGTATTGTAAGCTCTCTTGCAAGCTCCGCTGTATAGCGTATGCTACCCTCTATAGCGACAAGTATATCGTGAAGAGGGTCTTAGATACAAGATATTGTTTTTCCGTCAAAGCCTGGAAAAACGGGATCACGTTGCGAGTCTGCAGGCTTCGTTATTTACGTCACAATATCGTTTCATAACTAAGGGGTGGAATATTCCAGTATGAATGAGAGAGATTTGACACATAATATTCCTGATGTATGAAACCCACGCATTTATGCCAGCTCAATCATTTTACGATAAGAATTTTTCACAGCCTTAGGTTTGTTACGTTTTTATTTGGCTGAAGTGTTTTCGTGAGGTTTTTATTTGCTTTAAGTATTTTCGTGAAGATTTGCACTATCAATGTTTGAGCAAGTTTTCAGGTGATTTATCATAGTGAGTATTTATAGGCAAAGTTTACAACTTTAGACAAGGTTTTCTTCCAGGAAGAAGATTGGTATATTTTATTACGTTACTCATTTTAAAATGGTTGGGGCCTTTCACTGAGATTAATTACCACCCATTAAACAATAATCACAAGTGTGCCGAAGTTAGGATTAAATAATAAATTAATTAATAACTTATTTATAACAGGGGTTTTCACAATAAACACTATAACTATCAAGTGATGTGAAATTGTGGTAGCAGTTTTTTAAGTGGAACTGGTTTCATAAAAAAGAGAGAGATCAACAAATGACTTAAAAATATATTCGTACATAATCAGCAACAATATATGAGTCAGCACCTAAAGATACACACTTTTTGTCTTTCTAGTACAAGCATTACTACAAATGATTAATCTGTAAATACTAAACGGTTAGTTAGAAAATTTTCTAAGGTTCCTAGTGAATGCAATTTTTAAACAGTAATCATTTAAAGTCTTTATGAAATGCATACTAGAACTTTGGTAAAACGTTTTAAAAATGCCTTTGCCGGTTTTCGTACTTTACTTTTACTGACATTTTAGTGTGTTTGTCATATAATTTAAAGGATTACAGTTAAACAAATATATTAACTGGTAACCTCAGACATTTTTCTAAGTACCTATAGAAAATTTACAGATAAATCATTTGTAGTATTGCTTGTATTAGAATACTAAAAGTCAACGTTGAGCGTCATTCTTGAGTGCTGACCCTTAAGCAACACAATTTGTAAAGACAGACATTTTATATTTATTTTTATTTATTGTAGCTTTTTATAAAATGTTTGCATAACAGCGGTTTCGTCCTCCGAAGATATTTTCAAACAATTAAATTATACTTTTGACTAGAAAATCTCACTCAATACTAATGAACTAGTAGAAACTGTAAAATTATGCTAATGAAATTGTATTGAACGTGCTTTCACAATAACATTACAATAATACATTAAATTAAAGCATAATTTTCAATGAAATTCAGAGGGAAACAAAAAAAAATCATATATTTAGAAAGTCCATTACTAAAATTAATAAAAAAGTATAAAACATGATTAAAAAACTAGTAGCTGTGGTACCTAAATTACACCTTAATAACCTGTACCATATAATGGATTAAATATTCGTATTTAAAAGGCATTTTGACAATATCAAAGTTTTATAAAAAAATAAATTATTAGAATTAGTTTTTCGTAGAAAGCAATTACTTTGTGGTTTGACATATTTAGAGAAATGACAAAATGGTTTCGTATAAGCCACGAATAAATTCGTGTAAGTTATTTTTTCATTACTTTATTAGAATTATTTTTAAAACTTTGTGCTTTTTAATTTGATGTCAAGTTTTGAAAAAATATCAATAATTTTCAGCAAAACATGAAACAGAAAACAAATATGATTAAGTCGCTACCGAGACATGAACTTGGAAACTCTGTATCTTTTTCTGTTTCATATTTCGTTACAAAATATTGATATTATTTCAATAATATTCAAATTTTCTAGCTATGTAAAGAGCCATTAGGGCGATATTTCACAGAAGTTGCATTTTCACAGAAGTTGAGTTTTATAATATTTTTTAAAGCTTTTCTACGTGAGTTTTGTAATCAAAACTATATTTAATTCCAATAATTTCTCAGAAAGCTGGAATATCATCCCTACAGAGTGAAATAAGGGTAGGAAATAATACTTCAATATTCTAGGAACGTGGTTAATCTACTTGGGACATAGAGAATCGGAATGTTAGAAGACGAAGTCTAATTGGATGTTGAGATACTTGAAAAGAAATGCTACAGCAGCTGGCTTTTCGATGCTTCAAATAGATATTCTTGTTCACAGGTTAAGTCGGACTTAAGGAAAGCCTTTAAAGGGGCGGTGTTCTATGACTTATGTCTGGTAACAAGTGCATTATATAACTGCTGAACGGCTTTGCAATGCTTTGGACTGTAAAATATCGATATTCGACTTATAATAAAACCATATACCAACCCTTTAATCTGGCATTAGAACAGGGTACTTTAGCAAGAACACATGAATCTAAAATGTTTAGTGAAAAGAAAACAAAAAAACAATACCAGGTACGTTAGGTACATACTGACATGTGGGAACTTGGGTAATAATTTAAGAATTGCTACGTAAACGTCCCAGAATGTGCGGAAAACAAAAAATAAAATTTCTGACACAAAGTTGGCGAGTATCTTATGAGAGAAATTTCGTATGGCGTGGTCATTCTTATGGTTCGCTGATGTAAATAATTCAACACAATACGTCATGCATGGTCATCTGTTGAAATGATGAAACCAGACATAAAAGCTAGCCGGTAATATATTATTTAAGTATACAAGACTTTATGGATATTATAAAAGCTTTACATATACGAGTATGTATTAAGCTCTTTAAAAGCTGTATGGCCATCGAAAGTAAGTAACAAATTAAAAACGTCTAACTGTGAAGCCGTAACATTTCTCGAACGGTAAGTTCTGGCGTCATGAAATTTACAAATCTGTTTCTGTCTGCAATTACTATTTCTAATTCTTATTTTATTGAATTATTCGCTCGGAATTCATATAACATGATTCGCTGATGGCGTCAGTCGACTAAATAAGTGAATCTAGCTGTGACTCCCATGGACTCCACTTGACTGGAGCCACTCTGGGCGCTTAGTGTCGTATCTAATTATTATTAACATATTTTCCTATATTCATAAAAAACTACAAATAAATGTACATATTTAAAAAAATATATTTTAACATAATAGCAGATAGTACACAACAAAGATAATACGTTATATTGTAAAGTGGTATGCTAATTTATAATTTTCATATCTAAATTTTCATTATTAACATGTACCCTCATAAAAAAGCTTTGCTTGTGTGTAAGGGGGAGAGGGGGGTTGTTATGTATTCAATTACTGAGAAACTGCTGTAATGTTTTCTTTTTTTTTTAATATGTATTTTAAATTATATTTTGAGTTCTTTGTGATCATCATTAATCAATCTTATTTTAAATTTCTTCTTTATATATTTATAATGTTGCGTGGTACAAAAAAAGTTATAACTTTGTATCTTCCTTCATAACTTTGATTTAAATTCTTTAAATCAAAGTTATAAAGGATATAAAAATGATTTCATTTATTAATTCTTGTGTGATGTAAGGGGTTTGTGAATAAATTTCACAAGTACCGCCCCATCCTTTTATGCCACATTGAATTATGGATTGACAAATTATTAATTTAATATCATTTCTAGATTGAATTACGAATTAAATTTAGCTAGGGACAAATTGACATGAAATATGGGGATTAACACAAGATTAACATGAAATAATCGTGACCTAATTCTGACTATATACCTTTAGCTTCATTTTGCAATACTTATTCAAGACAGCGCTTCGTGTTCGCCGTCCTCGTATTCCCTTACCCTCCTCGTCTCCTGTTTATTATCTTCGAACTTCACGTATTACATAATCTCCGTAACACATTAACCTAACCTCTAAATAATCTCTATCCCTTTCCTAACAAGCATGCCCATTCGCTTAGTCTTCTTGACTGAGTTTTCTCCTTAATAATACAGCTGCAAAACAAACTCTTTTGCTGTTGTTTAGTTTAAAAATGGAACACAACCACTTTTGAAAATAAAGGAATATTAAATAGTGCCTAACTCCCCAATTTTGGTTTATTTAAAAAAATATATAAATAAATACATATATATATATATATATATATATATATATATATATATATATATATATATATATAAATACATATATATATATATTTATATATATATATATATATATATATTTATATATTATAAAATTACAAAATTACCAATAACCTGGAACCATAGCTTTTACATTTTGTATTATTGGGAGGCAGAAATAAGGGAGTGAGGGGAACGAAGGGGTAGATGAAGGTTGAGAAGTAGTGCCCAGTACTATTCAGATCTAATCACATTTCAATCAATATTAAAGTTGAATAATATATAATCTATTTGCGACACGTTCCAGAGTGGTAATTAGTCTCAGCATTGCCCTGGTAAAAGACCATTCAGAATCGAAACGTTGTTAGAAATGGGAATAGCTAATGATGTTACATATATAGACACGTTGTAGCGCTCTCAAAGTGGTAAGCAATAATCACGTTAGTTGGTGTGATCGGTGTTTAGGCCGATTTAGTACTAAACGGTCACGGGTCGCTTGAGGTCGTTTCAACATTACAAGCGAGTATGGAACGCGGTCCGAACTTCGGATCTGTTTCGTTCATACACATATATTCTATGAATGTCTATCTGTGTCATACATGACCGATATTTGAATGATGAATTTACTGGTAACGTGTGTGTTTTGCTTGCCACATTTTTTGTTAATATTCTAAGGCTATAACGTGTCTATGTACATGGCCTGTTTAAAAGAAAAAGGGAATTTTAAATTTTCGCGGGCTGTGTACATTCGATTATCGATTTTTTAATTTTGTTATCTTGGTACACATATGTTTAACATATGTTAGCATTATCAGCCATTTTAGATTAGTGGTTTGTTTTTGACAACTGGAAAGGTTGGTCACGTTTTTGTGTGTTCCTTCGATTTTTTACTTTAAAAAAAAATGGATCAAAGAATAAAATCCATGATTTGTTTTTCCACAACTCCAGGACGCTCATCGTCATTAACATCTTCTCGGCCTTCTGTAAAGCGCTTGTACCACTTATGAACACTTTTTTGAGACAAAGTAGACTCGCCGAATGCCACAGTCAACATTTTAAGTGCGTTGGAGCACTTTATTTCATTTTGAACGCAAAATTTAATACATATTCTTTGATCCATTTTTTTTCATAACTAAAACATCGAAGAACACACAAAAACGTGACTAACCTTTTCAGTTGTCAAAAACAAACCACTAATCCAAAATGGCTGATAATGCTAACATATGATGAACATATGTGTACCAACATAACAAAAAAAACGATAATCGAATGTACACAGCCCGCGAAAATTAAAAATTCACCTTTTCTTTTGAACAGGCCTCGTATACGAGTATGTAACGTCATTGGCCATAGCCGCGTTTATTGACCAGGTCCAAATAGCCACGTAGTTGTCAACCTTTCTCTTCCACTCTCTCTTCACCCTCATAACACACCCCAATTGGTAATACCATTGTCCCACTGGCTACGGACAGTTGAGACTTTTGTGCGGTATTCAGATTGTTTGTTTATTATTTTATAAGAATACCTTACAAGAGTTACAACTGTCCGGGGAAAATGCAACCATATTCCTGTTTGAGGAATTTTAAGACAAAGAAGAATAATTAGGAGAATAGGAAGGTTGGGTTACTAAGCACGGCCAAAGGCATTTAACTAATGTTTCGATTCTGATTGGTGGTTTTTTACCGGTGCGATAGAGTATTTTTCATTCCGAGACGAGATGCAATTGTTGCAGTATTAATTATTTATATTTTCGTAGAAAGCAGTCACTTTGTGATTCGACATATTTAATGAAAATGAAGTAATAACTTTGTATGGTACCACAGATTTTAAATAATCACGGTGTTTCAGAATTCGCCATAGCATCTTATTGAAAAAGTTCATACCTTCAATAAAAGCACCGGTGCTCATATTCTCCATAAAAATGGTGAACAGATTAAGTAATTTAGAAGCACTAGAAATAAAGAAAACCATTAAAATTATTAGTCATGTTCTAAATAATCAGTTAAATTTGTCCAGTAGTTCAATGTTATGTATATTTCCCGTTAACTCATAAAATTTCTCATTATTCTTTAATCACCTTCTCAGTTGAAATTTTGCCTCTTTCAATTCATATTATCTGTCTCTTTCTCTCTGTTCCTTTGTTATAATTTTAATTTTATTCAATTGTTTTCTTCCTGTTCTCTTATTTTATATTTTGTTCTCCCTCTGTATGTATGAGATATATATAACCACACACTTTGTATTTTTAGTTTAGTTAAATGTTGTACCCTGATGATGCTTAGGCTGAACGAAACCAGTCTGTCATAAAAAATAAAATAAAATCTGTGGCCTTATAAAAAGTGATTATTTCATTTTCATTAATTATTTAGTTAGAATTAAATGTTGAGTAGTACAAAAAAATTAAACTCTTTTTTGTCTGATGCTCTAAAGCAGTTTACCGCTTTGCTGTGGCAATTAAATGTCGCTAAAACATTGGTATATGAAAATGCATTTAAATTTTTTAAAAAATTCTGAAGATTGATTTAAAAAACGTAATATTTGGCTACTTTCAGTGATGCTTCAATTTTCAACCCTTCCCCTCAGCGTGCATGGATTAGGCATATATGCTACAGTGAGCTTAGTTAAAAAAAGGGTGACTTTTTCGTTAGGGGCGAAAAGCATGGAACGTATTATGAAAATAATAACTCAAACCCGTGTTCTGAAAGGATTTTAGGTACACCCAATTGGACATTCCCTGATGACACGCGGAGAATAATGCATTATTCCATTTGTAGTGTAAAACTCTGAATTTTGAAATGATAAAAATTAATAATCGTACAAAGAGTAAGGTAAGCAAATATACTTTTATTATCAATCAACACACTTTTTTCCACTTTTTTTATATTCGGCTTCGGTAGAATCCTTCATCTGTCAAACAAAAGTTTTATTGTCTAGTAAGTTTACTTAAGAGTATCTTAAATATAAATCGTTAAGGATTGTTCCGCAAAAAATGGGCCGAGTCCGAAAAATCTAACAAATTTATTTGGGTATGCTCACTTTATATATATATATGTAGAACAATTTTCTCGGTTTACCCGCGTAACATAGTCCTTAAAGGACTTTTTAACTCCTGACGTTTCGGACAGATCACACTGTCCATCTTCATATATATATAAATATTTATATTTATTAAAATTTTTTTTAAGAAATATAAACATCATGGGTTACAAATAACCTGAAAATATTTGATAAACTGTTCCTACCATCATTATAAGCGGAATTCGTTGCTTGTGCAATGATGGAGGACTTAACTTGCAGAGGAATTTAACCCGCGACACCCGGGGCCGGAACCCGACGCATTCGTCCACTCAGCTATTAACAAGTCGTATATCGCCGCCGGACAGACAAAAGGGCTGAAGCGCAATGTTGGGAAGTTTACTCTAGAGCACTTTAAAGGTTTTTATTGTATTTTACAATAAAATTCATAAGTCTTCAGTACCTGGTTGTATTTTGAAAAAAAAAGTTGACTCAGGTAACAAAATGCTCTCACTAAGTTACTTGAAACGACAAAAAGCTTAAAAAGCCCCAAACTTGTGTAGTTTGAGTCAAGCCTTCTCCTAAATAATAAATATAGTTTAGATGGCTGAAGGGCCACAAGAGTCTTCAGAATCAAAGGAGAGTCGGAGCATTCGACGCAGAAAAAAGTACTGATTAAAACTGCATGTTTAACTCATTTTTGACCAAAGTGTCGCTTAAGCATCTTTGCCTTTCCACAGCTTCTGAGTCAGGCAATCAAACAATCTTATAATAATCTAATCTTAACATAATACTTACAAACTATTTTACTTCCGCCATTCTCTACCTAGATACCGAGTGGCGATACTTCGAACTACATTTTCTAGGCAATTGTTTTCAAGAACATTCATATTTCCCATTTTTATTGCTACAATCTAAACGCCTACACCCACGGTATTTCGTAAACTAAAATCGTTTTGTTGGAAGAAAAAATTAAGCGTCTCTTTTCCGTAATCAATAATGGATGTGACATGTGACCGCACGCTTTTGTCAGACAATCTACAATCTAGAATCTAGATATATTAGAGCGAAAACTGTTTTCAAGAAGAAAATAAAATCAACAAAAAGTAAAAAAAAAACGATATAACTTCCAGGGTATTATATTGTAGTAATAAATAACGCGTTGCTTTAAACGCGGCTTACAACGTTATTATGTAATTTATCAAGATTAGACTAAAAATCTCTTAAATAATAAGTTTTGGATTGAATTCGGTTGCCCTTGGAAAATTCAATGGAATGAAATCGAATCCACCCGATGAAACCTTTTCTCATAAGCCTTAAATTTGTTGAAAAGTTTCTAATAAGTATTAACTATAAATAATCTCCTTGTGAATACAAACGTACAAATGTGAACTTTTGAAATATTTAATTTAATTTATTTATTTTATTTTATTAACACCTTAAAAGCTTAAACATAACATAAATTTAAGTTACATAAAGAAATGTAAATATGCAAATGATGTTAACCCTTATGTGACTGAAGAAATTACACCTTTGTAAAATTGATATGAAGGTTTCTTTTACAGTTTATCATTTGCTGAAGTTTATAATAATATAGTGTATGTTCAGGCGCTTTTTTCTAAGTAAATGTGTAACATGACGTTTTATGTTAATTTATTTATTTAAATATTTAATTTATCTATTTGATACAAAAAAATATGTCATTTTTTAAACTTTTATGTGACTGAAGAAAATCACACATTAAAAAAAATGATTTGAAGGCTTCTTTTACAGTTTATCATTTGTTGCAGTTTGCTGGACCACCTTTATGACGTAATATATTTTGACTCAGTTCAATACTTGGGAAAGTGGATTGGAATTTCACCCAGTACCATCTTTTCGTGGGGTTTTTAATTAAATAGGTGATTAAAAATAGTATTTAGAATACAGGTGATGTTATTTGAATACAACAGTACATCATATTTGTCATTTAAAATAAGATAAAATGATTAATAAATACGGACAAGCTTAAAAAATGCATATAAAGCACATGAGGGTACCCGGGTACTATTTCAGTCAGAAGTTGTAAGTTATACTTATTCGTTTTCCGTTAACATACCGCCCTCCACATATCTAACGGTTATGTTCAATTGTTTATTTTCACTACATACATTGTGGGGAAGTCAGAAAGTTTCAGCCGGTTAGACTTACCGGAACATTAAAAAAATCTATGTTCAAAACCGAAGAGGGTACCCGGGTACCCTTTTAGTCACATAAAGGTTAAATGAAAATATTAAATTTTTAAAATAATCTTTAAAATCCCCATCTACCTAATACGTACTTCGGCAGATAATATTCCATGCTTAAAATTGGTTGCTGCCATGACCATTTTTATGGAGAATATGAGAAATATGAATATGTAAAACAACCCGTAATGTTAATGGTAGAATCAAACAACATCGTCGATGTTAAATTAAGCACTGTTTTTCAGAATTCGCCAATCATCGTATTGAAAAAGATCGTACATTCAATAAAAGCACCGGTGCTCATATTCTTCACAAAAATGGTCATGGCGACGGATTACACAATTTAGAAGCACTAGAAATGAAGAAAGCCATTAAAATTTATAGTCATATTCATAATCAGTTAAATTTGTCCAGTAGTCCAATATTTGGTATGTTTCCAAACCATTAAGCCAATAAAATTTCTCATTATTCTTTAATCACCTTCTCAGTTTACGTTATACCTCTTTCATTTCATATTTTCTGTCTCTTTCTCTCTGTTCCTTTGTTATTATTTATTTTATTGTTTTCTCACTGTTCTCTTATTTTATTTTATATTATGTTCTCTATATGCATAAATAACCGCAAACTTTGTATTTTTAGTTTAGTTTAATTTTGTACCCTGATGGTGCTTAAGCTAAGCGAAACTGGTCAGTCATAAAAAAAAAAACTTTGGTCTTAAAAAAAGTTATTATTTCATTTTCACTATATATGTCAAACCACAAAGTGATTGCTTTCTACAAAAAAAAAATTGTTATATTTGATTTTTTTAGATTTGATGTCGAACAGTGATAAATGCTTTCTGATGTTGTCTGACCAACCATGACGGCGATGTAGTAGCTTACTATTCACTTTGATGACCCAATGGTATGGATTGATATAATATGTTTTAATATTAGCTTAATCGATTACATCGGTACTATTGCATTGATTAATTAAATGTTTTGAATGCTGATATATCGATAAAATAACATTTTACGATAATACCTATGACGACCTACATGACAGAGTAAAGATTTTTGGTGGGAGGTCGCCGGTTCCAGGTCGGCGAAGGCAGATAAAAAATAGTAAATTAAATTCAAATACTGTAAATAAAAATATAAATGTTGGCATTGATTGACATTGGTCTAGCTTTCTTCTGAACCGTTATCCTGTTACCAATTTCCTTTCCCTTCCCTTTCTCAACTTCCTTCGTCTCTTTCCTCTCCTATTCCTCATCATACTTTGCTACAAGATTCCCTAAATTTATTTATAACCTAAAGCACTATTGTCCAATTACAAAAAAAATACAGAGAAAGAACAGCACAAACATAATATAATAATGAAGGGATGACAAAAATAGGTAAAAATATACATTAGAAAGAACATTTAAGTCAAAGCCAATGTCAAGCCTAGGTTTTGAGTAGTAAAGAATGACAGAAATCATTTAGACTGGTACCAAAAGATCCAAGACCATGGCTTGAGTTAACAAGTCTCGACATTCTGGAAAGTGGTGAATGATTCACATACTTAGTAGAGTGATGATTGAGGAACAGCAATTGATTATTTGCGAGTCTACGGCAAGGAATGTTGAGTTGGACGAATTGCAACAAAGGTGAGTCAATAATACAATAGCTGATGTATTCCCTAACATGCCCTAACTCTACGGGCAGTTGTTGTTCGATATAACATAAAAAGGGCAATGTTAAATTTCCAAGTAAAGCAAAGTGAAGCCACTAGGAAGGAAAAAAAGCATTTACAAATGTAATTAAAAATAAATAAATTGTATCAATATTTTTTTAAGTATTACTTTGATCTCTTAAAAAAACAATCTGAAGGAAAAATGCCCCGTAGATTGTAGATCCTTATTTAGAGGGCGGTAACCCAATACACAGAACCGTCTCAAGTTCCACCAGGAGTGCAAGGTAAATACATTATTGGCGCCCATGGGCGAAATTGGATAGCGCCTGGAGCCGAGGGAGGCGAGGGTGGTGTAGTTTGGCGAGGTTTAGAACGTTTTATTGGCTTTTTGAATTTGAGATTAACTTGAGATTGATTGGTGTGTATTTCTTAAGCTGCTAGTGAAAAATCAAGAAAAAAACTTGCTCAAAATAAATGATTTTGAAAATATTGTTTTTCAGGCATGTATTGGTGCATGTACGAGTTGAAACCGAGAGATTTCGACCGGCGTTTGTTTGCTTGTGAACAATTGCTTGAAAGGCAAAGAAGGAAGGGATTTCAGCATCGCATTGTGAATGGGGACGAAAAATGAGTTCATTACGATAATCTCAAGCGCAGAAAATCATGGGGATTTCTCAGTCATGCTTCCAAGTCTACGGACAATATTCACGACTCCAAAGTCATGCTCCGTATTTGGTGGGACCAGCTCGGCGTAGTGTGTTATAAGCAACAATCACAAGCTGCCGTTATTAAACTTAATTAATGCGTTTGAGCCGAGCATTGAAAGATAAACGGCCGCAATACAAGGAGAGACACGCTAAAGTGATTTTGCAGCGTGAAAATGCTCGACCTCATGTTGCGAAAGTGGTCAAGACATACTTGAAAACGTTGAAATAGGACTCTGTATTTGGTGAGACTAGTTTGGCGTAGTGTGTTATAAGCTGTCAAAACCGACTGAAACAATCACAAGCTACCGTTATTAAACGAAATTAATGCGTTTGAGCCGAGCATTGAAAGACAAACGGCCGCAATACAAGGAGAGACATGCTAAAGTGATTTTGCAGCGTGACAATGCTCGACCCCATGCTGCGAAAGTGGTCAAGACGTACTTGAAAACGTTGAAATAGGACTCTGTATTTGGTGAGACTAGTTTGGCGTAGTGTGTTATAAGCTGTCAAAACCGACTGAAACAATCACAAGCTACCGTTATTCAACGCAATTAATGCGTTTGAGCCGAGCATTGAAAGACAAACGGCCGCAATACGAAGGCGAGGGTGCAACACGACAAAGTAATTTTTCAGCATGGCAATGCTCGACCCCATGCTGCGAAAGAGGTCGAGACATACTTAAAAAACGTTGAAATATGAAGTAGTACCCCACCCGTCGAATTCACTAGACGTTGTTCCCCCTGACTATCTATCACTTCCGATCAATGGCACACGAACTGGCTGACCAGCACTTCCGGTCTTATAAAGTAGTAATACGTTGTATCGATTCGTGAATCGCTTCAAAAGATGACCAGTTTTTTCAACGCGGGATTCATACGCTCCCCGAAAGATGGGAGAAAGTAGTGGCCGGCGATGGACAATACTTTGAATCATAGATGTATAACCAATTTTATACAATAAAGCCTCAAACTTTGAAAAAAAAAACGGTGAAAGAAAACTTGTACAGATAATGGATTAAATATCAATAACGAAGCAGAAATCTGTTTTATTTCAATCAATAAAAACTCTGGAACATTAGGCTTTAACGTTGCGTAATCTTCTCAATTTGTAACGCTAATTCCATCATGCTTTATGTAGCAAAAAAAATTCCGGTAAAAGTGTTGAAATACTATTATGATTCAAAAGCCTTTTATAACTTATTTTCCACTTATTTATTTTTGACCGAACTAATTTAACCTTGTAACGGACATCTTCAGAATAGTACAATTTAAATTTTATACTATAGATTCATTCAGCCTCACAACATACCCAAATTGAGGATGCCATAGTCCTATTTTTTAATATATTTTTTTATAGTGAATACCCCACAAGAGTCCCAACTGCTCCCAACCATCTAAAGCCAGTGAGACTATGGCATCACCCATTGGGGTATTTATGTTGTAAGGTTGAAGGTAGTTTGGAGAGGAAGTAGATGGGAAAGAGGAAGGTTGCAGAGTACCTGGCTATTCAGATCTGGTCACCAAACGCGGCTAAAGCCATTTCAAGAAACGTTTCAATTCTGAATTGTGGTCTACAGGTCAGGGCGATACTTGGAGTATCTACCACTCTGGAAAAGGCTAAAAATACACGTATGATTTTACGTTAACTTAAATGTTATGACACATTAATTAAATAAAATGTATTTGCGCACGCCGGGCTTAAACCCACGACCTCTGAATTCATAGTCTAGCGTATTACCACTCGACCACGCAGGTCGTCAAATACGCTGAAAGAGTGGGAAAGAGAAGGAAAAGGGGAAGAGGAAGGTTCAGAAGTACCTGACTGTTCAGATCTAGTTAGCGAGTACGGCTACAGCCATTTAAAGCAACCCTTCGATTCTGAATGGTGGTATTTTACCAGGGTGATACCAATGAGTACTTATCTACCACTGTGTAAGGGGCTGCAATTATATTATGTATTATTATAATACGAAATAACACATATTATTTCAATACAGTTTGTTTCGTCTCAACCTTCCCCATTTCCTTCCTTAACCCACTACCTCCAGCCTCACAATATACCCCAATTAAGGATGCCATATTCTCACTGGCTCTAGACGCTTAGGAGCAGTTGGAACTCTTGTGAGGTATTCTCTGTTAAAATAAAGTTTGCCTTAGATTCCTAGCCGAGGATTTTAGCCGCTAGGCCTCGGTGCGATCTATTACCAAAGCTTTTTTCAAAGGTTTTTAAAAAGTTCTACCTTTCTAGAATCGTAACTATATTTTGTTTTTCAAAATAATAAAATTTACAATTAAATACCGCAAAATATTATAAAAGAACATTGGCTTACAAGCAGAAAAGACATCAATAGATTAAGGCTTAAATAACATATCTGAGTTACGCTCTCAGGATCTCAGCGTATATCAATAGATATGTTAGTAATGATGTCTTATGGTATGAAATAATAATTGTAAGATATAATTTGACAGAATAAATAGAAACATGCTGATATTTGTAAGAAACATATTTTAAAAAAGTAAGTTAGTCGTAAGTCAGAAGAAAAGAGTTTTGTTGGTTTTTAGTCTAAAGTAGAATCCAGATTCCTTCCACAAAAAAGAACCTCACCTTTAGAGAAAAGTAATTAAATAAAAAATAAAATCACATATTCATATCCACCATTTATTTTAGATTAGTACATGGTGTAGAACCTCTTTGAGTTTTTTTTTATAATTAAACAAAATAGCTATAAACCCAAAGACTTACAAAATAGACCTCTTAAATAAGCAGTAAACATTATAACAATAAGTAAGAACTCTCACAGGATTAGCCTTTAGCTCAAATATGATATATTTATCTAAAATAAGTGTTTTTTTTATCGATTTAACCTTTCATGTATAATACGATTTTCTCGTGTTCTCCGGAGAAAAATGCAAACTGGAAAAAAAAACACAGACGCAATAAATTCTTTTCTTTCAAACAAAGGAAATGAATTACGTAGTGTTCTGATTTTCCATTACTTCTTACAATAATATTATTGCGGCATTTTGCTCACTTAGGGTTTATAGGCACTGGCAGAGAAAGCCGGAATGATAACAATAAAATAAAAGGGAAATAAGGTGTCCTTTATCTGTTTACTTCCGCAAGAGTGGAAACAGAATCCTTCCGCATTCATCCATACACTTCGCAGAGCCTAAAATAACTAAACTCTGCTTGCGTTGGTATTTTCCCAAGTCTGTTTTATTTCTTAAATGAGTTGAAGAACTTCCGATATGAGAAAAGCCGTAAATAAGAAAGCGATTCAGTCTTTACCCGATTGGGCCATTTTCACAAATTAGGGATACTGTTAAAAACGTGTGGAATATTAATTACAGATTATTTTTCTGATTTTGATTGTTTCACTAAAATTTTTGATAAAAAAATATTTACTCTCCGAAATCGAAACCGAAATTTCTTGACTTTCCGAATTTGACCATGGCGTGGGTTCCGCTACTGGTTGCCAACACAATTGTCATCGGATTCGGAACTGACTGCAAACGTTGGTTGGTGTGACGTCAAAGACACCTTCTACCTGAACATAACATTTCAGTACGCATTACTAAAATCGTTGTTGAAAATTTATTCGTCAGCGTGTAAATAAAATATAAATACCATCATTTTCATAATTCGCGATAGGTTCCAAGACCAAAAACAACAAAACCGACGAACAAGCGAAAATCCAACGAGCAACACGTTTTTTCACATCAAAACTCTTTTGTTTTTGAATGTCAATTGTTTCGAACGCAGTGTTGCTAAATAAGAAAATCGAATAGCGAAATGGTTGGATAGCTAGGAACTGGATGAAAAACATGAAGCTAAGAACCTATTATCACTTTGAAATCCAACAGCTCTCATCAGAGAAATCCTTACTCAGAAGGCTGCAGCCAACTTTTAAGCCTTTTTTATTGCAATTACCATGTTCCGAGATCACGTTTATATATTTTATGTAACAATTTTATCTACAAAACAGAAAATGTTGCATCATTTTCTGTTTTGATGAGTTCTAAGACATTTTTCAACAAATCATTATATGGATTTAGAACGCATTTTTTCTGCTTTTTCTAGGGGAAATAAATTGGTTTTAAGGGGATAAAGTAACATTCTAAGATACAAAATTTCCCAACAGATCAATAATCTTTAGATATATCTGCGTTTTATATACATATATTTTTTGTCTTTAGTACGTGTCCTTTCAGTATATATACTTATGTGTGTATGTTTTGTCCCAATTCTAGAGAGAAAATTAAAAAAAAGAGAGTCGAAGCATCATTTGTTTTTTTTTATAATGAATAAAAACGGTTCTCTGAAGGTTAAATAAAAATTCTACGAAGCAAAATTTCCTTTCTAAGGGTTAAATAAACATTCTAAGTAGTAAAATTTCCTGGCAGACGAAATGATGATGGCGGAATTGATGCAAGGTAGAAGCGCATTAGTTCAAAAGAATCAACGCATACGATCAGAAAAGCCGCTACTTTAAAAAAGCACTAAATTAACGTAGTTAAGTTGTAAAACTGTTTTCATCAACTCATTTTAAGAAATTCGAATTCATTTTTTGTTGTCACTTAAACTGGGAAGAAATTGGTTCTCAGAGGGTTAAAAAAACATTCCACGAAGTAAAATTTCCCTCTAAGGGTTAAAGAAAAATTCTAAGTTGTAACATTTAGCGGCCTTAATATAAAATAGGAGCGCCCCAGTTCACAATGATCAACACATACGTCGATCAGAAAATCCAAAACTTATTAGAAAAAAAGCACCAATTTATCATAGTTGAGTTCTAGAAAAAATTTCATCAATTTTTGTTGCAATTTCAACTGAGAAAAAAATAGTTCTCAGAGGGTAAAATAAATATTCTATGAAGTAATATTTCTTTCTAAGGGTTAAGGAAACATTCTAAGTAGTAAAATTTAGCGGCCTTAATGCAAGGTAGAAGGGCCTTAGTTTATAATGATCAACACATACGTCAATCAGAAAAGCCGAAACTTGTTAAAAAAAAAACTAAATTAACATAGTTGAGTTCTAAAACCATTTTTATCAATTCATTTCAAGAAAATCGAACACATTTTTTGTTGCTCTTTCAACTGAGAAGGAATTGGATCTCAGAGGGTTAAAGAAACATTCTTAGACGTAATATTCCCTTCTAAGGGTTAAGGAAACATTCTAAGTAGTAACATTTAGCGGCCTTAATGCAAAGTAGAAAGGCCTTAGTTTATAATGATTAACACATACGTCAATCAAAAAGGCCGAAACTTGTTAAAAAAAAAAACTAAATTAACATAAATGAGTTCTAAAACAATTTTTATCATTTTAATTTTTAGGTTTTTTAATTTTATTTAAACAATAATTATTATTTTAATAAAAAAAAACAATTCTTAGTTAAAAGCTCTGCGATGTAAGTATTTTTACGCGTGACAGCTGTTTTGCCTTCTGAGGGCATTATCAAACTGTTATTATCAAACAGTTTGATAATGCCCTCAGAAGGCGAAACAGTTGTCACGCGTAAAAATAATTACATCGCAGAGCTTTTAACTAAAAAGTGTTTTGAAAAAAAAAAAATCAAAATAATAATAATTATTATGTAAATTAAATTAAAAAACCCAAAAAATTAAAATGGAGTTCTACAAAATAAACTTTAAAACCATAAATAAAAAAACCATTTTTATCAATTCATTTCAAGAAATTTGAACACATTTTTTGTTGCTCTTTCAACTGAGAAGGAATTGGATCTCAGAGGGTTAAAGAAACATTCTACGAAGCAATATTCCCCTCTAAGGGTTAAGGAAACATTCTAAGTAGTAACATTTCCCGGCAAACGAAATGGTGTTAGCGGCCCTAATGCAAGGTGGAAGCGCCCCAGTTCGCGAGGATCAATATGTACGTGTCGTATGTCCTTAGCGGTACATTAGACTGTATCATTTAATATCGCGTCAGGGTGGCCCCTGATCTGTGTCAAGTGTGGGTCAGATGCTGCCATTATTTATCATGGACTTTGGACAAATCTGTTTTATCTCGATGAAAAAGGATCATCAGTGTTTTTGTAGATATGTAGTAACACTTTGGGGTGTGGTATTATGGATCAAATATAAAAAAAGTATTATATTTTACTTTACTACATTTACTATGTTTAATGGTTTTTGATGACTTTTTTGAGATACGATTATTTTTTATTTTGTTTTTGATAACAAATAATATTATAAAACTCGATCACTTTTTTGTGAATACCGTACAAGAATCCCGAAAGAGTGATAGATAATCTCAGTATCGCCCTAGTAAAAGATCGCCATTCAGAAACAAAACGTTGCTTGAAATGGATTTAGACGTGTTTGGTGACCAGATCTGAATAGCCTGGTACTTTCCCACCTTCCTATTCCCTATCTGTTTCAATTATTAATATGTGTCATAACACATTTAATTCATATAAGAATAATAAAAAGTATATTTGCGGCACGTTCCAGAGTGGTAGATACTTTAAGTGTCGCCCTGGTGAAAGACCACCATTCAGAATCGAAACGTTGCTTGAAATGGCTATAGCCGTGTTTGGTGACCAGATCTGAATAGCCAGATACTTCCCAACCTTCCTCTTCCCAATCTCCTTCCCCTTCCCAGTACCTTCAGCCTCACAACATACCCTACTTGGGGATGCCATAGTCTCACTGGCTCTAGACGGTTGGGAGTAGTTGAGACTCTTGTGCGGTATTCATATATAAAAAAAATAAATTCTCCAGTCGTTGCAGCCTTACAACATACCCCAATTAGGGATGCTACAGTACTACAGTATAACTGTTTCCTACAGTTGGGTCTCTTGTGCGCTATTCGAATATAAAACAAATAGTACGAAAAACTGGCCAGAGCCAGTAGGACTATGGCATCCCCAATCGGAGTGTGTTGTGAAGCTGAAGGGAGTGGAAAGGGGAAGGAAATGGGAAAGAGGAGGGTCTTAAAATACTTCGCCATTCAGAGCCGGTATTAAACACGGATTGAGTTATTTCAATACGATTGTTACAAGTTCTGCAACAGAGACTGACATGTTCTAACTTATTTTTAGGCTGTTTCGCCTTTTCAAGGCATTTTCAAACAGCTGTTACGTCCAACAATGTCCCCACCTTGATATATATTTATAAAATCGTAATTGATTGAGTAAAAATAAACAATTTATTAAGAAATATTTATTAAGGTAAAAACGTGTTTGAATTTACGCAATGAATAAAATCGTCATCCATTTAAAATAAGTACCAACTATAGTATTCAGATAGTATTTTATATATGAAAACGGCCTTCGTGGTCGAGTGGTAAGACGCTCGACTACGAATCCAAAGGTCGCGGGTTCAAACCCGGCGTGCGCCAATAACTTTTACTTAATTAATATGCGTCATAACACATTTGATTAACATAAAAATAAGATATAGTATATTTGCGGCACGTTCCAGAGTGGTAGATACTCAAAGTATCGCCCTGATGAAAGATCACCACTCAGAATCGAAACGTTGCTTGAAATGGCTTTAGCCGTGTTTGGTAACCAGATCTGAAAAGTCAGGTTCTTCAAACCTTCCTCTTCCCAATCTCCTTCCCCTCCTCACCACCTTCAGCCTCACAACATACTTGGGGATGACATCCCCTATTTGGGGATGCCATAGTCTCACTGGCTCTAGACGGTTGGGAGTAGTTGAGACTCTTGTGCGGTATTCATATAAAAAATATACAAATATATATATATATATATATATATATATATATATATATATATATATATATATATATATATATATATATATATTTAAATATATATATATATATATACATAAATTCACATCATTATTATTATTATATCATTATACAGGTATAATTATATTCACCTCACTATAAAATTATATACAGAGAGTTAAAGTATTTACCTAGTTCGTAGTCTGTTTCCTGGTCCTCTGCTATAGTCTCCATTGGCCTGCAAGGACATCCGTTAAGGAAAGGTTGCATAAGGATCCTTTTCGCACATCAGAAAACGTGGCACCATTCATTCCTCGAGTTCGTAACACTTGCGCAGTCCAACCTGACGTCAGCGACGAAACGTGACGTGTGACGTCACGAAGGCGCACGATTATGACCCTTAAGATTTTTTCAATATAATTTAATAATTGCCCGAATATAATTATGTACGATTCTCACTTATTTTTTAATTATTTTTATTTTTTATAAGCACTTGTTAACACTTAGAACTTCAGACGATTTTTTTTGGTCCAGATTTTTTTTCTACGCCGTATACTCGTACACTCTCAAACATTTTTTTTTACCAATATGGGCACTTACGTGAGTTGTTCATAGAGTTTTGGTGTATTCCTAGACAATCACAGTATTCGTAGGGATATTTTTTTTATTTAACTACGGTTCTTTATGTTAAGTTTTCATGACCAATTGCTATAATGATAATAATAATAGTTTTAAAAATAGAATTAACTTTAAAACATTATTGTTTGTTTATTATCAAAAATTTGAATATTCTAACACAAATATGAAACAGAAAAAAAAACAGAAATTAAACAGAACAACGGCCATGACATCGGGTAGAACTTTGAATAGCATCAAAAGATGGCAACCTAAAATCGGAATAAATTGAAAAATTAAATAATTTTCAATCTTTCAAATAAGTTTTTGATGGCTCAATTGGCAAAGTGTTACTCCCGGATGAAGTGGAGGTTCAGAGTTTGAGTCTCGGTCATGACCGTAGTTCTTTTTATTTTATGGCTTTTTTCTGTTTTATCTTTGTTTTTTAGATTATTTATTTTATTAAAGTATTTAATAATAATAGTTTTCTTTAAATATTAAAGATGGCAGCACTTTCGTTTTCAGCTAGCACCTGGATGCTTCTAATGCGCGTGTGTACGACTGACCTTTTACGGTATTAATAATCAGATTGTATTGAATGCATGATAAAAAAGCAACAAAATTCTTTGGTATTAACACTATATAGTATTATAAGTAGTCAAACTAACGAAATTTTGTGTTTAATTTTATATTTGATAACATTGAAAAAAATCTGTGAACGAAGAAAAAATGTGACGAAGGCATTGGAGTCTCCGAAGGCATTGGAGTCTCCGAAGGCATTGGAGTCTCCCTTTTTTCGAAGGAAATTTAAGAAACTTTTGTCTATTTTATGAAGAAATTTGAGATTAGTTACCCTATACAAGGAGATTTGAGGATGCTCCTATATTCCACATTTCATAGACTTCTGTCTAAGATTTTCTGAGTAAACGCGACTGTTTTCATTTCGCCACGTATTTTATTTTACGAGCCATCGTGCTTTGAATTATCCCTTTTAAATCCTGATAACAGGACGAAGATAAAATTGGGTTTTTTTTCCGAAATCAGTTATTAAACGGTGAACTAAAAACATATTAATTAGTTGCTTCCATGTAGCATAAACACAATTTGATAATGGCCTTGAATGCCAAAACATCTATCACCAGAACTTAATAATAATATAAACATTACATTTTATTATATCAAACTATAAAAATCAAGTATTTTACTTAACCTAACACCTGGAACGCGGCCGCACAGCGTGCGGCAAATCCACCTTTTTGCAGTTTTCGAGGAGAAGCAATGGACAAAATGTCTCGGGACTTTAGGTAATCCCTGTTCATTATATTTCAGCTCTACGAACACTATCTACACTAATTTGTTTCAATCGTTTCAGATTAGGAAACGATTTAGTGCAGCAAACCAGTAACATCACAGGCACGAGTGAGAGCTAAGAATATAATAAAAGTTTTCCCATGTCCTATACAAGCAGCTAGATACACTGCTACTGAGATGGATGCATTTAAAACAAAACCAAAAATTCTAAACATTTGATTGTGTTGCATTCTTATAGTTTTGATAGGAATCAGATGTGGTGTTTCTTCCCTTTCATAGAATATTTGACTGTACGTTGGATTTTATGACGGTTAAAATATATTTGAATCTATACAGAATGACTTTACCCTTCCGGAATATTACTTTCCACGTATAGATGATAAACATTTTGATGAATAAAGTGAAATTTTAAGATGCTGCACTCGGTGCGGCGCGCGCCTAGTCATGTGACTCACAACTGTGCGCCCGGCAGTAGGTGAAGTTCGTTTCGCGAACTCGAATTCAAAGTCGCATATAAATCTAAGATTAAAATAACGAATGTACACAGCTTACATACAAGAGGAAAATCATTTCTCCATCTAATTTTTCCTTCCTCTGTCATCGCCATTCCTCACTGTTATGTATCAGGGCTGGTATTATAATCCCCTTGTGAACTGCTAGCCTCGCTTCCTTCGGCAACTTTATTAGCGACTACTGCTTCAGTCCTCCATTGTTTGAGCTTCCTCCCTCCACCCCTTTGTCAATGTTCTTATCAGTCATTTCCGCCTTTCGCAAACTTACTTCCCAAATACACAAACTCATCCGCTGGCTTCAAGTATTTATTATTTCCAACTACATTGTACATTGTTTTCGTATCCTCTCATTAGTATATCATATCCTGAGAAGATTTTATCATTTATAGATGATCTTCCGTGGCAGTGGCAAGATTTTTCATCTGAACGTAGAGGTTTTGGGTTCAAAGCTCAGCGTACAAAATAAAAAAAAAACCAAAAATTTATGTGTGTTGTTCAATGAACTATCTAAAATATTGAAGATAAATTCTTTCATAGAGTAAATTCCATGTAATTAGATTCTGGAACAACTATTTTTAGGAAACAACAGTAGATGTAAGTAGTTATTCCTTAACTGAAACTAAAAACTAAATCGATATTTTTAGAAAATATTGTAAATTGTAATTATTTGAAAATTGAGTTAAAAAAAATACTAGTAGCTAAGGTTGGAAACTCTAACTTACTAACTAACCATCACGCCAGTTCCCCGCAGGAGAAGGCAGAAATAATGGACCGCCATACAACTCTGTCTTGGCATACACTCCTTCATTCACATTCATACATCGTCTCATACAAACTTTATTTTATTCTGACTCTTGACATGGCCCGACTCAAGTGTTTGATTCTCTTGATCGTGCCATGTCTTCTTTGGGCGTTCTCGACTTTTTTAACCATTCTCTTTTGCGTTATATATTATTATCACACTCCTTTCATCGTTCATCCGCTCTACATGCCCAAACCATCTAAGTCTTAATCCTTTTCATTACGCTTACATTAGCTTTGCACTCTTTCCGGATCCCCACATTTTTTACACGGTCTATTTTCTTTCTTCTTCTGTCAGTTGCATGCCTCACTACTATACGTCAGGGTTGGTAAAAGCACTCCACTGTAGACCGCTAGCTGCGCTTCTTTGGATATGTTTTTATTTGCGCCAACGCCGTTCAGTCCTCCATTAAAAGAGTTTCCGTGGAAATTTCCGGTGGGAGTTTCTGGTAGGAAACTCCAACCATAAATACGTAGTATGACAATATTTCAGTTTGATTTTGTACGCTGATGATGCTTAGGCTAAGCGAAACCGGTCGGTCATGAAAAATTAAATAATATCTGTGGTCTTATACAAAGTTATTGTTTTATTTCATAAAATATTTATTTCTATTTCATCAAAATTTCAATACCATTGTGTCAATATACTTGAAAATTGTTGATACCATAGTCCCACTAAGCCTAGACGGTTGGCAGCAGTTGGGACTCTTGTACGATATTTATTTTAAAAATAAGTGGGTGTAAAACTCCTACTGGCTGCTGCTGCTGAAACTTTTGTTCGGTATAACACAAAAAACGCTAGAAAATGGCTATAAACTGCTTTTATTGGCATGTGTAATAAAAAGTTAATTATGAGTGACTATCGGTCGTTTGTTTATGAAAATACTGATGTAACGCTTTTAAAATCTAACAAATGAACTCAACCATCGGAATATTACATAATGTCCTATCTGTGAGACCTCTGTGTGTGTGAATGTCTTTCTTGTTGTATTTGTGATGTTTTTCTAGTTGGTCTCTACTCCTATGAGTCTCTTTTCTATGAGTCTCTTTTTGATGTGTCTTTTCGCTTGTTCCTTCTTCTTTTGTGCTTCCTATTTGAAGTCTTTGTAAAATTATTATTCCTTTTTGTTTTATAATGTTGCCCTTCCCAGAATGAGTTTCTTTTAAACTCCTTGGGATTAATATACCAAATGTATTTTGTATATAAACATTTTAATAAATAAATTATAATCTCAAACATGCTTAGTATGTGTGTACGTAACACATTACATAACGCACGAGCATCGGAATTCTTTGGCTCGATATTCCGATTTGTCTACTTTATATTCGCGCAGATTTATTTTGAGGATGATTTATTGACGATGTCGATTCCGTATTCAAATCAAGCAATCAGGAGATATTTGTTTCATTCGAAGTTCGACCAAAATAATTGGAAAAATGAGATGTTTATGAAGCGTTTCCGTGGAAATTACCTTGTATTTTCATGTAAGAAAGTATGGATCGAATAATACTTACAATTATAATAAGTTTTGTTTTATTTTTATATGTCAATCAAAACACTTTTTTTTATAACCTTCCGAAAGCCCTAAAAGACGCCTCAACTCTTAGCACTTTTCCTGGGATTTGTGCTGAATATGTGAAGAAAAACCTATGATTTTCATACGTATTAAGATTTCAACGTATATCTACTTAAATGATATAGGTGTATAATAACCTTACGTGCTCCGTTCTATTATTGTGAAATGTATTAATTTTTTTCAGAAGATGGGTGAAAAAAAAAACGCATACATCAAAATAAAAATACGAAAACAAACTGAACAAAAGTGAAGGTTGCATTTAAGGACATTTTTTTTCACAGAATGTTTAGCTACAATTTTAAAGCTTAACGTAATTATTTCTCAAAGTGCTAATGATCCACTGTAGCTACCATTGAATATAACAACTAAAAGCGGTATTTTTTTTGTAATAAGGTAAAAATTATATAGTTTTTTTTTTGTTTTTCTGCCCAAAATGTTGTATCTTTCTGTAGCTCTAATGCTTTGAAGTCTCCATTATAAAACACAACAGAATGCGTTAATAACAACACACCCTAGAATTGTTTGTATTGATGCAAAAACACACTAAAAATATAAAATAAAAAGTGAAAAAAAAAACTTATTACAACAGTTTCTTAGTAACTTAATAAATAACACCCTCCATACATACGAGCACAGATTTTTTTAATGAGGGTAGATCTTTATAATGAAAGTTTGGATATAAAAATGATATATTAGTATATCACTTTACAATATAATGTATTATCTCTGTTTTTTTTTAAAATTATCTACTATTATGTTTGATAAATACATAAATCTTTATGAAAATAAAAACATCTCAAAAACTTCCGACGGTGATGTATTTGTGAAACGTCACTGATAAACAGTATTCTGTAATGCTTACGCCTATTTATTGTTTTAGCAAATAAATAGAAAGTAAATATGAGAAAATCCATAAATTTGATTATTATTGGTTGATCCAAGAGCGATTTGAGGGATGGTAAATATGCCATAAAATCGCAATCACTTTTACTACTCTGCCCAAGTACATAAACCCAAATCATTTCCCATCATGATCAAGGTCAACCAATAAAAATCAACCCTTATTTAAATCAAAATTACAACCCTCTGCCGAAATCTTAAACGGGATCCCTTAAACGTAGGAATACGCAGATAGAGTCTTCGGTACAAAATATTACCAACAGTCTCCGAGCGGCAAAGTGCCGACAGAAGTGATTACGCGGGGGTGTGAAATTACCCCCTCCGCCTCCTGCCACCCATCACCGGGAGCGAAAACCGATCACCCCCGAGTATTGGAAAGTCGTAAAATGAACGCCTCAGTTCGGAAGATAGAAGACGCTAGAAACATGTGAAACGTAGATTATGCTGAGAAAATTATAAGCTGCTTTTTTCACATGTTTTTTTTAGCACGTTTTTATAGTACGAATTTTTAGAGACATGTTTTTTGTGCTTCGTGAAATGGATCTGATTTAAACAGATGACGTCACAATAGTTGTCAATCTCATAGTATTGGTCTGATATGATGGTAAAAAAACGGGGTAGAATGACATCAGGGGCGTTTTAGTCTTTCAGTTTTTTAATTATTTTTCAAAATCAGTTAAATATTTGCACCAAAAACCATATAATAAAAGTTTAGAGTATATTTTCAGAACCGATGTTTATTTAAGTAGAATCTATAAAGCTGTATACTGTGCTATCAAAATCGCTGTGTTTGCACTATACACAATAATTTTTAGAAGATAATGGTGAAAATGTTATTATATTAATTTTATGATTACATGTGATAGGAATTGACATAAAAAAGAAGAATGCCTCTCTGATGGACAAAAAACTTACATTTTTACAAGAGAAGCATTCAATACATCTTCATGGAAAGCCAAACGTAAATGTTTCATTAAAACAATAAGTCTATGCTATAATAACTGGGAAAAAAAAAATGAGCCAAGTCGGCACAGAAAGCTAGTACAAATTTATTGTAATGTAGAAATCTATCTATCCGAAGCATTAAAATCTCTCGAACAGTAAGTACTGCCGTCATGAAATCAGTATATCTATATCTATCTGTAATTTCTAGACCAACGCAACTACTTTAAACTCACTATTATCACTAGCTTAGAAGATTTAAAAAATGCTCCATATTGTTTGTCACGTCATATATTTTTTATTTTTTATTTGACTACCGCACAAAAGTCCCAACTGCCTAGAGTTAGTAGGAGTATTGAATACCCGATATGGGGTGTGTAGTGCAGCTGAATAAAGTAAGAAAGAGAAGGAGACGGGGAAAGACATACGTAACTAGGGCGAATTCGAGTAGTAACTACTAGTGTATACACTTTAGCCCCAAGCTGTACGTCGTAAGACGTAGGACTTTGAATGAGGAACTCAAACTAACTTAGCGTCTTGACGAAGTTTCCATTGTATTGTCGATTGGAACAGACAACTTCCATGCAATATCTGCCCGTGGCACTCGCTACTCCTCTGTAACATTTCGTGTTCCTTCGAGTTGTAGACATATTACATAATCGATGTATCACCAGAAGTTACTATCGATCATTTTGACAAGCTATTAAATATAAGAAGATTTTTTTGGAACGAATTTCATTTCGGGTTATCCCATTCCTCTAAAAAATCAGAGACCATACCAGCAGACTTATTCATGTCTTCAACCAACCGGAAAAAACTTCTCTTCATCTTTAACACGTGTCCGCTGACAGTAGTTCCTTAGCCACAAAAATCTCTGCCGGAAGGAGTTTATTCTATCCACCCAAAAAGCTGTAGAGTTCATTGGGCCTTCACTTTACTGTAAAACAGACAGGAGTAAGCTGCATTTCTCAAATATCTGTTGAATTATTAAATATTGAAATAACTGCAAAAAATTGATAACCAATCGTGGTGCCTAGTCCATAATGAACAAACCCAAATTAGCTGTCTTTGAAGGCAAAATAATTGAAACGGAAAATGAACCTACGCCTACGTCGGAAAATGGAAACTACAGGATTAAAATAAACCATGAACTCGAGAATGTAATTGATCATAAAACCATCGTAGAATTTTGTAGGTTTCTAAGACTGCGATGTGCTGGCCATGCGGAAAGTATGTAAGATGATAGAATATATATTATAAAATCATGACCAGTTTCCCGGTGAAAGCGAACTAGCGACATATCAAAAAGAACTTTAATTAAAACGTAAGTGTTTTGATATTAATTCTGCATTATGTAAGTCGAGAAAGAACAAGGATATATGATGGGTATGCAAAGTTAGAATTTTGCAAAATAATATGACTAAGATATCTTGTTTTTTCGTTCTGCTCATGAGACAAGCGTCCCGGACCTCTAATCATCTGCTACTGCTTGCTGTGAATTTATCTCTACTTCAACCGCAGAGATTATCTTGTATGTGTGCAAACAGGACGCGAAAGCAAGGGTCGGCTATTCCTTATTTGCATATTTATAGCCTATCGCAAACGAAGAACATTTATTAATTACGCTTCAAATTTTGGCCAAACGCGAGTAAAGGGGTCCTGTGTTGTAATTCGCATTGTTGGAGCCTACGAAAATTATTATTAACACACTTTAAGAAACACGTTCTTGCGTTCGTTTCTGAAACAGTGTACACCTCTTCTATACGGTAAGTCTGTTTTCTCGTGTATAAAGTCAAGGAGTAATTTACGTTGACGGTCTTATAAACGTTGCATTATTTATCGTGTCGGGGCAGGCTTGATTACTCGGGTAAATTAGAGGCATTTGAGGCATTTCCTTACCTCCCACCCCCCTGGGACCCGGAGAAGGCTTTACGGTACAGAGCCTCACAAATGGGGGTCCGGATTTTCAAACACATACTTAAAATTAATAGTTTTCTTGAAAATGGTAAATATTTTATGCTTAATCTCATGCAAATCCGTTTCAGGTGAATAAATTAGTTTATAATGTGTTATTGAGAGATGCTGCCAACAACCTAATATCGTAGATGCAATAGGGAGAATTTCCTCATAATGTCGCCCAGACAAAACAAGGGAAAATAAGTACAGAGGCAAAGCAAAGAGAGATTCTGTCTCCAATGGAGTGAGGTCACAGAAGTAGCACAATATAAAGATACTTTATGGTAACTTACCGAAGCGATAATTTCCTTATTATACTAGAAAGTAATTCGAGAGGGGACTGATACTGCAATGTAGGAAGTTACTAAAGATATGGACGATTAGTTAATGGTATGAAATTAAAAATTATGGTGGATAATTATGTTTATTGATTTTCGGGGTACCTATCAAGTGGTGTTACGTTTACCATTTGAGTAAACCTTTAATTTTTTTATTTTACACATACTCGTATATATTCAACACACCATGCGCCATTGACATACAAGTAAGTCATGAATAAACACAATAAAAATAGAACGTGAGAAGTATGTACAACAGAGAAGAAAAAGTTTAAAAGAATACAAATTCAATAAATAAATAAGTTTAAATTCTAGGTACTACTGAGTAGTAGTAAAGAAAAATAATAAGATGGTAAACTACCAGTTACATTGTTTATAATCTTGTGGAATTGATAACGATGAAACAAATTATAGGTATTCTTAAAGATCCAGTCAAATGTGTTCATATATTTATTTTATTTACATTATATCCATACAAGAGACCTTGAAAGAAACAACTTCCCTCAGAGCCTACGACAAATTTGGGGATGCTGTGTGTAGGGTCTTTTTGAGGAAAGGAACAAGTAAATCTGGGTTTGAAAAGGCCTATGTCGAAGGAGGAAGGAAACACAGAGGCCGGAAAATCGTTTCACAGCCGAGCTGTAAAACATAACGCGTCGTAAAAGCGACCCGTTCTCATGTATCGAATGTCAACCGTGTACAAATGTAAGGCGAGTTTCCAGACTATGCACCGGTGCCGAAGGAATCAATGATGCAAGTTCATCGGAGCATCTTCCATTTAAATACCGGTAAAACAAGTCTGAAAGTCTGTCCAAAACAAATTTTGGACAGCCTTTCAGAGTTTATCATCAAAGCATCAGTGAGTGGCGATGGACACTAAAAACCTGTCCGAAAAATTGTCTCATAAATAAGGAAAAGTCGAAACACGGTTTAACCCCCGAAAAGTCTAACCAAATATAATAACGTGGAAAGCTTGGAGGACATGAAGAGATACCTTTGCAAAACAGTGAAACCAGGATTGTTAACTTTGTACTGACTTGATAGAAGGAGACAAATATATATTAAAAGATGTTGGATAACCTATCAGTTACCGCCCACATGGAATTCGGACATTTTTAACCAACATATTTGAACACATCAAACAAAGCAATATCAATACACCATTGAAATGATTTATAAAGTCAAAATATCACCCAAACACTTATAACAGAAAGTTCGCCTAAATATTGATGGAAGCTTTTTGTTGATTTTATGTCTTTATATCATTAAAAATGTGAAAATTCTAAAGTTCAGTCAAAAATATTTAAATCTGTTAAAATACCTCTGAATGGGGATGTTTTATAATCTCTGTTTGGTCTTCTTTGAACATTCACGCACATCACAATCAGGTTTGATTTATTTGTATAACCACTGTAAGTTTTTAAATCAACACAAACATAGGAAATAACCTCAAAATCCGTCGACATAAGTTATGTGACTCGATGTTGTAAAGTTAGCGTAGACGGAGAACATCCTAACATACTTATGGTAGAAGTGCTGCGATATAATGGGACAACTTTTCTTTTCTCTTTCTCCCCCATGGTATACGAGGTGAAAACCCCGAGAAAGTGATCTATCGCAAATTTGTATAGGTTGGTTAGAAATATGAGCTAAACCTCTTTATATCTTTACTCCAAGGTGGAAATCTTAAATCATATGTGCTGAATAATGATTGAGAAGCCCCCTCGAGGCAGGCGGGCTTTGCGGGGGTGGCGACAGGCTTTGCGGCTGCCGGTGGTGATATTGATGCGGTAATTAATATTGATAACAAGGTCAGATTACTTGAAAACTGTTGGAGGCTCAAAATCACCAGGGACGGATTTGTAGCGGCGGCTAATCGGCGGCGAGAGAGGAGCCGGGATTATCAGGACTTGACTGTGTGAGCTTTTGGTGTGTTTGATGGAGATACGTCATGTTACTGAATGAATTTCTACGAGGAATCTCTCCGAGGCAATACCTACAGATCTACTCGCGTTCACGTTTAATTGATTGATGTCGAAAGCTCTGAAACGGTGAGCTCTTGCGTTGTGAGATAAGCAACCTCTCTCGCTAAAAGAAATTCACAATTGAAGCCTTAAATAAAGCATTATTTGGGAGCGTCAAGGCTTACTTTACTTTTCGTCCAGACTTTTTTTAACATGGGGACATTCAACAAAAACAAATTTTAATTTAGTCCAAAATTTACATTACTTAATAGTTTAATTAATTACTTTTAAACAAAGCTGTATGTAAACATAGACATGATGTATCTAAAACATTATTGTACAATTCTGTAAATTTATTGTCTGTTCGTGCTATATTATGGCTAAAAATTATGTGTCACCATACATTACAATCGGAATATAACGAAATAGTGGTACATGCTCACAACACAAGACTAACTACAAACGACGGTCTTATAATTCCCAGATATCTGAATAAATATGGTCAAAAAACCTTCCCAAAATATACAACTTGTTACCGGTGTCATATGATGTGATGTATTCACCCATCCCAATTTAAAAAAAAAATGCTAATTATAAGAACCTGTTGACAAACTGCTATGTAGCAGTTTAACGGGACTTACTTTTTATATATATTTATGTGACTTTTGAAATAATAATAAAAAACCCTCAAATAAAGCATTAAGCATTATTTAGGGAGCATTATCAACGTCCGGATACGCTAAGGCTGATTCACAATCAACGTGGTACAAATATCGACGCTAAGTGCAGACAAAGTTGTATGGCAGTATATCCTTACGCCCATTGATATTGTACAAATATCGTTAAATAATTATTTTGAATTGTAAAAATACTAACATCGCAGATTTTTTTTTATCAAAAACCATTTTTTTATCACTAAATAATATTTTTACTAATTATCAATTATTAAAAATATTATTTAGTGATAAAAAAATGGTTTAAGAAAAAAAAAAATCTGCGTTGTAAGTATTTTTACACTTCAAAATAATTATTTAACTAAATTAGTAGTTAAATATCACAAGGGTGGGCAGAAAGATATACTGCCATACAACTTTGTCTTGGCACATACTCCTTGATCGATATTTGTACCATATCAAAAAGCTCTCTTGCGGAACAATATCGGCACTGAGCGGATCCGGACGTTGGTGTGAATCAGCCTTTAGTTTACTTTTCGTCAAGACCTCTTTTATGTAGCGAAACTTCAAACGGCCTCCGTTATCGAGTGGTACGACGCTCGACTATGAATCCAAACGTCGCGGGTTCAAACCCAGCGTGCGCAAATATTTTTTATTTAATTGAAATGCCCCACAACGCATATTATTTAATATAAAACAAAATATAGTAAATTTGCGGCACGTTACAGAGTGGTAGATACTGTAAGTATCGTCCTGGTGATGACCACTATTCAGAATCGAAACGATGCTTAAAATGACTTTAGCCTAGTTTCGTGACCAGATCTGAATAGCCAGGTACTTTACGTGTCAGCGTAATGGGGCGAAAATGAAATCTTAACGCAAGAACCTTTTACCGTTTACCTTTTTGAAATGCAACCACAATAAAATAATGATTTAATAAAACAAATTTATAACTTTATTCCACTTTTTTTTTATGACTGGACCGGTTTCAAGCTATGACGGCCATCTTCAGACTAGTACAAGTTGTTGTTAACTAAGGCTTATATACTATTTTGGTTTTTATTATAAGCCGTAGGTTAACAACAACTTGTACTAGTCTGAAGATGGCCGTCATAGGCTGAAACCGGTCCAGTCATAAAATAAAAGTGGAATAAAGTTATAAATTTGTTTTATTAAATCATTAAAATGGAATTCCACCACGAATTAACACTTTCAAAATTAGAAATAACAATAAAATAAATTCGGACAACACAATTTTCTTCCAAATTTTTTTTATTAAAAAAAATTATATATTCATTTTTTTTCCTCTTTCAATTCACAATATCCGTCTCTTTCTCTCTGTTTCTTTGTTATAATTTGAAGGTTTTTCTTTCGTTTTCTCACTGTTCTCTTATTTTATTTTATATTGTGTTCTCTCTCTGTATGTATATATAACCGCACAATTTGTATTTTTCGTTAATTTTAGTTTTGTACCCTGATGATGTTAAGAGGTAGGTCATAAAAAATAAAATAAAATCTGTGGTCTTATGCAAAGTTATTTTTTCATTTAATTACATTTTGTCTCTTTTATTTATTTACTGCAGGGAGTTTTGATTGTGTTAACTCTGGTCAAATCTATTTCAGACATTAATTGTTATTTTAGACTGAGGGAAAATTGTGTTTAAAAGAACTAAAGAAAATGATTGATGGATTGTATATTTATTCTGTTTTATTTTTGATTATTATTCCATTTGTTCAGCTCCAGTTATAATTAATCGAAGTTTTATTGGCAGCCCGACTGGAGGCAATAATGTATTGCGTAATTTGATGGTCGTTTAGTATTCAAACACAAGGAATGCGCAGTACTATCTGTATTTTGTATCTCTCGATTCTTGCCAAAATTATTTATTACCTTGTTTTCATCTCGAAAAAACTCTCTTAGGTTGGTCCTTTTCGTTTAACAGAAAGACAAACATTTCCGGGTTACTGATAACCTGAAAATATTTGAAAAACTCGTACTGTCATCATAATAAGCGGAAAATGTTGATTGCACAATGAAGGATAGACTTAGCTAGCAGAGGAATTGAACCCACGACGCCTGAGTTTTTTTATTTTTATATTTTTTATAGTGAATACCGCACAAGTATCAACTGCTTCCAACCGCCAGTGAGACTATGGCATCCCCAATTGAGGTATGCTGTGAGGCTAAAGGCAGTGGAGAAGGAAGAAAATGAGAAAAAGGAGAAACACGGCTAAAGGCATTTCAAGCAACGTTTTGATTCCAAATGGTGGTCTTTCACCAGGGCGATCCTTGAGTATCTACCACTCTTAGTGGGAATCCGACGCGTTAGTCCACTCACCTACTAATGGTATGTATCAAACTTTCGTCACATTCGACATGGTCCTATTTGACAACGTCACATTTTACATCGTCCTATTGAAACCATCACATTGAAAATGTCACAATTCAATAAATAGCACCATCTTTATTTTATTTTATTTTCTTACATTTTTTCCAGTTTTTGTTAAACGCTGATTGTCAGTCTGTTTCAATTTTTGAACGAATGGCGATCAGCTGAAAAGTATAACGGTCATATTGTTAAGCTTGTCAGCCGATCAGAATTTGTTAAAAGGCTGAAACGGGCCTAAGATCGACGTTTAATGGGGACCATTGGAATGCAAAAAAAAACAAAAAGTGGTTAATTATTGAATTGCGACGATGTCGTATTCGACGCAAGTTTGAAACACACAACCTTATTCTCTGGCAGTAAGGTAGCTACCATATAAATAATACATCTATGAATAATGAAATGATCTGTCTCACTACACATACAATTAATAAAACCCACGAGAGATCCAGCGTGTACCGCACATTGATTCGCTTTACAATATTATGCCCATGGGTCAAAAGCCACTGTGAAGCAGCTCTCTGTCTTGCTTACGCGTACCTATTTACCTTGTTATTAGCGTGTGCTCACTTTATTCGTTAGCTCGAAAAAACTGAAACGACTGATAGTTTTTTTGTCATCAAATTGAAGTTTTTAATAAATTTCGCTCGAATGTGTTTCAAACATGTTTTTGAAAGTATGCAATCAGTGCACTGTGCGTTTGACACAACATTCGCTGAGATGCCTTTGACAGTGACCATTCAAAGACCGACAATTAACTGAATGATCCAATAGAGCATTGAAACATGTAAAATTCTGTAGGTACCAAAGACTTCGTCTATACAATGATAAATGTAAAGGACGGATAAGTGAATAAGACATTTCAGATATTAAAGACACAGAGAGGCCAAGACTCTTCAAGGATTGTAGTGTTGATGACGATGATGACCTCTAATAACATCGAATAATATGACGCATATAAGAAACGAGTCATTGATTTTTGCTGCGATCGAATATATTGAAACCTTGAGAGGCCTAACGCCATTTTTTCGTTATTCGCTCAAACGATAGACAGTTCTTTGTTGGATTTTTTTATTCTCACAACAAACTGATTTCCACTCGTTGATAGGTCTATGCTTGGAGTAAAAATATAAGTAGGTATAGCCAAATATTTTTACCCTACCTATACAAAGTTGCGATAAATCACTTTCTTCGGGTTTTCACGTCATAAACCGTGAGAGAGAAAGAGACAAGACAGGTTTTCAAATAATATTGCATCACTATTCGGTATGTAAGCATGTTTTTCATCTCCCACGTCTGTGGCGACTCTGATATATGGAGAGAGAGCTAAACATTATTACCTAACCTATGCAAATTTACGATAAATCACTCTCTGCGGGTTTTTTACGTCGTAAACCGTAAGAGAAAAAGAGATGAGACAAGTTACCACACAATATAGCACCGCATTTATGTATATAAGCTTGTTCTCCGTCTCCCGCGTCTCTGGCGACTCCGCCCACTACGTTTTAATATGCGAACTAACTGGATATAACTCTGTATTTTTTCTATATTTTTGTTTATACCAATACTGTAAAAAAGTGGTTTTACCAATAAACAAAAATATTATGTCGACATGTGCAATGAACGAATGTATAAATGCCCTAGCTCTAGGTCGTTTAGTCGAGTCAGGCAAAAAGCATCAATACTGACTACAGAAGCGCTCCCTCCTGTATATTATTGCTCTGAGGGTCTATGCGTATTTGAAACAAGTCAGGCAGTTACGCCCTTTCAAGAATAATTGAATACAAAAAACTACGATATTCTGGCATGGAGCCAAAGAAAAAATATTATGATGGTATTTCTAACAACATTTTTGGAAAGGGAAATTATTATTTGTCTTCTCTGACCTTTTTAGCGATTGGGAACAGACTTAACTGTCAAATGTGAAAATCTAATCTAATCTGTGAAGAATTATTGAAGCAGCAGAATATCTCGATGGGTGAGCTTTGGCGTTTTGAAAATTGTACAGCGATCGGTGTCTGGAATTTGTATATTTACAGGAAGAAACGTTATTTTCACCTTAATCTATAGTGCTTTGAAATAGTAAATAAATTGTACGAAAAGGCGCGATGTTGTTTGTTCCAGATTTTCTAATTGTTTAGTGTGAAAGAAAGGGTTTGGAAATTCGGCTGAAACCGGGTTGTAACTACTAATACTTTATTATTAATACTATCTCTGATTTTATTATTTTGAATTCTATCAAAATTGTGGTTATCATATCGTCATCACAAAGGTAAAAAGGCTGAAGCGCCATTTCGGGAGGTTTACACCAGACCACTTATTTTTTTTGTTTTTTAAATAAATTCATAAGTCTTCAGTATCTGGTTGTATTTTGAAAAAAAAAGTTAACTTAGCTAACTCAATGCTCTCACTGAGCTACCTGAAGCCAAAAATACTTTAAAAAGTCTCAAACTTGTGTCGCTTGAGTCAAGCCTTCTCTCAAATGGTAAATATATTTTAAATGGCTAAAAAGCCACAAAAGTCTTCAGAATCGAGAATCAGAGCATTATATGCAGATAAAATAACTGATCAAAACTGCATATTTAACTCATTTTTGACCTTGATATCGCTTAAGCTCTTATTGCCTTTCCAGCGACAATGTGGCCATTTATTCGTTTTTTTTTTTAATAATCTACACGTCTATTTAACCCCGTTTCATTGACCTATAATTATCGACATAGTTTTGAACATTTGTCATAATTATATTTTATTATAATTGATAAAACAGCTGTCAAAACTATTACGAAATTCGATGTTAGTCGGGGGAAAATTACTATGTTGAAAACTGATTAGTGGAACCTAGTTTTAATGTGTCTTACGTGACATTTAGCAATAATTAAAGGTATAGAAAAGCAATATAAATTTTATAGTAATAAATTTAGAAAAAAATATTACCAAGTGGAACCCTTATGTGACATTGAGAAATAACACTTTAATGTTTCATATTTTTTATTGGTATAAATAAATTATCCCAAAACGCAGTTAAAGCCATAATTATTTGTTGTGATTTTCCAGTCAAATGTGCATGATAATTTTTGAAAATGAATGTTCTGGGATATTTTTAAAGATCAGGCATTTAAAGCATGTCATCTGATTTTTTAGCTTTTGGTCGCTTCAGATAACTTAGTGAGAGCATTTAGTTAACTAATTATTCAAAATCCAACTATTACTGAAGACTTATGAATATTATTGTAAAACAAAAAAACTTTTAAGTGGTCTGGTGTAAACTTCAATGGAATTTTCTTTTATGAAGGCGATTACAAATTTTAAAGCATGATGTATGCAAGTAATGCATATGTGTGAGCGGTGTGTTCGCGTAAACTTTGGGTGCGATACGTATAATACTTATCTGATTTTCTTAAAATTTATCCAAAACGTATCAATATTATTACTTGAAGAGAACAAAGAGAACAAATGGAGCAAAATTACTCTTCCACGACAATAAACTAAATTGATGACACTTAGTAAGACGGCTGCGGATGCCAAATCCCCGTTGCGAAGTTATTGGGTTAGTGGTTCAAACATTTTGATGACTTACCCTCGTTAAGTTTACACTTTCAAACACCGAACTGAAACGTTATAGTAGTGGTGTGGTGAACACACGCGCAGATTGAGCTGTTGACCGAGGTTTACAGTTTCTGCATATTAAAATATATTTTTTACATCCCATGAACTGGTAAATCTTAAGCAATGGTAGATTTGTCCTTCGTTTTTAAATAGGCGAATTTACAAGTTGAGCTGGATTACAGTTATTTATATATTTTAAAAGCTTTCGCCTACAAACATAAAACATAATTATTCTCAGAAAGCAAACAAAATGTAGTTATATCGTCACTAAACATATATTTTTTTAATATTTTCGCAGAAAGTAAGCACTTTGTGGTTGAAATATTAAAAAAAAAAAACTTTCTATAAGACCACGGATTTTATTTAAATTTTTATGACCGACTGGATTCGCTTATCATCAGGGTACAAATTAAAAACTAAGTTTAATTTTTTACCCAGACGATAATTAGAATTAGCCCAACCGGTCGGTCATAAAAAAATAAAATAATATTTGTGGTCTTTTGAAAGTATTTTTAAAAATTTATTTATATATATTTTTTTATAATTAACTTATAAAAGCTTTACGTTTCAATGTAATATTAATGATTGAAAGTATATAAAAATAAAATTATAGAAAAATAGATGAAAATGACGGTGGATATTAGCGTTGTGACCGCTTTGAAGGAACTGCTTCAAAGAACTACTTCTTTTGGCAACAGTTCGTACTTCATTCATTGTTCATTGAACAAATATTTCAATTGAAGTCGGTAGTTCATTATAGCGTTCATTCATTTTAATAACTTCATTTCATTGAACAAATATTTCAATTGAAGGTGGTAGTTCATTTTAGCCTTCATTCATTTCACATTTCAATAACTTCATTTCACTGAACCAAAACTTCAATTGAAGTTGGTAGTTCATTTGAGCCTTCATTCATTTCATTAACTTCATTCCATTGAAAGAAGTACTTCAATTTGAAGCAGTACGTTGTGAAGGCATTGACATTTCAAAATGAAGGAACCAGGTCCAGTTCCTACGTTTTGAAATGTCTACCGACTAGTACGTGATTTTTTTGGTGAGAAACCGGTTTCAGTGCTTTTCACTTTGAAATCTCTACTGACTAGCATGTGGTTTTCAGCGAGGAACCAGTTCCAGTTCTTTTCACTTTAAAAGCGCTACGGACTAGTACGTGCTTTTTCGACGAAGAACCAGTTCCAGTTCTTTTCCATTTCAAATCTCTACCGACTAGTACGTGCCGGTTCCAAAAAGAACTGAAGAAACAAACGGATAAATCCAAATCTCTTTTCTCGCGAGTTCGACTTCAATTGAAGGGTTCACTTCGAAGGGTTCATTTTAAAGAATTAACAATTTGTGAAGCATTCACAAAACATTGAAGTTTTCCCCAACGCTAGTGGATATATTGGTTGTAGTAGTTCAGTTGATAGAACACCTCGCAATCTGATCATTTTATTTTCTGTCTCTCTTTCTTTATCATTAATTTTCTTTGAATAAATATTAGAAAAAAAAGTATTTTTGTTAGATAAGTTGCATTTTACCTGTGAACATGTATAACGAATGGACATATAAAGGAACCTTAGAAAAATACGACGTGAATGTGAATAAAAGAAAATATTGCGTACGCCACAGGAGGCGATAGCGCGTCTGTTAATAATTAATCAAACACCTGAGTCGGATCATATCATCCAACCCCTCTGCACGCCCCATGGGAAATGGCGTGATGGTGAGTTAGTTAGTTATACGACGTGTGAAATTTCAATGTTCGCCCTCGGGCTCGGGAACTTCTCGCACGCCACTCGTTCAAAAATTTGGTGAATTTACGGCGAGATTTAACGACCCTGGGATAAACATGCCTCTTCAGATGTGCAGGGCATCTCAGAAGCCGTATAAACCCATCATAAAATACAGGAATAGATAAAGTTTAACGAAGTTCATTCAAAACAAGCTGGAAATAGTCTTTTTAATGGTGCGAAAACTGGATAATCGTCTTTGCATAACTATACCGTGTCCTCGCGATGAACGTAAGATGTGATAATTTACAACTTCATGTCACGATTGCATTCCATGTAGTTTTGAACTTGCAATGATCATGAGAAACAATGTTGTCAACTTGATACTAGCTCTACTATATTTTTAATCGTTTAAACCGTTGAGGTTGCAAGAACAAAAGAGCTTAAGCGACACTTTGGTCAAAAATGATGTTGACTTTTTTAAAATCCAATCAGGTACCACTTATGATTTTTATTGTAAAAGAAAAAAAAGCTTTAAAGTGCTCTGGCGCAAAACGAGGCTTCAGACCTTTTGACTTTCCGGCAATGATATGCCATTGCAATGGTCATGGGTGAGTAACTTCTAACTGTGTGTTATGATCGTGGAGTATTCAGGACATACTTTGCAATGATCATGAGACCTAAAAAATATAACTAGTATAAATTTCAGAAAAATATAATATTCAGACATATACCCTTTCAATGGTCATAAGGTCTGAATGATCGTAATTTTTTTCATGATTTTGAAACATTCAGCTCTGCTCTTGCAACGATCATAAGCATAAAAAAAAAGTATTTTTGATATTCATGGGGTGATGTTTAATTGTTAACCAAAAGGGATGAGTGAATAATTGTTGACCAAAGGGTTTTAATCCTTAAAAATATTACGACATATATGTTCGTAATTTTTTGTTACGATCGCGTTCAGATTTTAATCCTTGCAATGATCGTAGGATCTGAGATTCACAGCATTTTTTTATGAATGCAAATCATTTCGACATGTCTTTGCAATGATCACAATAATCTTTGTTCTTGTTTATATGCTCACACAGTTATATTTAATTGTTGAATCTTTTACTTTTTTATTTGAAAATAGGCAATCAAAACTTTTTATTATATAAGTGGATAATTAGGATATTCCTTGTCATGATTTTAAGTATCGTTTTTTGATACGAGTAGAATGCTACTCAATCAGTATTTTATGACTTGGGTAATCTAATCGTTTGTCTGACAGTTAGGGAGTATTCAGATATGCGCTTTCCAAGGTCAATATTTTTTAATTGATTATTTTAATCACATATTTACGTAAAGTTATTCTTAAGTTGAATAAAAATATTGTGATACGAGTGAATTTCATTAAAAACTAGCATTTTTATAAGTTTATATAATAAACACTGACTATTCATATTTTTCCTTGAAATCATCAAAGGAATTATGTAATGATACATGCTATCAGTATAATGTTTGAACAATTAATATTTGTATGTTAGGAAAATAATTTGTTATTACTGGTGGATTTATTTAGAAACCTAAATAATCATTATTATTACTTTGTATAACAAGCACGGAACACTAGGACGTGACCTTTTAATAATAATTAGGATTATTGTTGTTATTTAAACACACGAAAATGATATTTCTCTTCATATTGCCTGAAAATATTATGTAATTAGCATTTATTCAAATATTAATTCAAGCCATAAAAAACACCGAAGGCAGCAAATTTCACAATAAAATATTGAAATTTAGGAATAATTATTTATGACAATTGTTATAATTTTTTTTAAGCATTAACTCCACACAGGAGGCCTTGAGGGAGATATTTCCCCTCGGGGCCAATGCCATCTTTGGGAATGCTGTGTAGAGGACCAAAATATGGTAAATGTAAAAAAAAACATACCAAAATTAATCAGAAGGATTAATGGTAAAATCCAGATATTGAACTCTGTCAAAAAATATTTTAAAGTAATTCTTGTCAAAAAATTGTCACCGCCTGAATATTTAAAAAAAAATCTTTTCAAAGAAAAACAAACATTTGCAGTTAAGAATAACCAAACAATATTTAAAAACTCTTACTACCATCATAAGAAACGGAACATGTTCTCATTTCTCTGTTGTCATTATTTTCCATAACAATATCAAAAGCATATTAAAAAAATATGCTTTTCAATTTTTATATCATCTACATAACGATGTACAACTAGCTCTTAATACTATTATGCCACTACGAAAACATAACTAGGTACTGTGTGCACATTATTTATTATTCGAGAGTGGTAGATACGACAGGTATCGCCTCGGCGAAAGGTCACTATAAAGAATTAAAACATTACTTGAAATGGATTAAGCCGTGTTTGGTGACCAGATCTGAATAGCCAGGTACTTCCTAACCTTTCCCATCCTACTATCTTCTACCTCAAAACATACCCCAATTGAGGATAAAATAAAAATTGTATTGATATACACTCCTCTTGGGTGGTGAAAATAATTGTCGTACTAATACCTATGTACTTAAAAGTTATTAGTGGTACAACCTTGCTTCCGGCGTTTTTTTTTTACAGAAAGTCGAGGCTTTATTATAAAAAAAACTGGCTATAAATTGATGATTTATAGTATTGTCCATCGCTGGTCACCATTTTGCCATCTTTCGGGCAGTGTTCAAATCCCGCGTTGAAAAAATTGGTCATCTTTTGAAGCGATTCACGAATCAATCCAATCCAATTTTTTACTTCTTCATGAGACCGGGTTGTGGGCCATTGACCGACACAAGTGAGAGTTAGAGGAAGCAACGTCTGGAGAATACGGCAGGTGGGGTAAAACTTCCTATTTCAACTTTCCAAGTATGTCTCGACCACTTTCACAACACGGGGTCGAGCATTGTCATGCTGCAAAATCACTTTATAGTGTCTCTCGTTGTATTGCGGCCGTTTTTCTACCAATGCCCGGCCTAAACGCATTAATTGCGTTTAATTACGATCGCGTTTGTTTAAATAAAGGAATTTTTATCGGAAGACGGTTGAAAATGAAACGCTGTCGGCAATAATAATTGTAGCATTGTACTATCGGTAAACTGTACTGAAAATTGAACAAAGTGAATAATCGCTCGTTCTCAATATTTCAATCTGACATAATTCTATCTCGCATCATTAATCGTGAATTTTTCGATCGATATTTGGCAAAGGTTTCAGTAGTTTACTTAACTCACAAACATTGTTTTGGTTAATCTTCATCCAAGATTTTCGAAAACATCGCCCAGCATCCGAAATCTCGCGCATAAACACAATATGAAAAACGTCTACTGTGAAAAGATAGAATGAGATAACCCATTTTTTTTTCTGGCAATCAGAAAAAAACTTTACATCTTATTTCGAGGATTTAATAATAATCTTAAATATTACGATTTAGAAAAAAAAGTATTAAGCATTGACGTTTTTCGAAAACTATTCAATAAAAATAAAATACTGACTTTGTATAAAACTAGAACTAAATTAAGCTAAACAAAAAAATAATTATGTGTGGTTGTAAATACTCGTACATACAGAGGAAGAACACAATACAAAATAAAATAAGAGGACAGTAAGAAAACAAAAGAAAAAAAATCTTTAAATATTTATAGAAAACCTTAAAAGCTTATGAAATTTCGTTTTCCACAAAGATTAATTGATGGCTACTTGAAATTTGCGGCTTTTTTTCCTTCTGTCTCATGTGAACGAATAAACATCTAACTTATAATGCTATATAAATAAATAAATTTTTATGCATCTATCACTTAAGTTCTTTTTACTATAGGTAAATTGCAAATTATTTATTTTATACTGCCTAACGAACATCGAGACTCCTTAGCCCTCGTCAGAATGTGTGAATGAAGTAGCAGAAACTCCTGAACAGTGAACTCTAGCGCCGTGAAATTTATATAGATATTCCCAAACAGAATGTATCGTCGTCGGAAAGGCAAAAGGGGTGAAGCGCCATTTTGAGAAGTTTACACAAATCCAATTTGAAGTTTTTTTTTGTTTTACAATAAAATTCATAAGTCTCCAGTAGTGGATTTAATTAAAAAACAACTCAGGTAACTCAATGCTCTCACTAAGTTACCTGAAGCGACAAAAAGTCACAAACTGGGATTGCTTGAGTCAAGCCTTCTCCCAAATGGAAAATATATTTTAGATGGTCGAAGGGCCACAAAAGTCTTCAGAATCATTCGATGCGCAAAAAAACTAATTGAAACTGCATATTCAACTAATTTTTGTCCAAAGTGTCGCTTAAGCCCTTATGCCTTTCCAGCGACAACATAGTCCAATATATTCAATTCTCAAGATCATCAAAATATTTTTGCTCCGGGAAAATATGCTACAATGCTCCTTAGCTAATTTTCAATTGTTCAGTATGAAAAAGAAATACAAAAAATGAGTATTGAAACTCGTGCAAAGCCGGTTAGTTACTAACTTGTAATATTTTTATTAAAAAAAACCTTAATAAACAGCTACGACAAAAAAGCCTTCCAATATGCAATATCTTTTGGCAGTAAAGCTAAAAAGGTTTAAAAGTAATTTTGGTAAAAAAATATGTGGCTTACTCCCTTCTGCCGTTTCACTGTCAATGAACCTCGCATAAATAATAGGAAAATAGAGATATCCAACCTAAGCCCAAATGTATTTTCATCTCACGAACCGTGACCTATAATATCCAGTAAACAATCTACAGCATCCGACCAGAACATCGTAATAATTTTACTGTGCATGTTAACTCACAACGAGTCTTCCTTCTGTAAGCTGTTGATTGGAATAAAGTGGCTTGATTAAGCAATTAATAGAACTGCGCTGGCCGCTGAGTAGGGATTTGTTAGGCCTTATTTTTTTATCGATCTACGTCATGGCGTAATGCTCAAAGTATTTGCTGTTGAATACATCCACGTGTAACGGGTTCTATTCTGACAATGTTTGTTATTCTGAAACTGCCATCATAATACTTTAGACCGGTCGGTAGCCGAGTGGACAAACGCGTCGGATTCCCACCCGAGCGTCGCGCGTTCAATTCCTCTGCTGGCTAAGTCCTCCATCATCACACAAGCAACATCTTCCGCTTCTATGATGGCAGTAGGAGTTTTTCAAATATTGTCAGGTTATTTGTTACCCGAGAAGGTTTGTCTTTCTTAAAAAAAAAAATAAAAAAACGCGAAAAATGTTGCTTGTGTAATGATGGAGGACTCTGCCAGCGAGGAATTAAAACCACGACGTCCGGGTGGGAATCCGACGCGTTTGTCCACTCAGCTTTTTTAAATATTATTTTTTATAGTGCATATCGCACAAGAGTCTCAACTGCTCCCAACCGTCTAGAGCTAGTGAAATTATGGGGGCGAGATACTGTAACCCAATTAGGGTATGTTGTGAGGTTGAAGGTAGTGTTGAGGCTGAATATAATGAGGAAAGCAAGGAAATGGGGAAGAGGAATATTTAATTTAATTTACTAACTAACTAACTAACCACCACACCGTTTCCCCGCAGGGGTAGGCAGAGAGGACGGACTGCCAAATAACTCTGTCTTGGCACACACTGCTTGCTTCATTCACATTCATACACCGTCTCAAACATACTCTTCTGTTATTCTGACTCTTCACATGACCCGATTCAAGTATTTGATTTACTTGATTGTGCCATGTCTTTCTCGGGCGTCCTCGACTTCTTCTTCCATTCACTTTCGCATCATATATTCTTTTCACACTGCTTTCTTCGTCCATTCGCTCTACATGCCCAAACCATCTAAGCGTCCCTTTCTTGATCCTATTCATTACGCACTAATTAATCAATAATATTATAGTATAACTAATTTAATTTAATTTTAAATTTTATATTTTTTATAATACTTACTTGCACATTAAAGTTTACAAAGTATCCAATTATTTAATTTTCTTTTTGACTTAAAAATAATGTTTAACTAATATGGTATACTTCGTATTATTTTGATTTACATGTATTTATAATAGTTCTTACAGGCTATTTTGAATTTATTTATTGGGATAATTTTGATGGTTTCCGGCAGCGTATTATAACATTTCATCCCTTTGTGTAGTAAGCTGTTTTGTGTATTGATTTTATTCTTTTCTGATAGCCTAATTTCTTTGCATGTTCTTGTATTTTGTTTGTGAATATCCACATTGTAGATCATTTTGTGGGAAAAATATTTTGGTAACATGTTTTTCTTCATTTTATGTATAAACATCAATGTGTTTAATGATAGCATCTGTTTTACTGTTAAGGAAGTTGGGAAGTACCTGGCTATTCATACCTGGTCACCAAAAATACGGCTAAAGCTATTTTTAAGCAACGTTTCAATTCTGGATGGTGGTATTTCATAGAGTATCTACCACTCTGGAACGTGCCGCAAATATACCATATATTATTTCATATGAATTAAATGTGTTAAGACACATATCAATTAAGTAAAATTAATTTGCGCACGCCGGGTTTGAACCGATGACCGCTTGATTTGTAGTCGAGCATCTTACCACTAGACCACGGAGGCCGTCAAAATTTAATACCGCTTATATATCCTTCCTCTACCCACTACCTTCAGCCTAACAACATACCCGATACTAAAGTCCCACTGGCTACAGACGGTTAGGAGCAGTTGGGACTCTTGTGCGGTATTCACTTGAATACAAAAAAAACCAGGATGCAGTGACGCTGGAACTTTCTTAGAATTGAAATCAACTTTAATATACCAACTAAATATATTCACAACCACTCGTAGTTTCTAAGTAGAAGATAAATGATAAATTAACAAGATCTGAATAGCCAGGTACTTCCCGACCTCGTCTCTCCCTTTTTTTCTTCCCACAAAGCTTCCTTCAAGCCTCAGAGCAATTATATACCAGGAGGGAGCGCTTGTGTAGTCAGTATTGATGGTTTTTGCTGACTAAGGCGTGGCTAGGGCTATGGTATTTTTGCATTTATATACGTTTTTGTTTATTTGTAAAACCAGTTTTTCACAGTATTGTTATAAACAAAAATTTAGGATATAACCTTAAAAACCGTCGAGTTCTGTCCAGTTATGTCGCATTACAAAACGTAATGGGCGGGGTCGCCAGAGACGCGGGAGACGGATAACATGTTTACATACCTAGAGCGGAGCTATATTGTGTGAGAACTTGTCTTATCCCTTTCTCTCTCACGTTTTACGACGTAAAAACCCGGAGAAAGTGATATATCGTAAATTTGTATAGGTTGGGTAAAAATGTTTAGCTCTTTCTCCATATATATTCTTGCTCTAAGCTTAAAGGCTTACTACATTATCCAAATTAGGGATTGCACAGTTATACTGGCTTCTGTTTTCAGGCAGTTAGGTGCGAAAATACTTTTAAAAAAAAGTTTCTGTTGGTACAGCTTTGATTCCCATTAAATACAAACTGACAAAAAACATTATTTGAGTTGTAATATGCGAACAAGACGAGATTGAAGTATTCTCTGAAATTTATGTATTTATTCAAGTATTAAACTGGTGCAGATAAAATGCTTTCCGCTTTACAGCTGCTTGTCGTCGGGGACATACATATTTTAAGCATTACCATAAAAATATTTAAATTCTAGTGAACGGATCTCCATTGTACGTAGTAACCCTTTGTATTTATAGCGATGGATACATTCAGAGCTTTTGCGACAGACACTAAGCGTGTAGGTACATTTTACGTGGATCTTGATAATTTGTTAATGTAAAAAGAATGTGAATGTAAATTCCGTGTTATTATTAAAGTAGTTTTAAAATTCTGAAAATAAATACATTTTTAGACAAGAAATGCTTAAGAAAAATGAGGAATCACTTTTTTTTATACTGAATATCGCACAAGGGTCCCAACTGTTCTTAACCATTTAGAGTCAGTGGGGACTATGGCATCCCCAATCGGGGTATGTTGTGAGGCTGAAGGTAGTGGGGAGGAAAAAGAGATGAGGAATGAGAAGGTTGGTAAGTATGGCAGTGGGACAAAAAAAATGGCAGAGAAAAGACGAAAGTAAATTGGATGCTGTGAAAATGAGATCCCTGAAGCGTATGTATTGTAAAACCAAGTAGATATGACCGTGTTAAAGATGTGGAGATTCGAATATATTTACTCATATATATATATGTGTGATATTAACAATATTTTTTTTTATTTTTTTATATTTATATATATATATATATAAATATAAAAAAAAATAAAAAAAATTATTGTTAATATCACACAAGAGTCCCAACTGCTCCCAACCATCTAGAGCCAGTGCGACTTTGGCATCCCTAATTTGGGTATGTTGTGACGCTGAAGGTGGTTACCAAACACGGCTAAAGCCATTTCAATCTAGCATAGTTTTGATTCTGAATGACGGTCTTTCACCAGGGCGACACTTAGAGTATCTACCACTTTCGAACGTGTCGCAAATATACATTATATTGTTTTATATGAATTAAATGTGTTGTGATGCATATTAATTAAATAAAAGTTATTTGCGCACGCCGGGTTTGAACCCACGACCTTTGGACTCGTAGTCGAGCGTCTTACCACTTGACCACGGAGGCCATCACGGTGTCAGTATATAATTACATACTTTATATGAAATCGTTTTTCTTAGTGAATGATTTAAAAAAAAAATTATCTTTTCTAATGTGTTGACAGGTTAATGGCTCATTACTCCAGAGCTAAAAAAAATAAGTTTCTCGGTATCAATTTCAAAGTACAAAAAAAAAATATTTCTCGGTATATTATTCCCAAGGAGTTAAAAGAAAAACTTGTTCCGGGAAGGGCTAAATTATAAAATAAAAAGGAAAAATGTTTTTACAAAGACATACAGATTAGAAAAAGGGCGTACGAAATAAGAGGGAACAAGCGAATAAATACATCAAAAAGATTTTATAGAGTAGAGCTTAATTAGATAAACATCATAAATAAAATAAGAAAGATATTCACAAATACAGAGGTTTTACAGATATAATATATTACTGATTAATAAATAATGACGTTGAGAGATGATTTTCAATTAAAAGAGTTGTAAAATTTCACGACGCCAAAGCTGATTGTTTGAGTATTTTAGCTGTTTTAAACAAACAGAAGGAATTCCGCTTTGTAACTGATATTAAGGGAATAACATACGAAAATCTCAACTGCTCCCGATCATCTGGAGCAAATGGGACTATGGCATCCCCAATTAGGGTATGTTGTGTGGCTGGAGGTAGTGCGGGGGGAAATGAGATGGGGAAGAGGAAGGTTGAGAAGTACTAAATTATTCAGATCTGGTCACCAAACAAGACTAAAGCTATTGCATTAAAATATATTAATATACTGGTGAATTTAGATGCTAACGTGCTAACCTAAAGTAGGGCAGTTCTGTTATTTATGGATTTGATTTTCTGAAAATATGAGTTTTGAGCATCACTCTGAACCCTGTCGAGTCTTTTATTATTCTCAGATCATGTGATAGTCTTTTCCAGGCTTTAGGAGCTGACACTCCTGCAGCACGCTCTATCTTAGTGTTTGGTGTGCGCTTTGGTTCCTTCAACCTTCCGATAGCCGATCTAAGGGTTGATTGTCGCGAATCGGAATCTTCAGGAATACACAATTCCAATAAACAAGCCGGAGCTATTCCGTTAATTGATTTAAATACCGTCCAATACAGCTTGAGCTAGATTCTTTCGGGACATTAAAGCCAGTGAAGATTTTTGAGGTGCTCTGAGATATGGGATTATTTTGATACGCCCGTGATAAGTCTTGCCGCGGCGTTGAGGACTAGTTGTAATTTGTTAATTTGTCCCTTCTAACTTATAAATCCAAACTTCTCAAGTATTTTCAGCGTGCCATGAGTAAATAACTCACTCTATCGATTGGTTAAAACCTAAATTAATTATATTTTCTTTTTCATTTCATTTGTTCATTTATCTCTATTTATAAAAAAATAATGTTTGTCTGTTTGTCTATTCGTCTTTTTGTCTGTTTGTTTTCGATTTTATCAAAAATGACCAGTCCGATTTCGCTGAAAATAGCACAGTTTGTGTTCAATAGTGACGAAAAGGTTAAGAGAGCAGTTTGAATAATATCAAATATTCAAAACTTTTGGTATAACGCTTTAAAATTTGTATGAAAAACATTGAACCCGCAATTTCCTATTTAGGTTAGGCCATAGATATACCGCTCTGGTTAGTCACAGATGGAAAATACAATTAGTTACCTACTTGAGATTTTTTCATATATCTTTTCTTGCTTTTCCCATCAGACATGCATGGTGAAATGTTGTTGAGTAAGCCACATAGACCATGAATCATATTTTGGTGACGATTTAAAATAAGTCTTGATCAATGTCGATATCGGATATTTCTGTTGAAATGACTAGGTCAATTTGATCTGTTGTGACTTTTTCAATCAACCAAATCAAAATGTGTGCATGTGGCAATCCCCTCTTTTACCATTTGATGAAATAAACCCGGCAGCCAGTGTGTCTCTTCAAAAACATGATGCTTGACAATAAATTAATATATTAAAGATTTCAATTTATGTTAAAACACACGCGCGGAAATAACATGACGATCCAATAATTATACAAAAACACTTTAATAATTTTTTTTTTCTTTGAGTGGCATTGAAAAGCATACAAGGTACTTGCTAGTATTAAATATATGACGTTGTTTTTTATTTTTCACTTTTTCCCACCACGTAATATTCCATGTACTATTGTAATCTGAATAAATTGCATTAATGTGCCATGAATAAATAAATAAAATACATCATTATTTTTCCTAAAAGTCCACGACCTCTTAGGCCCTAAGACAATTGTGTAGCATTCACAAAAAATAATGGCCGTTCCACCAATTTTCGTGGAGTTTTTTGGCATAGAAATGGGAATGATACTCCACTTATACAAGATTAGTATCTAGCATTCGAATTTTCGGTCTACTAACAAGTAACGAGGCCCTTCTGCCGCGAGAACCTAACCTAACTATATTATCTAGGTCACTTCAATCACTTTACGGGGTGTTTTTTCCGGTCTGGTTTAGGACAGAGGATGTAGGGAGTGACAGAATTCACGAAGTTTTAAATTTTGAAATCTAAAAAGGTAAAGAATCAAACAAGACCATAAATAATGCATTATGCTTACAAAAAACACAATACGAAAGATTTAAATTGCAAAATTGTACCTATACTCAGCAATAATATATAAGAGGGAGCGCTTCTGTAGTCAGTATTGATGATTTTTGCCTGACTTGGGCGTGGCTAGTACAAGGGCTAGAGTATTTATACATACGTTCATAGCACATGTCGACATAATGTTTATGTTTATTTCTATGACCATTTTTTTACTAATAACATAAACTAAAATATAGGATATGTCAAGAAAAAAACGTTTAGTTATGTCCTGTTATGTCGCATAATAAAGTGTAGTGGGCGGATTTGCCGAAGACGCGGGAGACGGAAAACATGCTTAAATATATACATAATGATGATGCTGTATTATGTGAGAACTTGTCTCGTATTTTTCTCTCTTACGGTTTACGACGTAAAAACCCGGAGAAGGTGATTTATTGTAAATTTGCATAGATTAGGTAAAAATATGTATCTCTCTCCATATATATTCTTGCTCTGAGTACCTATACATTGTGAACCTTGAAGTAACAATATATGGAGGGATAGCTAATTTGTTTTACCCAACCCATCCGAAATTGTAATAAATCACCTTTTCCGAGTTTTTACATCGTACACCATGAGAGAGAAAGAGACAACACATTTCTTGGACCGCTTCTATATACTGTCGCAATGATCTTAAGCTGGCTATCTTCGCTGGTTAACGGCGGGACTCCGCCCACATTTTTTTATTTTGCCACTAAACATGACACAACTAAACGGTTTTTTAGGTTAGATGCTATATTTTTGTTGATAAAAATACTGTGAAAAAGTGGCTATCCGAATACACAAAAACATTATGTCGATATGTGATATGAATGGATGTATAAATACCGTAGCCTTAGTCTTAGCCACGCCCATTTGCGCCGAGTCATGTTAAAATCATCAAAAACAAGTCCAAAACTGACTTCACTGCCTTGGCTTGGGCTACCTCTAGTATACTCTAAGTTGTGAACAAACCTTGGATTTTTAAACATGTGGAATTAAGTGTATTTTTTTCTTTTGCTCGTAATAACTTAAACAATATATGAATACCCAATACACATCAAGCACATGTCCTTCCACACCTACATCCGCAAGCTCACCTCCGGAGTGGACCGAGAAAAGGTCCTCACTCTTGAAAACATCTCCTGTAGGATCAAATTACGTGAGTGATTCCTAGTTGCCGCAATAACTCTTTAACTGGGAATATCTTTAGTTTAGTACCTTCTTTAAAATTTGTAATGTCAATTGAAAATACATAATTATGTTTTTGGGTTCCGGGAATCACATTTGTTTTTATATTACGTGGAGATGAATAACGTACCTTTTGAAATAGTTTTTGTGTCATTGTTGTACTAATGTAAAATATGAGATACTGCGAGCCCGAATCGACTATGGCATCCCCAGTTGGGGTGTGGCGTGAGGCTGCAGGGAGTGGAGAGGTGAAGAGCAAGGTAGGGAAGTAAATGGCTATTTAAATCTGGTCACCAAACGCGGCTAAAGCCATTTAAATCATCGTTTCGATTCTGAATGGTGGTCTTACACCAGTGCGACACTGAAGGTATCTACTAATCTGGTAGGTACTAAGTAATAGGGTTTTTAAATGTTATTTTGAAACTTAATCGAACCTAACCAAATCAACAACCAGAAATATTTTCGTCCGTAGTGCTCTTGATTCAATTTGAGTAAATTATTTAATATCTTTAAAAAATTTAAAATAAAGTGAGTAATGGTATATAACAATATTCACCAATAAGAACAATCAAACGACTCGAAGAAATATGAACTAAAATGAAAGTAATGTATAGAACAGTACGAAAAGCAATTTAAACTTTGTATTTGATAAAAATTATAAATAAAAAACAAAGGTGTGAATACAAAAATAACAGAAATACTTGTCGTTTGAACGAAGCTTCATTTGTGCTAACTACTCGTATATCGACATCCAAAGCGATTCAGTTCAACAACAAGTTTGCCCTCCCCACCGGCCATTGGCATTTCGCAAGTGGCAAGTTAGTTCTGCAAGCCTGTCTATGTTGTCGATGGCGAAGATAGCCATCAGCTACATAAAAATGAATGCTCTCCATGACAGTTGAGTTTTTGGATCATCCATGAATCGATCTGAGGAAATGGGCAGTAATCTACACATCCCTTCTAACCCTTTGACGTGATTTTATCATTATGAGGCGCTGTATAAAAAATGATTATTTAGTAATACGAATTTTGTGGTCGATCGGGTAAGAACCTCGAATGTGAATACAGAGTTCGCGGGATCAAATCTCAGCTCACGTCATTAACATCAATTTGATTATCTGTTACTTCACATTTAATTTAAATAAAATGATATTTATTAATAGCATATTTGCGCCACTTTCTGGAGTCGTAGATTTTATCAGGGTGAAAGACAAACATTTACAAACAAAAATTTGGTTGAAATGGCTTAAGCTACGTTCGGCGACTAGATCTGATAGCCAGGTCTTTCCCATCCTTCCACCTCCCCAACTTCTTTCCTTCCCCGCTCTATTTAGCCTCACTAAATACCCCAAAAAGTGATACCATATTCCCACTGGTTCTGGGCAGTTGCGAATCTTGTTCAGTATTCACATAAAAATAGTTTAAAGAACAATACGGTCAAAACAAATAAAAAGCTATCTAAACGATACCCCATTTACCCAAAGGGTGTGCAGGGGAATGACAAGCTTTACAACTTTTTTTTTTGGCACATACTTCTTGCATCATTCATATATATGAACTTAGAGGCATGCACTCCGTACAGGTACATAAGCCTTACCTTACCTTATTCGCATAAAAATATGAATTATATTAGATTTAATAAAATGGAATTATTGGAATAAACAAACCTCCTACTTTAAAAAATATGCTTAAAGCTCAGCTGATCGCACCGCCAAGCGAGCGTCTCACCGACCGTCCTGCTATAAAGTGTTAAAAGCAGTAACTACATATGCCCAAACGCTGCTAAAGTCAGAGTAGATTATTATATGTTCACTAGACTACACAAAGTATGTATGCTGTTAGCTATGTGCGCGTTCAAGTGGCTTGTTTGTGTTAGTATCTTTGTTAGCGTCTAGGCAGTGCTTTTACAGATCAAATGCAATAGCAATCAGTGGAATATTTTGGTACCTATCTATATTAACAATTCATCCGCTGTTTTTCCTACTGCCTACCCTGATCACAAACTCTGTGCACGCCATTGCTGCCTATAAAATATTTTAGCAGACATTATTCTATATTTGAAATGAGTGGATTAAAGCAACTAACATTTTTTCTCGGCATGTCAAGTTGCATCCTTTGATTTTTCACGGGTAACAACGAGTATGCATATTATTGAAAAATGTTTCACTCTCGGCGAATGAACAGAAAATCGTTCATTTGGAACTCCCTGTATCTGCGCAGGCTTATATTTTTACAACCCCCTGATATTTGCGAACGCTAAGGGATGATAATTTTATTTGATAAATGGGTGCCGTGATTTCGACAGAATGGCATAATCAACGAATATAAAAATACGGAGTTCCGAGCAATTGTAATATCTCGCAAATTCCTACATTGCAGAGGTTCCTCTGGTAACGCGAAACGGAAAATGTTGCCGAAATGATTTACATCGAATTAGTTTAGCAAAGAGATTCTAATAAATTGAATAAAAAGCTTGGAAATGGAGTTTTAAAGATAAGAAAAAATATTATTAATATCTATATGTTTCTACAATATGAAAATGTTCATAAATAAAAAATAATCTTAATATTGTCTGTCAACCAATTATTGTCAATTCGTTTACAAAAATTGGTACTTTTATAGCTATTGCTGTCAGAGTGGACACAAATACAGAACTCACATTGATAGATTGCTGGCATAAAGCATGTTTCAAACTTTTTATTTTACATCAGAAAAGAAAATTCCAGTAAAATTTTAATACGAAGAACACACTGTAAAACTTTTCGAATAACCTCAAACACATTCTTAAAAGCCAAGACAGAGTTGTATATAGGTCCGTCTTCTCTGCCTACCCCTGCGGGGAAACGTTGTGATGGTTAGTCAGTTAGTTTATAACACCTCATCTAATTAAAATTTTTAAATATTGGAAAAACAAGATAGACGTAGCCTTGAACAAATAGATTTTAGAGATGTTGGTGTTTTTAAAAGCTGGCTGTTTTCAGCAAGATGCAAATTATTTATATTGCAGGAAGAGTCTAGAATGATTCAATTGAAACACGTGACACACAACCCCTGACTGCTTAGGTAAAGTTATTTACTAATGAGGGTTACTCTTATCAAACGGATGAGCAGGGTGATACCTTGGGTGCCATGGGGTTATATGGGGGTATTATAGGGGTATTGTGAAGAGACTGTAGATACTAAAGAACACTCCGTGGGTACTATAATAACCTTCTATGAAAATGGGATATTTTCTGTCTAGAAATATCCAAGCTCTGGAGTAAAAATATTTTGTGAAGTATTATCTATTATTTATGTTCCCTATAGTATTCTATATCGTATTTTATTTTAATGATAATAATTAAAAAAAGTTGTCATTCCAGAAGGTATGCAGAAGTAGTGCAATGCAATACATTCCATAATTGTTAATAATAAATAAAAATAAATTGTAATACATACATAAACAATAAAAAAGAAAAAACATAAATTTATAGAAAAAATAAAATAACAATAAATGTGAAAATTGTTCTCATGTCTGCAGAAGGCCGTCAAGAGTTCCAACTGCTCCCAACTATCTGGAGCCAGTGAGACTATGGCATCCCCAACTGGGGTATGTTGTGAGGCTGAAGATAGCGGGAGGGAAAAGAGATGGGGAAGAGGAAGGTTGGAAAGTACCTGGCTATTCACATCTGGTCACCAAACACGGCTAAAGTCATTTCAAGCAACGTTTTAATTCCGAATGGTGGTCTTTCACCATGGTGGTACTTGGAGTATCTACCACTCTAGAACGTGCTGCAAATATACCATTTATTATTTTCGATTAATTAAATGTGTTGTCTACCGCATGACACTCCATAAAGTTTCCAGATACCGACTGGAAACAAATACAATTATTTTTCGTTCAATGGCGAATGGCGAATGGAAAGCGCGCCGGCTTTCACTTCGCCGACTTTTCAGGCCAATCGTTAATTTCATGAATAAATAAATACAGGATCGGTTTATCAAATTTCTTTCTTTGATAAGGGAAGTAGGAAAATTCCTTGACTTTTAAAAAAGCTTTCAAGGAGAGGTAAGAATAGTCTTTTACCAATTTGATTTAAAAAAATATTTTTATGGTCGCGAAAGCAAAGAAATTTAAAATGTTTTCATATTGGAAAATATGCATAGTTTATTATTGATTAATTTGCTGTAAAACTCGTGATTCCCAAATTTCTAGGTTTCTGTTTTATTTTTAATCAAATCAATCAGTAAAACGATACATTTACCGCAGATGCAATAGTTCTTACCCTTTAGATAATTTATTTTTTAATTTTTTTGGGCTTAGCAAATATTTCTGGAATTCAAGGAATATTATTATTATTATTTCTTTTAATTTTTTCCCAAGAAAGCATAATTGATGAAAATTAAATAATAATTTTGTGTAAGATCACGGATTTAATTTTTTGTTTTGTGACCGACCGGTTTCGCGTAGCCTAAGCATCAGAAGGGTACAGCATTAAACTGAATAATAGTTTAATTTTGTACCCTGATGATGGTTAGGCTAAGCGAAACCAGTCGGTAATGAAACTTAAAATAAAATTTGTGGTCTTATACAAAGTTATTATTTTATTTTCAATAAATAAAAAAAAATCTTAAAAGAAAGACAAACATTCCCGGGTTACGGATAACCTGACAATGTTTGAAAAACTCCTATTGCCGTCAAAAGAAGCGGGAGATGTTGCTTGTGCAATGATGGAGGACTTAGCCAGCAGAAGAATTGAACGCACGACGCCCTGGTGGGAATCCGACGCGTTTGTCCACTCAGGTACCGACCGGTCAAACTTAACTAATTTTTCACATTAACCCTAAACAAGAAGCTTTCATGAAATTATTTCCCTCAGAGCCTATTTCATCTTAAGCTTAGGTGTTCTGAAGAAGTGAATCTGGGTCTTGCAGAGACCCTTGATGTAGTAGGTAGGAAATACAGAGGCCGGCAAATCCTTCCACAGCCGAGCTGTTGAATACAAGAACGAGTCGTAGAAGGGATCTGTTCTCATTTGGCGAATTTCAATCAATTATCATGTCGATGTCAATGTCAATGTCAAAATTTATTCCTCAAAGTTCTTAACAACTTCTGTCAATCGAATTATGTCAATTTTTGTTTTCAATAATTGATTCCATTCCCAGATGACAAATGACACCTAAGTTACAACTGCTTTAGTATTAGAGAATAACAAATAAACGGGATTGTTCCGTGTCTGTCTCACTAGGAAACTCCTGTGTCGAGACAGAGATAGTACACAAATGATATTAATAAGGTTGAATATGTGATAAATATTTAAAACATTTAAAAGATAACAAGAAATAAAACAAGTAACATAATTATAAAGTAATAAAAACGGAGAAAGTAAAGTTAAAAATTAAATTAATACAAAAACAAAGTTATTGAAATGAAAGATTTATATTTGAAATATGCACGTTTCGGTAGGTGTTTTACAGTAGTTAGCAATAGTGGGACGACCTTTTTTAATAATCCAAAATTGTATTTCATGTTCAATTGTGTTAAATGTTCAATATTATATTAATGCAAAAGCATCTATTCCTGATATAAATGCTATACAAACCATTGATTATCTTTAAATTTAACCAGTCTGAAGATGCCCGTTACAAGTTGAAACCAGTTTGGTTAAAAACAAATACGTGGAAATAAGTTATAAAGGTTTTAAAAATTATGAATTCACATTAAGATGTAGTTCCAGTATGAATTATCTGTTTCAAAATTATACATAGTTTTATGTTGCACTGCAACAGTAACCGAATTCAAAATCTAAAAACTAAAACTTAAAAAAAACGCTGACCAATATTAGTCGAGTATTAGATAGACCAGTTAGTGACTGATTGAATAAACGTGTCGGATTCCCATGGGTTTAATTCCTCTGCTAGCTAAGTCCTCCATCATTACACAATTAACATCTTCCGCTTTTTATAATGGTAGTAGGAGTTTTTCCAATATTGTCAAGTTATTCGTAACCCGGAAATGTTTGTCTTTCTTTTTGATGAAAAAAAAAACACTATTAAGGCCATGTAAGAATAAAATATATTTTATTCGAATACCTATACGAAACGAAAGAATGAACCGATGTTACCTTGGAATAACCATGTATGGAGAGAGAGCTAATTATTTTTACCCAACCTATACAGACTTGCGATAAATTACTTTCTCCGGGTTTTTACGTCGTACACCATGAGAGAAAAAGGGACAGCAAATATAATACACCGCTTCTATGTGCTGTCGCGATGATCTTGGGCTCCTGGGTCTCCACGGGACTCTGCCCACTTTTTTTATTATGCCACTAAACTTGACACAACTAAACGGTTTTTTATATTGCATGCTATATTTTTGTTGACAACAATACTGTGAAAAAGTGGTTGTATAAATAAACAAAAACATTATGTCAATATGTGACATGAATGGATGTATAAATACTCTAGCCTTAGTGTTAACCACGCCCAGGTCCGCCGAGTCAGGAAAAAATCATCAAAAACTGACTACATTGCCTTGGATAGATACCACTCTATATACTGTGGTCACTCCATCACTTTTGGTAAATATCCATATTTAAAAAAAAAGTATATTAAGAATTGAAAGCAGGGTATTTTGAATAAGTAATTATTTCAACATTGTTAATAAATTTATTTGGTGATATTTTGACGGGACGATATTATTTTGTTGGAGAGAGCGTCCAAAACTTTAATATAACAAAACTTTGAAGCGACAACAATAACTTGGTGACATTTTTCATCACGTAAAAAACCTTATTTTTACTTCCAAGTGTACTTTTCCACATTGTGTAAGCGAAATTGAAAAACTGTTCATTGCCTTTTCTAGAAAACTACGAAAGCAGAGTTGGAGCTATTTTAGTAATACGGAATGGTAATCCAAAATAAGCCAGTTTAATAATTCATACTATAATGAGCCAACTGTGTTTTCTGCAAAGTAAAACTATTGATATTCTACATAATTCTGGTACCAATGGACGGTATAAAAACGGCACTTCATTTTATTTATTCATTGATTCTATGGGCATGGTTACATCAACAGTAATTTAAAAAAAACATAAGAATATACTCGTATATGGAGAGCAAGCTAAATATTTTTAGCCAACCTATACAAATTTATGATAAATCACTTTCTCTGGGTTTTTACGTCGTAAACCGTGAGAGAGAAAGAGACAAGACAAGTGGTCGGTCACATAATATCGCACCACTTTTAGGTATGTAAGCATGTTTTCCATTTCCAACGTCTCCGGCGACTCCGCCCACTTCGTTTTGTTAAGCGACATAACAGGACACAACTCAACAGTTTTTGAGGTTATATCCTATATTTTTGTTGAAAACAGTACTGTGAAAAAGTGGTTATGTAAACAAACACAACATTGTGTCGACATGTGCTATGAATGGATGTAAAAAGGTGTGTCCATGAAAATTGTAGCCACGCCGAAATCGCAAAAAAATCAACAATCCTGACTACACTGTTTCGCAAAGCTATCCCTCCTGGTATATTATTGCTCTGAGGTATTAATACTATCAGATATATACAGTTGTGGAGCTTAAGGTTAGCGTGTGGATTAAATTACTGAAAACATGTTGTGTTTTATGAAAGCCTCACTAAAATAAACTGTACTGAGGTATCCATGTGTCTATATTACAGTGGTGTGAAATTGAATTTCTGTTATAGTTAAATGTTTTGAAGAGGTGAAAATGTGAGTTTGAAGCTATTCGTTGTTGTACCCTAATGTAAGGTAAATCCGATCGGGTGGAGTCGGTGGGGTGATGTAGTAAATTTCACGATTTTATGTTTTTCCAATATTGTAAGCAAGTTACTATATTAACCCTTTAGGTGCAATATGTTTTCTTTTAATATACGATAAATTGCCAAATAAAATGTGGATTTAAATGTCCCTTACTACTGTAAGAAAAAAAAAGTTTTTTTCACCAAGCTTAGAATTATGATAGTAAAACATAAAACTTGAATACGTTTATAGAGTTTATTGAAAACGAAAATCAAAGAAAATGATAATTATGTTCGACACAAATGTTTTCCCACACAAACTTCACGCAGTCCTTTTTTACACTATAGTCAAATCAAATCGGACCTCTTTACCGCGCTGCTATCTTTATTGCTGCATATCACGCATTGCCGTGAATTGCGTTCACTATTTACCAACCAAAATTAATCCTCGGTGTTAATGATGTTAAAGGTATTTCAGGAAGATTTTTAAACGGAACAAGATATATATTATAAAAAATAAATAGTTTCGAATATAGACGATATAACGTAGATCAAAAAAAATTAAGAGCTCCATGCACACAATTGTCACTGCCTCGATCCTAACATGAAATGAAAATTTAAACATGAAATACAATTTTGGATTATTGAAAAAGATCGTCCCACTATTGCTAACTACTGTAAAACACCTACCCAAACGTGCATATTTCAAATATAAATCTTTCCTTGTAAAACTTTATTTTTGTATTAATTTAATTTTGTACTTTACTTCTCCGTTTTTATAACTTTATAATTATGTAACTTGTTTTATTTCTTGTTATCTTTTAAATATTTTAAATATTTATCACATATTCAACCTTATTAATATCATTTGTGTACTATCTCTGTCTCGACACAGGAGTTTCCTAGTGAGACAGACACGGAACAATCCTATAAACTTTGTATTTACCAAGATGAATAATAAAACGCTAAAGTGTGAAGCGCTGTCGCGTTATTAGCACTTTTGACATGATCACGTCAAGCCGCTTTTCGGCACTATAAAAGGTAAGCTTCTGAATCATAACTAAAAACAAAGTTTAATCAATTTATTCCTGTTCGCAAAGAAAATTAAAACCGTACTCTTCTGATTTTTATGCAATGGAGTTAAAACAGCAAATCACCTACAGGGAATAAAGCATGAGAATCTTAAAAAAGCTTTGGTAAAAGTAGACCACCTTCTAGTCTATTGGGTATGTGTCATCCAACCTTTTTACTAAACAGGAGAAGGAGATTAATGCAGATAAAATCAAAGAATTTGATCTACCAACAATAAACAAAAACAAAAGCTGAAAAACAACTCGTTTGTGGCAATGTAATAAATTAATGACAAGCATTTTTCTAACGGTTTCCAAGAAGTAACCTCTTTGGATAATCTAAGTCCCTTTCCCCCGGCCTCCTTCCTTTGTGCCGTAGGGGCTAGAGAGGTGGGGGATGGAACATTAATGAGGGAGGTGATTAGATAACCCACCCCTCTATACGGTTGACTTCGAATACATGTAGTATTCAGAATAATAAAAATAATTATCAACATTTTTATTTTTTACTAAATACAAAAATATGAACATAACTTCGTAGAGTCGCTATACAAAGATTTTTTTCTTAAAAAATAGTGAAAATATCTTCAGGAAGCTCACAGTAGTTATAAGTAAGTAATGTAAGGTACCCAATGTAGAAATGTTATTAAGAGCAAAAGAAAAAATATTTATTAATCCACATGTTTAAAAATCTATGGTTTGTTCACAATAGAGTGGTACCTATCCAAGGCAGTGTAGTCAGTTTTTGATGATTTTCGCCGGACTCGGCAGACCTGGGCGTGGCAAGGGCTAGGGTTTTTTTACATCCATTCATAGCACATGTCGACATAATGTTTTTGTTTATTCGTGTTACCAATTTTTCAGAGTATTGTTATAAATTAAAATTTAGCATGTAACCTAATAAACCGTTGAGTTATGTTCATTTATTTCGTGTATCAAAACGTGTGGGCGGAGTCAACGGAGACGCGGGATAAGAAGAACATTCTAACAATACTTAAAGTATTGTTAGAATGTTCTGCGGTGTGGTAATTTGGAAGATTTTGTTGTCTCTTTTATTCTCATGGTGTACGACGTAAAAACCCGGAGAAAGTGATTTATCCCAAATCTGTATAGGTTGGGTAAAAATAATTAGTTCTCTCTCCATAGATTGTTACTTCAAGGTATTGATGCTAAAAGGTTAAAAGGCTTAAGCGAAATTTTAGTCTGAAATTAGTTTAACATGCAGTTTTGATCAATTTTCTTGACTGTCGTTTGAAGGACTTTTGTTTACCTTCAGCCATTTAAATACGTTTACAATTTAAGAGAAGGCTTGACTCGAAGAACATAAGTTTTAGAATTTTTAGCTTTTTGTCGCTTCAAATGAAGTTACCCGAGTTACTTGAGTTACCCGAGTTACCTTTTTTCATAATCCAACCAGATACTGAAGACTTATGATTTTTATTGTAAAACAAAGAAAAAACTTGAAAGTGCTCCGGTGTAAACTTCCCAAAATAGCGATTCAGTTATTTTGCCTTTCCGGCGACGAAATATATAATTTCGGATACTGAAATATTTTGACCCGTTTTGTATAAAAATACAATACGAATAATTTCCTTCGTGAGTGCGTATGTTCGTACGCATACGTGTATACTTACGAGTGCGAACTTTTAAAAATGTGAAACCAACGGATGTGGTCAGAAAATAATCTTATTAAAACATAATCTTTTCATATTTAAACAAGTACCTATTAAGTATTTTAGCAAACATTATTCTATTTTATTTTATTTCAGTACATATAACAGGCATAATGCCCAAAACATATATACATGAGTGGTTATTTAATTGGAATATTTAACAATAGTAAGTAATCAAGTAAAAGTTTATGAAAAATGCAAAAGTAAATGAATAACAAACAAAATCAAAAGAATAATATTATACAAGGTAGGACATAAATGAATGGATTATTGGCACCTGTACTGAAGAGATGCCTATTAGCCGTTTGGTACTTGGTACTTCATATAACCAGTCCATAACTAAAGGGTATCATTACAATATCAGCTTGATATGAATGACAGTTAAAAAAAAAAAGATTTATCGTGTCAATACAAATGTCTACTTCATTGTTTGTGCAGTGAATTGTGTTGTAGTTTCTTAATATTCTCACGAAAGGAGAGAAATATCCCGTATTTGTGTGGTAGGCTCTAATATTAAAAATATTGTTTATCCTCCTCGTTGATTTTCTTATTGGTATGTTGATGTTAATTTGGGATAAAATATTTGGTGCATCAATTGATGAATGCATAATTTTGTGTAAAGTTAATATATCAGAAAGTTTAGGTCTGGCTGACAGAGAGTGAAGTTTATAGTGCGAAATTCGTTCATCGTACGTTCCAAATTGATCTCACAAGCCTTCGCGATATGCAATTATACGAGTTTATTTTCTTTGAATGGATTCAATTCTATAGTTATGAATCTCATAACTATATTTGAAATGGGTGGATTAAAGCAACAACTTTTCTTGGTAAGTCAAGTTACATTCCATGATTTTTCACATTCAACAATTACTAACAACTAGTAAATGAATAAAACTGTAAACTGTAAAAGGTTTAATTTCCAAGAAAGTAGTGATGTCTGGTTCTAATTAAATGGTCAGTCGAAAGATCAAAAATGGCTGCAAGCTGATCATTATATTTAACACCCTCATTAAGTTAATTGGCAACTATAAACCCCGGCCGGTGTACTTTACGACATTCCTCAAACGGTTATAAAACAAGTTACGTAGTAATTTAAGTGGCGGAATACCACCCAGTGGGAGCGGGGGGTGGGAGAAAGATTTGCAAATTTGGTTGAGTGGTTCGGATTACGGCACGCTTGGTCCCCCGAGGGACGCTGTTCACTCCTCTGCTCATGCAACATCTCGTGCTCAACTCTACTACCTCACCTTCATCTTCCATTATAGATATTAAAGACATTTGACGTATTCCGTAAGCGATAAAATATACTGGAAAGCACTATGCGATCAAATACAAATTATTTGTTATAACATAAGACCACCGCTTTGTTAAAAGCTATCATCCAAAATGCTGTTTTGCAGTTTGTTAGCTTTGGAATATTAGTCGTACTATGTATTTATCGATGGAGTTTCCCACCAGAAACTCCTACCGGAAATTCCCACAGCAAACTCCATTAATAGAAGAATACGCTGTTGGCGCAAATAAAAAAAAATATCCGAAGAAGCGGAGCTAGCAGTGCTCAATAGAGTGCTTGTACCAACCCTGATGTATAGCAGTGAGACATGAAACTAACAGAGAAAGGATGAAAGTAGACTGAATACTGTAGAAATGAGATCCCTGAAGCGTATACGCAGTAAAACCATGTGTGACTGTGTTGAAAATGTGGATATCCGGAAAGAATGCATGGCTGATGTAAGCGTAAATAATATGATTAAGAAAGAAAAACTTAGAGCGGATGAATAAAGAAAGGAGTGTGACAAGAATATATGACGCAAAAGCGATTGATAAAATAAGTCAGGGACGCCCGAGGAAGACATGCCACGATTAAGTGAATCAAACACTTGAGTCGGGCCATGTCAAGAGTCAAAATAACAGAAGAATATGTATGAAAGTGAATGAAATAAAGAGTGTACTTCGTTTCTGCTTCTTCCCAGGTGCAGAATCAACTTACCAATGTGGATGCCCGTGGGAAGTCTTACTATGTTAATCAATTGACTTGAAGGAAATGTGGATATTGTCCACATGACCTTTATTATTTTAAGTATGAACTTATCCATTAAGTATATTATGTTATTATATATGTAAATTATATTTCTTGTAATTTTTATCGCCTTTTCAATGTACAGGTTTATATTTGCTTTGGTCAAATATATAAAATGTTAACACTTAACACTTTTATTCAGTTAATTAAAAGATTACGATTCAGAAAGCTTGCCTACTTTAATTTCTATGGTTATCCGATTGAACATTCGATATCTCAGTATTTTCTGTTTTGTTTATTTTCAAACGAGACGTGTGAGAAAGAAGATAGTGGATTTATTAACAAATGAGTGACACTGTTTATTTTAAATATTTCACCTATTTTAGGTGAAATATTTAAAAAATAAAATTGATTCTGATCTTATAGCTAAAAGTTTAAGATATAATTTTTTAAACTTTAATATAGTACAAAAATACATTTCTTGGTAGATTATTCCCAAATAGTTACACATTCCGGGAAGGAAAAAATTATTAAATAAAAGGAAATAATATGTTTACAAAGATATACACATTAGAAAAAAGAAATACAAAAGAAGAGGGAACAGACGAATAAATACATAAAAAAGAGACTCATAAGAGTAGATATAAATCACATAAACATCATAAATAGAATAAGAAAGATATTCAAACACACATTTTTAATAAATAATTATTGATTAAAAACCTTTTTACAAATATAAGGTGGGAATTAACACTACAAGCAATGTAGTAACGTGGTTTATCATTAATTTTAATACCCTCTAAGCACTTCCCTGTTGGAATGTTGGGAGCTTTCGTTAAAAAGTCGATGTCACCCCGCAATTAAATGTAAATAATTTTGTGAGCACGTAATTACGAGAGTGAACTTTTTAAATTTGGAACTGATGATAATTGAAATTAACAAATTTAAAAAAATACCTTTTCAAATCCCTACCTACATGATGAAGTACCACCTGTAATTTATTTTAGCAGACATTATTCCATATTTGAAATGGGTGGATTAAGGCCCCTAATGTTTATTCTTGGCAAGTCAAGTTACATCCCGTGATTTTTCACGGGTAAAAAACGAGTTAATTATTAAAAAGGGATCTTCGAAACGCAAATAGATGGCAGGTTGTCTGCTGTACTGAAAAGAAGGTTCTGACGTGAATATACAAAAAAACCTCCACAAGTTAAAATTTAAGTAGGTACGCAGAAGCAATGCTATCATTCAACAGATATGCCTACAAGGATTTCTGGAAACCCCTTGTTCAAAATACTAATATCCAAAAACCTGTTTTTATATGTGCCTATTTAATTCTGATTGATATAGATCGCGCAATTAGAGTAGACCCAAACAACGCAAACATAGAATTGTGTGCATTGCTGCATATTATACACTTCCGACATTGATGTTTTTGTCAAAATTCACTGAGAAATATGTCTATCTATCGTTATTAGGAAAAACAGGTGAATGCTTTAATCGAATTTGAATTTCAGAAGAGTTTTTGGTTATTCGAAAAGTATAGTGATGTTCTTTTTATAAAATATTAAGATATTTTTTTTTACCAGAATTTCTTATAAAGTAAAAGAAGAAAATTGAAACATGCTGCATACAAACAATGCATCTGTGTGAGTACTGTGTTCAGGTCAACTTTGGCAGCGATGACAATAAATATTGCTTCCAAATGTTTACTTGTTCATCAACTAACTCCGAAACTTTTTACTTTCTCTACGGCCCAAATAACAAGGGCTATTATGCATTGAATCCCATGAAAGCTACATCGAGAAACTTTTGAAAAATATTCAGGATGCTATAGTTGTTATTACCATAATAGTGTCATATCGTCGCCGGAAAGGAAAAAGGGCTGCAGAGCCTTTTTGGGAAGTTTACACCAGAGCACTTTAAAGTTTTTATGTTTTACAATAAAATTCATAAGTCTTCAGTATCTCGTTGGATTTCTAAAAAAAAGTGGACTCAGCTAACTCAATGCTCTCGCTGAGTTATCTAAAGCAACAAAAAGCCAAAAAAGTCCCAAGCTTATGTCACTTGAGTTAAGCCTTCTCCCAAATGGTAAATATATTTTAGATGGCTGAAGGGCCACAAAAGTCTTCAGAATCAAACAAGAGTCAGAGCATTCGAAGCAGAAAAAACAATCGATAAAAACTGCGTATTTAACTGCATCTAACTTGACGGCCTCCGTAGTCGAGTGGTAAGACGCTCAACTATGAATTCAGAGGTCGCACGTTCAAGCCCATCGTGCGTAAATAAATTTTATTTGATTAATATGTGTCATAACCCATTTAATTAATCAAAATAGCTTTCGCCGTGTTTAGTAACCAGATCTGAATAGCCAGGTACTTCGCGACCTTCCTCTTTGCCATCTCCTTCCTTTCCCCACTGCCTTCAGCCTCATAACATACCCCGATTGGGGATGCCATAGTCTCACTGGATCTAGACTCTTATGCTTGCGCTATAAAAAAATCATTTTTATCAGTGTCGCTTAAGCCCTTTTCCGGCGACGATATTTATAATAACTTTAAATCAAATTTTTTTATGAATTTGAACTTCGAAATGGTTTTTGTGAGGTTAAAATTACTTGGAAATTTTTCGCGTTTCTTGGAAACCCGTTTTTGCGGATATCGGATCACGCTACAGTACCGTTCACGCGATATTTTGTGTAAAACCTTGAAGTAACAATATATGGAGAGAGAGCTAATTCTTTTTACCCAACCTATACAGATTTAGGATAAATCACTTTCTCCAGGTTTTTGCGTCGTACACCAAGAGAAAGAAAGAGCCAACAATTTTTCCCGAATTATCACACCGCTGTAAAGTATTGTTAGAATGTTCTTCGTGTCCCGCGTCTCCGTTGACTCCGCCCACACGTTATGATACGCGAAATAAATTGAGATAACTCAACGGCTTATTAAGTTACATGTCATTTATATTTTTTAACAATACTGTGAAAAAGTGGTTATACGAATAAACCAAAACACTATGTCGACATGTTCTATGAATGGATGTATAAATACCCTAACCCTAGTCCTAGCCACGCCCAGGTCTAGCCGAGTCCGGCAAACCTCATAAAAACTGACTACAGCAGCGCTCTACAGCGCTCACTCTTGTATATTATTGCTCTGAGTATAAAACTCAAGCACGAAAATGTTGGAATGTATTACCATAAAATAAAGCAATAAATATACCATGTCGCTAACCGGTCACTTTCAAAACCATTGAAAGAAACGTTACCAAGTTCGGCGAAAGCTCTAAGTCCTGGCTTATTTCTGTCAGCAAAAAAACGTAGAACTTAACCAATTTAAATATTTCCGAAAGTGCGGCTATCTGGTTTTTGCAGGCAAGTTTAATAATGCATACCAAGTGAATGGGTAAAGTTTTAAGGCTTAAATTTAATTTCAAATGGTCTTTAGGACGTTGTTTTTTTTTACTAAAAACTGAATGCAGTAGAAATTACACACCCGAGATGCACTCGCAGTGGGGGCTCGTGACTTTTCACTTTTTGTTATTGACGTTGTTTTAGCCGAAAATTTTATTTTAATTTTTGTCGATTTTCAGGATTTTTCAGTTCGGAGGGGCGCTGCCCCATATGGCTAAACAATTTTTATACAAAAACATTTTATTTTTAAAGAATAAATATCGTTTATGGCTACAATAACATGAATAATTTTGTGTTTATAATTTTAGCACTCTAATACATTATACAATTAAAAGTCGCCAATGCATACTCGTTTGTGTTTCAACGAACTCACTAACCATCACGCCGTTTCTCTGCAGGGGTGGGCAGAAAGGACGGACCGCCATATAACTCTGTCTTGGCACACACTCCTTGCTTCAATCATACATGGTCTCATACATACTCTTCTGTTATTTTGACTCTTCACACACCCCGATACAAGTATTTGATTCACTCGACCGAACTCTATGTCTTCTTCTTCCATTCACTTTCGCATCATATATTTTTTTCACACCAAAGCCACCTAAGCGTTCCTTTCTTGATCCTATCAATTATGCTTAAACCAACCTTGTATTCTTTCCGGATATCCTCATTTTTGACACGGTAATACATGGTACGTGATTCTTCTGACAGTTCTACACCTCACTGCCATACATCAGAGTTGGTATAAGCACTCCATTGTGGACTGATAGTTTCGCTTCTTTGAACAACTTTTTTATTTGCGCCACCAGCGTTCAGTGTGTTACAAATTACCTATTACGTATGAGAAGTAAAAAAAATTTATTAATAATGTGTAAGCATAGTGAACAAGATACCTGTAGGGTAATTAAAATGTTTTAGTTGTGTAGAGCGGGTCATATATATAGTTAGGAAAATAATAACTGAATTGGTGTTTTCATTATAACGCAAGCCACGTGAAATGTTACTTCTACGCGATTGCCTTCAAAGTCTATTTTTTAATTTCGCTCCCACTCCCTCAATCGGAAAAAATAAAAATCATAATTATAATTTAAAGTTATTAAGTGTGTCTATCTGATGGTACCTGCCAGGTTAGTATGTTCCTGTTTATTTTCTCATTTAAACTAGGAATTAATATCTAATAGAAAATAAGATCTGTACAGCGCCCTTGAGGTGATTTTTCACAAAAACGGTTAAATATTTTTTTACACAAATCATCCAAATATTATTATTATATTAGTGTTTCTCAATCCCCTCTGGAAAGTTCCTCTAGAATCCTCATGTGCTTCCATCATTTGGACAAGGTGCAAATCTCCGAGAAAATACAACACATTTCCATAAGATCTGAATGTTTCCCTACTATTATAAACAAGATATTACCCAACCCTGAACTCAATAATAATATAAAATAATAACATTGTTCGCAATAAGGGCAGAAAAACTCTCGAACGGTAGCTACGGCGTTATGAATTTTGGCCAGAAAAGTTTCCTGAGGCAGCAAAAACTTTCGAACGGTGAGCTATGGCATCGTGATTTTTTCTCAGCTTTCAGGGCGAAATTTAAAATTTAACACAGTTGATTTTAAGCTCGCCGTGTCATGGCCATCATAAGCTATGGCTATTTGAACGGTCAATTTGACTGTGAACAAAATAGACGAGACGCCATACTGTCTGTTTGTTTTTTGTTTTTAAAGAAATGAATTTTAATTAATTAAATTAATTTTAATTTAATTCATATTATCTGTCTCTTTCTATCTGTTCCTTTGTTGTAATTTAAATGTTATTCTATGATTTTCTCATTGTTCTGTTATTTTATTTTATATTTTTGTTCTCCCTCTGTATGTATATCACACACTTTGTATTTTTTGTTCAGTTTAATTTTGTACCCTGATAATGCTTAGGCTATTCGGTCATAAAAAATAAAATAATATCTGTGGTTATACAACGATATTTTTTAATTTCTTTATTTATTTTATTTTCAATAAAGATATATTTATTTATTGAACATAATAGTGGATAATACAAGACAGAGATAATGCATTAAATTGCAAAGAGTTATACTAATATATCATTTTTATACTAATATATCTAAAGTTTCACTATAAAGATGTACTGTCATAAGAAATCTGTGCTTGTGTGTATTGAGATGAACTAAGAGAAACTTTTATATTGATTCAAAATAAATATTTATTTAAAGTTTTCAGTGTATTTTGAATTCTTTGAGATCATCATTAATCAATCACATTATTTCCAGTAAACTGTAAAAAAAAATATTCCTAGATATTTGTAACTTTGCTGATCCATTGTTTTTTACATATCGGAAGCGGTGAGGTGCATTTTTGCCTCAGATTTTTTGTATTTATCGGTACCATTTATTTATTTCGTAACACAATAAAAAGTTTTTAAAACGATTTCTACTCCGGGAACACCATAGAGCTGATTAAAAGGAAATTAAAATGCCGTATAATGACTTTATCAAAGTTTTGATTAATATTTCAGACAAAAAATCTTTGGCCTAAATACATTTAGGTCCCTAATGAATTCAGAGCGATATTTAATTGATGTAATTTCGTGGAAACGCACACCATATGGAACATTCATTGATATAAAATTGGATGAAATTTTATATCAGTGAAGCTTTGTAACGCTAATTGGTTTTATGTTCCTATTAGTGTAAAGCGATTCGACAGATTGCCAACTCAGGACCGATCAATCCAGGTTACACGGCTCACATATTGATTTATTGTAAAATACAATTCTCTGATCTGGTGCTAAAACTAGAAAGTGAGGGTAGAATATCCGATAAAGATCAAATAAAGAGTCCCAATGGCTGCCAATAAGGAATTTGAGTCCATTTGTTATTATTATAAATATCCACCTTCAAACTTAAGTACCAGTATTTAAAAAAATAAAAATTAAAATTCGTTTTCGTAGATAAATTAATTTTCAAAGTTAGAATTTTTTAAACGTCGCCAAAACGGTAATATCTCAAAGGTAGGGAGCTGGGGGGGTGACGTCATAAAATCCTTTAGAAGGGCATTATACGGTATTTATCTTTGACATCGCAAACTGTCGTTATCCAGCTGTCAGTCGCGTATTTTGTTAGATTGTGTTTTTTCTTCAATTTTACCGCCTTTAATTTAACGAAACCTTATAAAATGTCAGGAGATAATACGTATTACTATTGCATCGTACTGATGTGTAAAAATACAAGTATTACTGCAATTTATCACCATTCCAAGAAATGAAGTTTTACGTAAAAAATGGTGTAACGCCACGAAGGCGGCGTTACATCGTACGTAAACAATTTCATCTAATTTATTTATTTATAAACTAACAGACCATTGACCCATTGTAAAAAAAATTGTAAAATGAAATGGTAAAAAGAGCTACAAAGTAAGAACAGCACATACATAATATTGTAATGAAGCAACGAAAAAATATAACAAAAACATCCACATAAGAAAGAGCATTCAAATCAAAGCCAAGTTCAAGTCAAACTTTTGGTAGAGACGTAAAGAATGACAAAAATTATTTGAATTGCTACCAAAAAAATCAAGACAATGGCTTGAGTTAACAAGTCTTGACATTTTGGACAGCGGAAAATGATACCCATAATTAGTAGAGTGATGATTGAGGAACAGCAATTTATTGTTTCTGAATCTACGGCAAGGAATGTTGAACTGGATGAGTTGCAACAGAGAAGGTGAGTCAATTATACAATTATATGGGGAAGAGGAAGGTTGGAAAGTACCTGGCTACTCAGATCTGGTCACCAAAAACGGTTATAGCCATTTTTAAGCAACGTTTCGATTCTGAATGGAAGTTTTTCACCAGGGCGATACTAAGAGTATATACCACTCTGAAACGTGCCGTAAATAAACTTTACATCATTTTATAGTAATAATATGTGTTATGACACATATTGGTTATTTGCGTACACCGGGTTTGAACTCGCGACCTTTGGATTCGTAGTCGAGCGTCTTACAACTCGATAATGGAGGCCGTCATCCACGATTCAATACAAGAATTACGCTATAAATAGCCGATCAAAAAATGTTTCAGTAAAAAGAAAAGCTGCATTTTCTATTTTTTGTTGTTTGTGATTAATGTCTCAAAGCTTTTATTGCATCACGGACTGCGCAATAATCTTAGTTGTAATTAGTCTCTAATACGGAGGACCGTATATAATGAAATTTCATTTCCAAGATAATCATGTTTTGAACACGACCTTTGTCAAATAAACGTAAGACGACAGCCATTATGCTGAGATTAAACTAAATTATTTTTTGGAGAGATAATTGATTTCATCGATCGGTTTGAGGCTTAGGAGCCTACAAATCTTATATAAAACGATATAAATCACTTCTATTGATTAAACGTTCAGTGAGTTCAATGCATCCGTGGTTTTAATATTTTGCTGTCGCCAGTCAGCGATGGAAAATCTGGCGGAAAATCGTTAGATAAATCGAATCTGAAACAAATCCACTGATAAAATCGAACGGATTTCATTGACATCTATGGAAAATTGTCATAAATTGTTTCTTACGAAATCATATATTGAATACCTTAATAAGTACGTTTAAAAATTAAAACTTTTATACTACCATTAAAAAGTCGGAAAGGCAAAAAATGAGAAGTTTTTTGTATGTTTTACAATAAAAATAAGTCTTAAATACCTGGTTGGATTTTGAAAAAAAAAGTTAAGTCAGGTAACTCAATGCTCTCACTGAGTTATCTAAAGCGACACAAATCTAAATAAGTCTCAAACTTGTGGCGCTTGAGTCAAGTCATCTCCAAAATGGTAAATATATTTGAGAAGGTGGAAGGGCCACAAAAGTCTTCAGAATCAAACGAGAGCGTTCGATGCAGTAAAAAAAACTGACAAAAACTGCTTAATATACTCACTGTTGACCAAAGTGTCACTTAAGTCCTTTTGCTTTTCCAGCGACGATATAATTAACCTAGAATATAAGGTAAAATATCTTTTTTTGAGAGGGTGAAATTTATCTCTTGGTCAAAAAGCTGTTTTTTTTAAATATTTTTTTACGGTTCATTGTTTTAAATAATTTCTCCTTGCCGTCCTCCAGTTTGACTGTCGGTCCAGCCTTGGGGCATTTGCTGGAATTCATGAATTGGGATAAGAGATCTATGATTAGCGTATTCATCTCGAATCATGACATGTTGTATACTCGTATTACGTAGTAGTTCGAACAAAGTGATTACGTGCAATGTTACTATGTAAATCAGTAGATGGATGTATTTTTTTTTACATAACCTACCTCACTAAGTTATTAAAGCCTGTTTATCTGTTATCAAAACTTAGAGTGCTAATGTTTAAGCTAGGTGTACGAGGCCTGTTCAAAAGAAAAGGTGAATTTTGAATTTTCGCGGGCTGTGTACATTCGATTATCGATTTTTTTTGTTTTTGTTATGTTGGTATACATATTTTTATCATATGTTAGCATTATCAGCCATTTTAGATTAGTGGTTTGTTTTTGAAAACTGGAAAGGTTGGTAACGTTTTTGTGTGTTCCTTCGATTTTTTACTTTAAAAAAAAATGGATCAAAGAATAAAATCCATGATTTGTTTTTCCACAACTCCAGGACGCTCATCGTCATTAACATCTTCTCGGCCTTTTTTAAAGCGCTTGTACCACTTATGAACACTTTTTTGAGACAAAGTAGACTCGCCGAATGCCACAGTCAACATTTTAAGTGCGTTGGAGCACTTTATTCCATTTTTAACGCAAAATTTAATATATATTCTTTGATCCATTTTTTTCAAAAGTAAAAAATCGAAGAACACACAAAAACGAGACTAACCTTTCCAGTTGTCAAAAACAAACCACTAATCCAAAATGGTTGATAATGCTAACATATGATAAAGATATGTGTACCAATATAACAACAAAAAAATGGATAAATGTACACAGCCTGCGAAAATTCATAATTCACCTTTTCTTTTGAACAGACCATGGATATCTACAGAACGGAGGATATTAGTTTGGTTGTTAGAATGTTTTCATTTTTTTATGAATATCGCAAAAGAGTTCTTGCTGCCTTGAGCTAGTGCGATAGTGGCATTTTCAATTGGGGTAAGCTGTTAGGCAAACATAAGTGGTGAGAGGTGGTAGATGGTGAAGAGTTAGGTAGGGTAGTACCTGGATATTTGAATCTAGTCACAAAACACGGTTGAAACCATTGAAAGCGACGTTTTGATTTTTAACCGGGGCGATACTGAGAGTATCAGTTACCTTCAGCCTGACAACATACCCCAAGGGGGGGGGGGTCGTAGTCCCACTGGTTCCAAACGGTCGGGAGTACTAGAGACTCTTGTGCGGTATTAAATTGGTTCAATGAACTTTTTCAAAATGATACAGAGCGCACGTTTTGTTATTTTATCAATAATGTTACGAGGGAGCCAGATATACCGCATACAATGTTTAGTTCTTCCGTGAAAAAACATGTTTTTATTTTTTTAATACCAGCCTACGTATAAAAAGTGAGTGATGTATAATTCCACTTGGAGAAAATACCCCAAAAAAGACTTAAATCTTTGACATGAAGCACTCACTTTGTGGTAAGACCAATGACGTTACATATATATAGACACGTTGTAGCGCTCTAAAAATGGCAAGAAATAATCACGCTAGTTGGTGTGATCGGTGTTTAAGCCGATTTAGTACTAAACTGTCACGCGTCGCTTGATGTCGTTTCAAGCAAGTACGGAACGCGGTCCGAACTTCGGATCTGTTTCGTTCATACACATATATTCTATGAATGTCTATCTTTGTCATACATGACCGATATTTGAATGATGAATTTACTGGTAACGTGTGTATTTTGTTCTAAGGCTATAACGTGTCTATATATGTAACGTCATTGGGTAAGACATAGTTAAATTTTAAATAAAAGTAACTTTGTTTTGACACCACTTTATTAGATACAATACATATTCGTTCAACCCTGAAGAAGGTTCAGGTATAGCTGAAACCGGTTGGTATATGAATCTAATAAAGTGGTGTCAATTTTTTTTTACTTTTATTTAAAATTTAATACTTAAATCGTTGTTTTTTTTTATTCAAATATGTTGGCTGCTGGGCTGGGTGTTGTGATGTGATGTTTGATGAAGTTTCACAAAAAGGATTTAAATGTGTAGTATGAATATGTGTAATGATAAATGAGTTAAAATAACACGAGTAACTCGCGATGAAAAGTAAATACGTCGGGGTGAATATTTATGTCTATAATATTATATTATTTCCGCACCACCTAAGGAAGATACGTGGAGGCGGTACGAAAATTAATATATTTTTTTTGCTAAATATCAACAAAACCATCGTTTGAAAGACGAAGTTCTTAAACTGGCAATATTTTAAATCAGCACAAATAAACATTAAACGAAAATGTTGATAAGATACATAATATTTATAGTTAAAGGAGAAAATGGAAAGACATTATTTAATTAAGGTCATGTTTGCTATATAAATCATCGATTTACACAAATGGTGGTCATTTTCCTAAGCCTTTTATATTTTAGATCAAAGAAAATTAAACAGTACAGACTTAATCACGAAAGCTATTAAATAATGGAGACTCCATCGTGTCAGCTATTAAATATTGGAGACTTAAGCGTGTCAGTTATTTAATAATAAAGATTTAATCATCTCAGGTACTAAATAATAAAGAGTTAATCAGGACAGTTATTAAATAATACAAATCAAATCATCTCAGCTAGTAAATAATAAAGAATTAATCATGTCAGCTATTAAATAATGGAGACTTAAGCGTGTCAGTTATTTAATAATAAAACATTAATTATCTCAGCTCTTAAATAATAAAGAGTTAATCAGGACAGCTATTAAATAATACAAAATAAATAATCTCAGCTACTAAATGATAAAGAGTTAATCGTGACAGGTATTAAACAATGCAAACTGAATTACAATAGCAATTAAATATACAAAGTTTAATTATGACATCTATTAAATAATGAAGTCTTAATGATGTAAGCTATTAACGATTGATACATTTATCAGATATTTATCCTATGACATATCAATAATGTAATTTTAAAACGGTTGATATATTAATTATCTGACGTATTAAATTAACCCTTAAGTTATTGTATAAACAACAAATAAAAGTCACTTACCAACGACTAGTAAATTTATCATGTCAGCTATGACAGCACGATACATTTCTAGTGTCAGCTATTGTAAATTGATAATTCAATCATGCCAGCTATTAAACATTGATACATCAATCATATCTGCTATTAATTATGTGAGCCATTAAAGATTGATCTGTTAATCACATCAGGTATTTAAGATTGATAAATAAATCGTATCCGATTTAAAAGATTTAAAATTTTAGCTATTAAATATTTGAAAATTTATCATTACGGTTATTGAATATTTATAATTTTTTTATGATGGTTATTAAAGATTGACAAATGAAAACAAATGAGGTCATTTATAACAAAAATTTTGAAAAAACATATCCTGAAATTTTATTGATGGTTTGTGAATAAAAATTAAGTTTTCGATGTTATTCTATTGGAATACATGAATGAAAATGTGTTAATCAATTAAATATATCTTCTTTATCAAGATTTTTTTTGTTATATTAATCAATTTTATTTGTAAAAAAACGATTTCTTACTAAAAACCAAATTAATAACAATTTCCACGCCGTGAAAGGTTTTTGTAAAAATTTTGTTGCCTTTTTATCATGAAATTAAAAAAAAAAAGTATTAGTAATAATGTTGTTCTTATTACGGAACAACTGCAAAAATCATTTAAAGGTTAAGTTTCTTTAAATACTTACAATATAAATAATTGTATTAATTTAGTTCGACACTTAATAGTTAACACTCAAAACAGACGACGTAAATATTCCTACCAAACACCAAAACTTGAAATTAACAGCAATTTCGACATTCAAAAACACACAAAGTTTCCAAAGAAATAACAACTCGAAGCACTAACACACGCACAACAAATGTCAAAAACACAATAGTTTTATCTCATTAAAACTAAGTACATCTAAAACACCATTAATATTCCAAATAAAACTTAGTTTATCGAAATGAACGCGTAGAATTGATAATTAACACCAAAAACTAGACGGATTCGTGAATTAAACGTGGATGCGGAGGATAGCGCGACATTTTTTCATTCTATTTCGTTTCATTTCGTGCCCCCGAATATTGTTCAGAGGAGCGACGATTCCCCCCTCTACACGTCTTGCCCCTCCCGTTGTCGGGAGCGCACTGCCGGAATATACATATTCCCGAAACGAACTTCGCAAAAGGAAATCAAACGCGTTGTCTCTTTCTAACAAACAAAGATAAAACGGAAAAATCTACGTTCCATCCCTGTCTATTTTGCCGATCGTAATCGGAGCGATTCGGTTTCCCTAAGAGTGGTATTCGTTTGACCATTTAGCGTCGACGGGCCATTCTGCGATTGAGAGAACATTTTTCTATGTAATTATTTCAGTAGGTCTGAAGCAAATGAGTAAATATGTTCTTGCCTGGTGAACGTCAAACGGAGCCATTCTTCTCAGTGAGAAAATTCATCTTGCGCACGAGGAACAGACGTCTAGCATAATACATAGAGTTCAATAGCCAAATCTGGCTAGGGCATTCGTGAAATGATTTTCTGAAAAGTTAATTAAAGAAAATCAAAGAGGTTTCAACTGTAATATACGTTACATGAATGCTTTTGGTCATTTTACAGTCATGGAAAGTACCAAAATCGTGAGGTATTTCAATATTACGATGGAAATCTACCAAATATCATTCGATTTAAGTTGTAGATCCTACGGCCATTTTTACAGTAATTACACTGCTTAAAAAACAGAAGGGGCATTCATTCCAGTCCAAGCTTATAAAGTTTTTCCGATACGACGCTTTTTAACAAAAAAGTTAACCTTAAAGCATAATGTTAAAAGACAGAAAAATTAAAGATTATTATAAAATCTACGTTCCCCAGATTCACTCTTTTTTTCCTCAAGAAGATCCTTTACATAGCTTTCTCAAATATGACATAGGCCCTGAGGGAAATAATGCTAATGGAGATAGTATAAAATATTAAAAAAAAATACTTGATGATACGCATAAGACTTCCTAGAAGGAAAAAGTAAAGAAACCAAAAGTTACCTTCAACCGTGAATCTTTATAATGATATTAAAACAAGAATAATTAAATAAAAAAAAAAATTTCCTTTGGAGTATGTATTTACGTACGAGTGTGACCTTTACAAAGTTGGAACTGACGGATGTATTAAAAAATACACAATAAATAAGAAGACCTTTTCAAATTCCAACCTTCCTAACACAGTACCTACCTATAATGTATTTCAGCAGACAATATTCCATTAAAAATGCTTAAGCGACACTTTGGTCAAAAATGAGTGAAAAATGCAGTTTTGATCAGTGTTTTTTTTGCATCAAATTCTCAGACTCTCGTTTGATTCTGAAGACTTTTGTGACTCTTTGGTTATCTAAAATATATTTTTAATTTGGGAGAGGGCTTGACTTAAGCAAGACAATTTCGGGACTTTTTGAGCTTTTTGTTGCTTCAGGTAACTCAGTGAGAGCTTTGAGTTAATTTTTTTTCCAATATCCAACCAGGTGCTGAAGACTTATGAATTTTATGATAAAATAATTATGATATACAATTAAGTTCTCTGGTGTAAACTTCTTAAATTGGCGCTTCAGCCCTTTTTGATTTTGCGGGAACGATATATTAAGTGATTAAGCATACATGTTTTATATTATACCTTATACATGTTTTTAATTACTGTGTATACTATATATATATATATGTATATATATATTGTTTTTAATGTAATTATCTCTTGCTCAAATATATTAATAACTGTACCTTTAAATAAAAAATATATATTATTATTATTGCTGTGTTGTAAACAATCTTTTTTTGAGTTTAACTAAACTTTTTCGATTTTTGCTATCTGATAGATAAGATTATTGGAAAATTTAAATAATATATTTTTGCTCGACCAATGAGTATAATCTATACATCGCTTTCCAATGGAAAAGTTATACCTTTAGCATTGAAAGGGTTAATGGTGAACAATGTGTCCTTATCGTCCATCTCTATGGCGTAATGGTGTAACCTCACTACACTGAATTGCCTCAACCCTTTATACCCCATATTCTTCTGTAACAACCTAAATTCAGTATTTACTACCCTCTAGGGCAGAGGTTCTCAAGCTGTGGGTTAGGGTGAAAACGAAAATCTCCGAAAGAACTAAATAAAATGTTTTTTTTCTGCATTTCTAACGAAATAATAATAAAATAAAATGATCTGCTTGTTTATTAAAATATGATTATTTAGAATTTGTTAAAAGAAGCGAGGCTAGTAGTCCACGGTGGTGTGTGGATACCAACCTTGATGCATGGCAGTAAGGCATGGAACTGACAGATGGATGTAAGTAGACTGAACGCTGGATGTAAGAGAGATAGGTAGCAAATAGGTAAACGTCGTTCTACAAAGTGGGCCAATGCTTTAAAGTTTGGGAATCAATGCCTGCTGTCTTTCTTTATACTTCAGCTTTTATGTACGCGAATTAGTATGCAAGACTTACATTATTTGACAAATATTAATTATTTCTTGGTGCTATCTTTTTCTGATGTTAATTATTTTGCGACAAGCGAACTGTTCGTCATTTTTAATGTTAAATGAGTTCCACTGGCTAAAGGTAGCGTGACTAGGCTCTACGCAATTGTAGAGTTTTGTAAGGTGGAAATAATTTGAGGAAGGGGAAATAGATGGGAAAGATGAAGGTTTTGAGGTTACTGGATATTCATATCTAGGAACTAAACATTGATAAAACCATATCAAGTAAGTTTAAGGGTCTTACAAGACTACTGAACTTTCAGCACGAAGCTACTGAGAGTGTCTTGTAATAATTACTTCAGAAGAAAAGTGTTGAACTATAAGATCTGGACTCATGGATTTTGCACAGAAATTTATAGCATCGCCAATGAGAAATTCCAGTATTAAATATATTTTTTACAAATTTCTCTATCATAAACGCCAATAATATTTTTCTTTTTCAAAATCCTAGAAAAAAAAAAATCTTTTTCGTGTAGCAAAAAAGGCAACTGTGAAATTTTCACGGCATTTTCTGCAAGATTTTTTTTTTCCATAATATTTTTTTTGGGCTTATAATTGCTGACAAAACAAACTGTTCAAATTTTACGAAACTAGGACTAAATAACTAGTCTGAAGGTTTTTGCTGCTTGAGAATACAGATTCTATTTTGTACAGTAATTAGTCAAGACTTCTACGTTATTACGTGGTGAAGATTTCTGTATATAAATAAAAATACAATATTTTCGATCTCGTTGTTTCAATGTTTATTTTTTTTACTTTATTTTATTTTACCAAGGCAAACATACATTTTTATATAAATGAAATGATTACTCTGCTGCACTAACTAGTGAAATTTCCGCTGATAATATATATTTTTAACCAAAATGGAAAAAAAAAACAATAATCAAAATATTAATAATAATTAATTAAACAACATATTGACAGTAAAGTTGATAACGACAATAATTGAATAAATGATCTATTAATTTGATTTCAAAGAAACACGAAGTTACATAAACCATATAAAAAAAAACATAATAAAATAATGTAAAAAAGGGAAAAATGCAAACAAAATAAAATAAAGAAGGAGAAAATAATAAAATTAGAGAAAAATAATTAACAAAGCTTAAAGATCTATAGTTAATACGATTGAATTACGTTACATTATTTGAAATGCTTATACCTAATTGTGGAAATTTTAATAAGTTCATAATTATAATCAAAGATGTCTCTAACATAGAAATCTATAATAATAGTTGTAATTAATACTCAAGATGTCGCTAACATCGGAATCTACATTTTTATGCTGTCGCCAGCCGTTTATTACTGAAGAAGTGATAATTGAACAGTATCCGGTTTCAGTACCTCCAAAGAGTCGACACCTACGAAATTTAGTTTCCTCTGGCCTCCATCCAATTATTTAGGTTTTGAATTTTCGAAAAAATAAATTGACTTGTAATATAATACTACCCGTGTCAATATAATACCTCCCAATGTTTTATTGTTAGTTGCACAATTTATCAAAAAAAAACCCACAATAATACGGTATGAAGACACCCACGTACGGTCAAGTTGGAAAAAATCATCTAATACTACAACACGTGTTCAGAAATAAAAACGGAATTCAAATCCCCTGACAGCAGCTGGGGAATCATTTACGTAAGGTAAAATAAACAAATAATCGCCGTTCTACAACTCTGAACTTTGCTAAACCGTTGTTTATTTCTGAATCAGTTTCAACCAGTGGCGGCAGACCTTTTTTAATTAGTTGGATTATAAACAAAAAAGGTAGACATTTTTTTATTTTGTAGGATTTAAGGTAGTTTTTGTGACATCCATGACCGAGTGGTAATCGTTTACGCTCTGTACCCGAAGTTGTCAGGTTCAAAGCTCACTACAAAAATAAAATTATTTAAATTTTAATTAGTAATTTTTTACCTCAATCGCGCCCAGATGAAAAACCACAATTCAGAATTAAAAAAATGATTGACATGACTTCAACCATGTTTGGTGATCTAAACTGTCAGAAATTTTCCAATCTTCCTCTATGTCATCTACTTCTTCTAAACTATTTCCTAAATTTTCACTTTTTTATATTTTTTGATGAGGATGCGATATTTTTACTGGCAGCAGTTGATCGCCCTATGTTTTTTCAGGGTTGTTTTTTTTTATTTGGAACAAATCTTACAAGTTAACAGGGTAGTGGCTCTACGTGAAAGGAATTGCCATCCTCATGGTTTATTTTAGGACGCGATATCACTGGCGGAGTTCGCGCTAATCCTATACACTGGAAGATGATAATAAAATATAAAAAGGAGTTATCTATACATAGAGGTATATAAAATATTGTAAGTAGTCCATACAGACGGAAACTTGAAACCGTGTTCCATTAAGCTCGGGGTGGTATGGAGTGCGGAGAGGGGGTTCCAACGTTCGGCGATGCTCTCGAATCACACCAAACATTGCCTAGCGTATTATAAGTGCGAAAAAAGTGGCGACGCAATGTGAAAGTTATTGTGTTTAAAATTTCAGCTTAGTACTTGTTTTTGTTTGATAAGCAGTTATTTTAATGAAACAAAAATACACTTTCCTTAGGAAGTTGAAAAACGCTACTTCGCCGGCTTTTCTAAACATTCGGAAATTGTTTTTTCTCGGTTTTTCGCTAGCCATATATTATGTATTGATAGCCATTTATAAGCCACTGTTTGGCCTAACCAATCTGTGGCTACAGTCAGCTCCAGTTAAGCAGAGCCACTTCACGTGTCGTATGAAATATACATATCTTTGGGTCTATAGGAAAAAGTTAAAATATAAGCAAAGTTAAAAAAACTAGTCTTACATAAGCAGGAATATCGACCATTATTTTTAATTTTAGTTTTTCCACTAAAAGTTACCAGTTTCATTCGTAATTATTCCGTTCGCTAATAATGTGGTTGAACGATTGAAACCGCTGAAAGTTCGTACGACGCCATGATAGTGTAAGTGCCTACGCAAAAAATAAGGATAAACAACTTGACCTTAACCACAAACTAATCTTCCTGTGAAATGCCAAACGATTCAGAGATGTCTACGTAAATAATAACATTGAATTTGACTAACAAAGTAACATAGCAGCTACCGGTAGTCATTAATAAAAAAAATACTTTATCTACAAAAGTTACCTGACTCCAGACTCTAGTCGCTCGCTCACATCCCGGCGAGAGCAAATAAAAACATGTTTATTTTGAATACGTTGACAGATATTATTAAATCATATCGTCGCCAGAAAGGCAAAAGGACTGAAGCACCATTTTGGGAAGTTTAAACCAGAGCGCTATTATAAGTCTTCAGTACCTGGTTGGATTTAAAAAAAAGTTAACTCAGGTAACTCAATGCTCTCACTAAGTTACCTAAAGCGTCAAAAAGCTGAAAAATGTTCCGAACCTTTGCCGCTTGAGTCAAACCTTTCTCCCAAATGGTAAATATATTTTAGATGGCTGAAGGGCCGCAAAAGTCTCCAGAATCAAACGAGAGTCAGAGCATTCGATGCAGAAAAAAAAAAGATCAAAACTGCATATTTAATCTTTTATTTATTTTGACCGGTCGGTAATTGAGTGGAAAAACGCGTCGAATTCCCCCAGGGCGTCGTGGGTTCAATTCCTCTGCTGGCTAGGTCCTCCATCATTGCACAAGCAACATTTTCCGCTTATTATGATGGCAGAAGGAATTTTTCAAATATTATCAGGTTATTCGTAATCAGGAAATTTTTGTCTTTCTTAAAAAAACTCATTTTGACCAAAGTGTCGCTTAAGCCCCGATTTAGAGCGCCTTTAGAGCGATGATATACTATGTTATATAAATAAAAATAATAATTTTTAAATAAAAATTATTTTATTTTAAATAATTTTATTTTCGAACCCCGTGATTTGATCCGTAGTCGAGCGTCTTAACGCGCCCTTGAGGTGATTTTCCCACAAAAACGGGCCTATAAAAGTTATCCATTTATTATTTTTAACTACTCGACAAAGTAGACCGTCATTCTTATTTCAGTTTATTTTCTATGTAACTTGTTGTACAGTATTCGTTATAACTGTTAAAAGTAACTCACTTAATTTAAGCGATGAGAAAAGCTCAGTATTTCGAATACTCGGTGACCTCGCAACGCCTGCGAAACTTTCTAGGAAGTTTGCAAGTCTGTGAAGCTCGGAAAACTTTCCAGTAAAAAGTTTGTTAGACTCTACCTCTAATGATGCACATAGGTCCGAATCGCGAGTTAAGCTGGTCAAAAATATTCCTGACTAAATAAATAAGATATTTGTTAATGTCATATATCGTCGCTGGAAAGGCAAAAGGGATGAAGCGACACTTTAGTAAAAAAATAGTCAAATATGCAGTTTTGATCAGTTTTATTTTCTGCATCAAATGCTCTGACTCTCGTTTGATTCTGAATAATTTTGTGGCCCTTCAGCCATCTAAAATATATTCACTTTGGGAGAAGACTTGACTTAAGCGACACAAGTTCGGGACTTTTTGTCGCTTCAGACAACTCAGTGAGAGCATTGAGTTGACTTTTTTTCAAAATCTAACTAGGTACTGAAGACTTGAATTTTTATTGTCAAAACGAAAAAAAAGTGCTCTGATGTAAACTTACTAATTTGGCGCTTTTAATAATTAATTTTTAAAATATAATAATTCTCCAAATTGGTACTTTTTCAATTATTTTTATAGCATCGTAAACTTTAGATTTCGTGATTTTTTTCTGAAAGGTAGTCTTATTAAATAGAATATTAAATTAATATTAATTTATTTATCAATAAATCAAATTTTCATCTCTGTTCCTCATTTCATATTTGCGCCTGTTTTTTTTTCTTTCTTAAGTGAATATCGCACAAGAGTTTCAACTATTCCCAACTGTTTGGAGCCAGTGGGACTATGGCATCTTTAATTGGGGTATGTTGTGAGGTCGGCGGTAGTAGGGAGGGAAAATAAAAGTACCTGGCTATTCAGACCTGGTCGCCAAACACGGCTAAAGCCATTTCAAGCAAAATTCAAGGAAAGTATTACTTTTTTTTAGAATTAACGAATTGGCGATGTATGGCCATCAATATTTTTGTAAATTAAAAACCACAGTGTCGAAGTGAATTATTTGTTTAATTAAAATTTATGTAACTCCTTTAACACTTAAAAATTTGGTTATCATTCGTTTGTATATTTTTCTTCATGTAATTTTCATAGTTCTATTCCATAATTATAGTCAAATTGAATACAACTCAACAGTGTGGGCACCAAGTTATGTTATTCATTCCCTTACAATAGAAAGAGTTCAAAATACATTCTTAAGATTTATTAACTTCAGAATGGACATTTTAAGGGAATGTATCAATTACGATTATCTTCTTTGTCACCTTAATTTATTGAGATTGTCTGAACGGAGTGAATAATTAACGACTTGATTTGCTTATACACAATTATAAATTCAATGATTGACAGCCCTGAATTATTAAACTTGATTTCATTTTATGTTCCAAGCAGGACTGTTACAAGGCAGTACCTACCGTACTATTGTAGCAATTCTGCTTCAACCTCACATTTCAACACGCCTATGCGACGAATACAACATTTGGGAAACATATACTCCGATGTCGCTGATATATTTAACACGTCAATATAAAACTATAAGTTTAGTTTAGTACAGTTGTTATCATCTGGTAGAGCTAAACTAATAGTTAGACCTGTTACTTAGTATTATTTTTTTCTTTTCTTTTACAATATTTTGAACCTGTTATTTTTTGAACATTATTAATTATTTTTGTATCTGCTATTCAATACTCTTTTTTAATTTTATTTTACATAATTTTTTGCACTTATGAGGTTATTGCTTAAAAAAAAATGTATGTAACATGTATGTAAAAGCCTGTAACGGGCGTAAATAAATAAAATAATGCTTTTCATAAGATTTGAACATCTTTAAAAAAAATTTTGACCAGTTAAAATTTCGATTCGTAACTCATGTGCGCTGCAACGAATAACTGTTATTTTTTATTCACGCCAAGGTAATTTATTCCATGCATACATAATGGGGTGATTGATGTCCAACTAGGAGAGGGGAGGTTGAATATTTGCTATGACGTGTTTTATAGCAACCATTTTAATCCGCACCGCAAACTGCTGGTCATTGGGGTGTTATTCGCTGTCCGTACTCTGTCATTTTCATCAAATGAAATGTGTTTGCATTTTACGGTCAAGGCACTAAAAATTGAATTTCAAAATCGGAGTATTACATTAGTAATATTAACTGAGAAGCAGAAAAATTGTTTGAGTAAAATCTAAAGAAAATACAACACTCGAATGATGAGCTCTGGTGTTATGCAATTTTTACAGTTTTTTCTGTTTACCATTTGTAGATCACTCTAATAATTTTTGGCGTACAAAGTCTTTTCATTGTTACCTATAGAGGTTTGAAACATGGTCCATGGTCTGTCAAAAAAAAGAAAATAAGCCTTACTGTATGTTTCTTTTTTAATTATTTTTTTTCCAGTATGTGTTGGGAAAAGTCGGGAAAAGTCAGGAAGTGTAAAATACCTTTAAATGAGAACGTCTGTTGGTTTAAAACAGTTAAAACCTTGAACTATGAGTTATAGCGCCATGAAATTTGAGGAGGTTTTTCTTTACGAAATCATTGGGCAAAATAGATATTGAATAGCAAAATGGTAAGCGTTAGAAAATAGGGTTAAAATTATGGTTAAACCGCGTAATAACTATAAAAGTGTGAAATAAACGACTTTGTATAAACTTCTTAATCTACTAAATTTTGTTTATTTATGCACTTTGTTAAGGTAATATATTTTGTTGACTTAAGAATATATTTTTTTAAATTTTACTACACTGTTTTTAGAAGACACCCGTTACAAGGTGAACAAATTAGTTTTAGAAAAAAAAAACAATGGAATAAAGTAAAAAAATTGGTATTATTAAATCATTAAATGGGATTTTACTCCGAATTATCAGTTTTAAAATTAATATATATTCTTATGTTTCTTTCACAGTGAATACTGCACGAGAGTCCATATTGCTCCCAACCGCCTAGAGCCAGTGGGACTATGGCAGCCACAATCAGAGTATGATACGCTGAAGGCAGTGTATCCCAGAAGATGGGTACAATAATTCCACACAGGGAAAAAACAGGCCTATTCAGACATGGAGGGTTTTTTGAAGGAAGGAGTGAACTTGGGTCTTGAGCTCATGTTGAAGGACTGGGAGAAACACAGAGGCCGGCAAACTAGATTATTGAACATAAAAACTAAAAGCGACCCGTTCTCATGTTGTCAACCGTGTACAAATGTTGGGCGCGCGTTCGTTTCCCGACAATGCACCCCAGGGATCAATGACGCAAGTTCCTCGGGTTTGAAATACCTGTAGAACCACCTTCCTCTCCTCCACCTACTTAGTTGTGTTACTAAACTAAAACTGTTTATATATTGTTACCTTACAGTATATAGAGTGGTACCTATCCAAGGCAGTGTAGTCCGTTTTTGATGATTTCTCGGACTCGGCAGACCTAGGCGTGGCTAGAACCAAGGCTAGGGTATTTATACTTCCATTCATAGCACATGTCGACATAATGTTTTGTTTATTTGTATAACCACTTTTTCACAGTATTGTTATCAACAATAGCATATAACCTAAAAAACCGTTTAGTTGTGTCGAGTTTAGTCGCATATGAAAACATGTGGGCGGAGTTCCCGGAGACGCGGGAGACCAAGATCATCCTTACAGTACATAAAAGCGGTGTGTTATTTTTGTGGTGTTCGACATAAAAACCCGTAGAAAGTGATTTATCGCAAGATTGTATAGGTTGGGTAAAAATAATTAGTTCTCTCTCCATACATTGTTACTCCAAGATTGTCACACTTTATGTATTATATTTATCATCAGTAGAGGACAATTTGTAATTGGCATGATTTGTACTTTTATTATTATATATGTTTTAATTATTGTTGATTTGATGTTAATTTTCCCAAAAATAAATAAAATAAAATAAAAGCGATGTTCTGATTCTGAATGGTGGTCTTTCACCAGGGCGATACTTAGAGTATCCACCACTCCGAAACGTCCCGCAAATATACTTTATATTATGTTTTATGAATTAAATGTGTTATGACACATATTAATTAAAATAATTGTTTGCGTACGCCGGGCTTGAACCCGCAACTTCTGGATTGGTAGTTGAGCCTCTTATCACTCGACCACGGAGGCCATCAGATATCATTATCAGACATCTTAGTCGATAATAAAGCACTTTATTTCACTTTCAATTTTAACATCACCTTACTTGATATATACCAGATCAAAAGTTTAGTACAAGCTACAAATTCCTAACCTTGTTCCAGTTCTTCTGTATCAAATCTGTTGGTGAAATTTTTGTCAGAATCGAAAACGAGTCTGGCGGTATTGCTGCCAAGATATCTCGATATGCTCGACCCGGGGCGTAAATTCACATCGAACGGGTGCTAAATTACAAACCAGTCTCGCCTGCGGAATGCAAATAAGTAAAAACGACTTACATAACACACCCTATCTCGTCGGGTGCAAGAATCTGACTGCCAAATTCACTATAACTTATTCAGATAGCTGAAGCTAGAGGAAAAAATAAATCTCGCACAAATAAAAGCAAAGAAATTAAGAATCTGTCCAAATAAGCTGCGATGAAATACCGAATGTGTTTCCAGCTTCAGACAAATTCGGAAAATAGTGAACTGTAAACGATAAACTATAATACTTGATGGAAGTGTCTACTTGCAGCTTATGGAAAGATTGTGGAATAAAGGGAAAACCGGAAACCATTCACTCACCGATTTAGTCGAAGTAAAGTTAAGTAAGCCGAAGAAACAATTCACGAAAAACCACACTTAGTTTAGTCTTCTTATTCATAAAACACCACATTTATTTTATATGTATTTTTTGGAGACCAAAAGAACGAACAGACGAACAAGCGAAAAACCAACGAGGAAAACTTTTTTAGAAAATAGAATTATTCTCAAAAAATTCAGGCCGTGTGAAATATTTCGAAAATGATCTTCAACGATTACTCCAGCTAATTTGGCACAGAGGGTGAATAATGTAAAGGTTTCTCTTTCCCATCAACGTCGATACGTTATTTTGGAGAGAATTACAAACCGTGTACAAAAAATATTCAATACCTAATTACGCAAATGAATAACCTAGAAAAAAAGGACTGAAAGGTACATGTGTTATAATATAATCCCGATTAGATAATACTTGTATCCATAACGGTAGTAAAAAAGCACTTACTGCTTGTATAGCCGAATGTATCCTCCTCTTCCTTGTCCGCATCCTTTTCTTCCTTCGTCCTCTTTAAATTTCCAGCGCTGGCTCGATCGATCTAGGGAGAAAAAAATATTTTGTAAAACAACCACTGTTTTCGATGAACCCTGAATACATTATTGTCTGAGTCAAGAACACATTTACTAGAAATTTTAAGTCTTTCCAAATTTGTGTACCATTTAATAAGATACTGGTTAGAAATTCAATTATAATGGGATTGCGCAGCTTTTGCAAAAGACGCATGCGTTTTCTACCCGTTTATAAAAAAACATGTCACAAGAAAAAATATATTTAATAACAGAAATTTTATGATTATCATTTCTTATTATGGAATGGTATTACTAATAATGTTTTTCTAATTATGTATGAGCTTTACTCAAAATATCTCTTTGACTTTACCCGAAAAAAATAGTTTGATTGTTAAAAATCCAATTCTTTTGTTAGCTTATATTTTGTCCCGAAGAAGCAAGGACGCTTCTTAGTGGTCAAAACCAATTATTTGTTCAATTTAATCTAAAAAAAATACATAACACGAAATTGGAAAAAAAGCAACAGAGAAAGAACAGCACATACATAACAATGTAATGAAGCAATGACAGAAAAAGAACAAAAAATACGTAGGAAAGAACATTCAAATCAAAGCCAAAGTCGGAAAGAATGACAAAAATCACCTAGACTGGTACCAAAAATTTCAAGACCATTGCTTGAAGTAACAAGTCTCGACATTCTGGACAGTGGAGAATGATACTCATAATTAGAAGAGTGATGATTGAGGAACAGAAATTCATTGTTTCTAAGTATACGGTTAGAAATGTTGAACTGGATGAGTTGCAACAAAGAAAGTGAATCACAATTAATAATTTTGAAAATGCAAATTAAATCAAAATTACTACTTAATATGTTTATGTTCTTATATGTATCTTTGTCGGTCATTAAAGCTGTATGGTATTTATAAAAAAAAGCATTGTCACAAACATACCTCAACTCCTTTGGCGGAATAGGTCCTTCCTTCCAGCTCCCTCCTGTCTTCTTCGTCATCATCATCACTATCCTCGTCATCAGAGTAGACGATTTTCTCTTTCGTCTCAACCACAGGAGGTGGTGCGACTGCAGGAGGCTTTCCGCTTCCGAGAGATTTCGAAGGACTAGGTGGAGCTGCCGCGATTGATTTGGCCGGGCTTGGTACAGCCCCGGAAATATCAGCAGGCTTAGCAGGACTTGCAGGAATCGGAAGAGAAAGAGGCTCATTCACAAGGATGCCTTTAAGGCTTCCCGGGGTGGCTGGCCTGCTCACTGGCTTCTCGTAAATGGGAGGTGTATCGGGCTCTGTCACCTGAAAAAAAATGCAAAATTAGATTATGAAGGTGGTGAAATGTCAAGTGCCGGATACAAGAAAATATGTTTTACTCTCAGAGCAATGATATACCAAGAGGGAGCGCTGGTGTGGTTAGGATTGATGATTTTTTCCTGATTTGAGCGTGGCTAGGGTATTTATCTATCCATTTATAGACATATGTTTTTGTTTATTTGTATAACAGCTTTTTTACCGTATTGTTATAAACAAAAATATAGGATATAACCTGTAAAACCGTTGGGTCCTGTTACGTCGCATAAAAAACGTATTAGGCGGAGTCGACAGAGATACGGGAGACAGAAAATATGCTTACATACCTTAAAGTGGTGCTATATTATGTGACAACTTGTCTTGTCTCTTTCTCTCTCACGGTTTACGACGTAAAAAACCGGAGAAAGTGATTAATCGTAAATTTTTATAGGTTAGGCAAAAATATTTAGCTCTCTCTCTATATATATATTCTCAGAAATTAGACTACCAGAAAAAAATAAAGCCAATACACAAAATAGCTGACTATATAAAGGGATGAATTCTTATAATGCTCTGCCGGAAACCATCAAAGTTATGCTCATCAATAAATTCAAAATAGCCTGTAAAAAATATTTAATATGTATATGAATCAAAATAATAAGTAGTATATAAGTTAAAATATTATAAAGTTAAGAAGAAAATGAAATAATTAGCCACTTGTAAACTTGAATGTACAAAGTAATTAATATACAATAAATAAAACTAAATATATTCTTGCTCTGAGTTTATACTGTAATATGAATCCATTCCATTTATTATTTTTTGAACAACTTAAAAACAAATCTAGTTTGGTCCCGTTTATTCGTACATACGTATATCATTATTTAATATACGGTTCGAGTCTGAAAGTCAAAACACTGCAAATTATTATCCCGTTTTCCCGTGTTATTTTATCTCCTCCTATTATTTCCAGAAACCAGATATGTTTCATTAAGTTGAGAGAAATTATTCCCACGTCTAAACATGACGATGTTACCTACATACACACATTCACGAATAAGGTTAAAGTATATCAGTAATATCAAGTAATACACGTGGTTATTTTTTATGTGAAATCTTATGTTACTTTTGGGTATATTACGTGCAAAGTCTAGAAAAGTAAGCGGCTAACGTTGGTCTTGAAGAGACTAAATTATATTACAAAGGAAACAGTTCTTTCCACAAATGAACGAATTTTTTTTTTGGGAAAAAAATCTTCTAGCAGTACCTATTAAGGCTCAGCACCCAACAGTGGCGCTAAACGTCACTTTGTAGCATTTTAATACAAACAATACAATGCACATGACTTGTTTGTAAATTCTACATGGGCAAATACAATGAAAGTATCTAAGGTTTCCAGTGAATACAATTTTTATATAACTGTAATCTTTTAAATTCTATGAAAACATGCTAAAATGTCCGTAAAAGGTGCAGTTTGAAAATCAGCGAAGGCGTTTTTCAACCTTTTTCCTGAAGTTCCAGTTTGCATTTCATATAGAATTTAAAAGAATACAGTAAAATAGTATTATTCACTGGAAGCCTTAGACATTTCCCTTACTAAACACAAAACAATACAAATAAATATATCGTAGTATCGTTTGTATTAGAAAGTCAAAATGTGTGTATTTTTTAATATGAAATTTTCATTATTTATATATTAGGTGCACAACTTTGCTTCCGCCGTTTTCCTATAGATGCCTTTGCGGTAAGTTGTGGTCGAAAAAAATAGATCATAGACGCCATGCCAAAAATAAATAAATAAAACAGCTGAAATTTAAGTTATTATTATATGGTGATTGTGTCCTGCCAGAAGTGACCTGCATGTTGTAGTATATTTATATAAAATAGGAATTAATATTAAGTTGAAATTAAAATTTGTAGAGCGCCCTTGAGGTGATTTTTCACAAAAACGGCGCTATATAAATTATTATTATTAATAATAAACTTAGGCATCTGTCAACATAATCCCTTAGAAACATAAGTCGTTTTCTGCATGCATCATAAAGTTATTCTCGATTGAAAATGTCAGTTTACCAGCCAAATTCTCGTCGTTTGCGGTAGGTTTTTAGTTCTATGCTTCGTTCCAATATGAAGAAATCTGCGGGTGAGGCTCATCGAATGCTCTCAAATACTTATGTTAAGGTCACTATTAGTGAAAGAACGTATCGTGAGTGGTTTCAACGCTTAAAAAACGGTGATTTTGACGTAGAAGACAGGAATAGTGGTGGAAGAGAGAAAGTTTTCGAAGATTCAGAATTGGAACTAACTAACTAACCATCACGCCGTTTCCCCACAGGGGTAGGCAGAGAGGACGGACCGCCATATAACTCTGTCTTGGCACACACTCCTTACTTCATTTACATTCATACATCGTCTCATACATACTCTTCTGTTATTCTGACTCTTTACATGACTCGATTCAAGTATTTGATTTACTTGATCGTGCCATGTCTTTCTCGGGCGTCCTCGACTTCTTCTTCCATTCACTTTCATCAAATATTCTTTTCACACTCTTTTCTTCGTTCATTCGCTCTACATGCCCAAACCATCTAAGCGTCCCTTTCTTGATCCTATTCATTACGCTCACATCAGCCTTGCATTCTTTCCGGATATCCACATTTTTAATACGGTCACACATGGTTTTACCGCACATACGTCTCAAAGATCCATGCCTCACTGCCATACATCAGGGTTGGTATAAGAACTCCATTGTAGACTGCTAGCTTCGCTTCTTTGGACAATTTCTTATTTGCGCCAACATCAATGGAGTTTCCTGCATTCACCCTTCTTTCAATATCCTTATCAGCCTTTCCGTCTCTCGTAAACATACTTCCTAAATACACAAACTCATCCACTTACTCCAAGTATTCATCATTCACAACTATATTTGTACGCTGTTCTCTTACTCTCTCTTTCAAACACCATAACCAAAAAACTATTCTTCTTTCGAAATATATCTTCAGCATCACTCCGACGAAAGCTCACCATTTAATAAAGCTCCCGAAAAAACATGTTTTGTGACAAAATTAAGTCTGGCGTATGCGCCGAAGCGCGTGCACGCTTTTGTAGGGGCTGATCGCGTCTTCGCGTGTTCGCTGAGTTTTGCTACCCCTCTTCTAAAACGTACGGTAAGGTAGTCGGTATATGAAAGGAAAAGCAAGATGGCTGCCTCCTGAGACTTTGAAATTAACGATCGTTGTTTACCGTCGTAGTACAATTAAAAACAAATTATTTTGGTAAAATTTATAGTGGAAGAAGCCCGACTGAGTCGTTTATTTTGATTAATTGTCACCACACGATTAAGGTCTTATTTCGGAAAACAACTTAAACATCATTAAAATGCCGAGACAGTGACGGCGTCTGTTGTAATTTCTCTCTCTTTTTCACAAGCGGCATGTGAAATTAATACAAGCTAAAACTTAGCTCTCAGTAGCAGAACTATCTTGTTCAAAATCGAATTTGTGTTTTGATTAGTTTAAAAATTTGTAAATATTTTTTTTACCGATTTAAAAAAAAGTAGGTAAGTATCCTAAAAGGATTTTTTTTTGATTTTTCTAAGATTTTTTAAAATAATGTATGACGCATTTGCCGTGGTCTTAAGTAAACATCGGATTATATGCAATTGGATATGTACAATGCATATTTGATCTTTTTTCATCGTTAAAATATGTCTGCCATTTTATTGTTTAAAATTGTGGTAAAAACTTTGCGATTATTCTGCATGTAACTCCCCGTCACCTCCCACCCTCCTCCCACGAATATGAAATGTGAAAAAAAATCTAGAGTTCAGCTGTATACCAGAATACTGAGGTTCGTTTAGCATCCCTCCATTCAAATCAAAAAAGGAAAAAATTGTATAAATTTTAGGTTTCAATTAAACATGCAAAATTTTGATTTGTTTCCGGTTGTATAGTTTATATAGGACTTGAAAGTACGTATTTAAGAATTTTAAGTGCATATGATTGATACTAAGAGGTGTTTGAAGGGCCACAAAAGTCTTCAGAATCAAACAAGAGTCAGAGCATTCAATGCAAAAAAAACGACTTAAATTCCATATTTCTGTGCATTCCATGGTAGGTGGTTTTTCTCTGCTATTTGACTGATCACAAGTATACCCACGCACTGGCTTTGCCTATGTGGGATTTTTTGTTATGGCTACATTATACATTAGTATATATATAAATATGTATGTATATATTTATATATATATATATATATATATATATATATATATATATATATATATATATATATATATATATATATATATATATATTTATATATATTTATTTATTTAAAACAAATAGCCTGAAAATATTTGAAAAACTCCTACTGCCATCACAATAAGCGCAAGATTTTGCTTGTGCAATTATGGAGGACTTAGCTAGCAGAGGAATTGAACCCAAGAAGCCCGGGTGGGAATCCGACGCCTTTGTCCAGTCAGATACTAACCGGTCAAAATAATCACAACAATAATCAAACAGTTTAAAATGGTGACCTAGAAACTCATTTTTTAAACTTTTTTGACCGTCATAGTATCATGTCTTGTATTGAATTCGGTCAAGGGCTTGGTCTAAAATAAATTAAGGAAAAGGTATTTTAATATTGTATCTCACCTCAAAATCAGGTGTCTTCGGTGGTTCTGGTGCCTTCGCCTTTCTGATGCTCGCAGTCGGAGATGGGGCCTGGCTCTTGACAGAAGCCTGAGGGCTTGCTGGTGGCGGGGCCCTGCCCGAGGGGCTGGCGGAGGCCCTGATGGCGGGGCTCACGGGGACCTTCGTCGAGGGACTGGGGTCTGTCTTGGCCGGGGGGCTCTCACTTAAAGTGTCGGTGGAACTGTTGATTTGTTTCTGGCTGTCGATGTCACTGGAGTCGGTGTTCTGAGAAAAAAATAAAATTAGATAATATTTATACTGCTAAACGAGTGCTGGTATATAGACTTTCCCTAAAATCAATGACATTAAAAACTTATAGACACCTTGTAGAACTCTCAAAGTGGCAAGTTAAAGATACGGTAATTGCCTTACTTTCGATTAAGCGGATTTAGTATTAAGCTGTCACTCTTCGTTTGAGGTCGTGTGTGATAATAAAGTGTTTCCATATAACTCTGTAAACACTAGTAAAAGCCAAGGAATAACATTTCATTCGTTAGTACACGCAAAATACTTATTATTTAAAACAATTTTTAATAACGATTATTTCCACTGTTCCTCGAAAATTTTAAGCACTATTAAAGAGAGTGAGATGGTGAACGTAGCAATACATTAACACATTAGTATAAGAAGGACAACCTACTGGCAGTAAATAATTTTATAGGACGTTCCATATTCGTTGATATATCGCCCGGTCGTATATCTATTTGGTCCATTCAGACATATTCATTGAATGTCTACCTTTGTCATAGATGACCAATGTTTGAATTTAACGAGAACGTACAAAAAATGAACGTACTTGGCACATTTTGTGTAAATATTCTAAGACAATAACGTGTCTATTGTTTGTGATATCATTACCTAAAAGTAAAAATATGTTAATTTACCCTTTTATTAACACTTATTTTCACCATTTTGTTCAAATATAATAAAATCAATCGATATTTAGGTGAGTTATAATATGTTATTTTGGTGAACCTATTTTTTTTTTCTATTGAAATTCTCAGCATTTTGGCACACTATTGAACAAATGTCCAGCACTAAAATGGTTCATATGGAATATTTTTTACTAGGAAATACATATACGCTTTGAAAAAACCCACTCGTTGTCGCCTAGGGATCAAATTTTAGGCAATAATATGAAGCTTAAGTATGTGTAGATATATATACGCAGGAAATCTGTGTCTAATAGAGGTCACCTTTTCATATTCTGTTATCGGCGTGCAAAAAAATATTGATAATAGGTGATTTTTTATTTTCGATGGACACTAGGCGTCTGAGTGATCAGATCTGTTTATTGATAAAATATTTTAAAAAAGCGCAAATTTACAGCAATTGTTTGGAATATTGATTTAAAAAGAAAAGATTAAGAATATCGAATTTAAATATGAATGTTTTTTTTAATGTTTTTTCGGGATGGGTGGTTTCTCGGGTAGCACAATAAAGAAACCACCTTCATTATATTGTCGTAGCTGGTAAAACGTACGCAGAGGTGGCTGATGTATTAAACTGCATGGAATTTAGATACACTAAGGCTATAATATCGTATATCTTCAATCGATATTGATATAATGTAATCAGACAAATACAATGTAAGTACTGTTTATATTTACTTTAAATATGAGCAAATAATTTGCACTTGTATAACTGTAAAATGCTTGTTTACACGTAAAAGCCCGCTTAGTATGTTAATAAATAAATACAAAAAATACTATAAAAGTGCACAATAAATTTAATCATGTAATTATACCATAATACTGGGAGTAACCCAATAATTAGGAAATTTTATGGAAAATCTAGACATAACAATTAAGATGGGAAAACCTAAAATAAACTCATTAATAATCAGTATTCACCAACCTTGCATTATATAAATACATCGTAAAATCATACTTAGAGAAAAACAACTGTAACCCATCTTAAATAAAAATTCATACCAGATAGATTTATAAAAGAGTAAACTAAAAGTAACTTGTAACAAGTAAAATCATGCAGCAATACTGAAAAATATAATTAAAGTAGAATCATGGTTTACTACCTCTGACACCCCAAAAATAGTATATAAGCCATAGAATAAGAACAACTTGTACTAGTCTGAAGATGGCCGTTATAGGCTGAAACCGGTCCAGTCAAAAAATAAAAAGTGGAATAAAGTTAAAAATTTGTTTTTATTTAATTATTACAAAAAAAATTTGGATTTATTGAGAATAATGTTTGATTTTGGACGCGCGACCTCTGGAATCAAAAGACAAAGCTAGTGCGGCTTGGTTTTGGAGCTAGTCAAATTATTGTTACAATGTGCAATCAATATACGTTTGGAATAAACTCTCAGTATTGCCCTACTGAATGACCTCCAGCAAAACACATCCACATTATAAATGGCGGCATATGCTTGAGTGAATCTATTTGTAGATTTGAATAATTAGCCATTCCTCACATTACCTTCTGGCTTTGCTTAGATTAAGACATCCCATGTTCTGTTTCTTCTTTACCAAATCAAGGTGTTTTCCTTATCAGCGTTATATTTCACGAGTGAAAATGGATGAGCGAGTTCGTTAAATCCAATCGAGTTTACCGATACATTGATTAAATATGTCCTCTGTAAGAAGCACGTCCAAAAAGCTTTCAGTTTAAATAAGTGGGATTTTTTTTTATTCTATCAAAAAATATCGTTATACTTTTATGTGATTTCCGATCAAAAAGCATTACTTTGATATGTTTCGCTTGATAAATGATCAACGCTGTTAAGAGGGATTTGTTTGCTTTGGTTAAACCACCCGTAAACAGAAGGGGATGTTTCAACTAACGGGGTGGTGATTGCGAAAGGAAACAGACAGACAGGTGGAAAATAGGTATTTTAAATTAGACAAGCGAATTTGCAGGTACATCGATAGAGCATAAACACCTGTTAATTAATCACAGAGGCTGAGCAAGAATCGCAAAAAGTCGGAGCATGCATAGGCGGTATCCGAAAATCTATCCCAACATAAATCATACAGTCGCCGGAAAGGAAAATGGCTGAAGCGCCATTTTGGGAAGTTTACATCAGCACCTTAAAGCTTTTGTCGTTTTACAAAAGTCTTCAGTACCTGGTTGGATTTTGAAAAAAATCTTACTCGGGAAACTGAGTGCTCTCACCGAGTTACCTGAAGCGACAAAAAGCTGAAATAATTCCAAAATTGTGTCGCTCGAGTCAAACCTCCTTCCAAATGGTAAATAAATTTTATATGGACGAAGGGCCTTAAAAGTCTTCAGAATCAAACGAGAGTCAAAGCAATCGATGCAGGAAGAATAATTGATCAAAACTGCTTGCTTAACTCATTTTCGACCAAAGTGTCGCTGAAGCCCTTTTACGTTTCCAGCGATTATTAAAGGTATTTTAAAAACTGTAAATACCGCACAAGAGTCCAAGCTGCTCCTTAAGGTCTAAAGCCAGCGGGAATATGGCATCCCCAATTTAAGAGTTTTGTGAGGAGGGTAAGGCTATGGGAAAAATTCACCAAACACGGCTAAAGCCACTTCAACCTGCGTTTCGATTCTGAATGGTGGCCTTTCACCAGGGCATTACTGAGAGTATTTACCACACTGAAATGTGCAACTAATACAATATAATGAAATTAAAAAATAACTTCGTATGATACCACGGATATCATTTTAATTTTTATGAACATCCAATTTTGCTTAGCCTAAGCATCATTAGGGTACAAAATCAAACTATTTCTAGTATATTATACAACGTTATTTTTTCATTTCTTTAAAGATGTAGAGCCACAAAATGATTGCTTTATATATATTATTTAAATGAATAAATTACATTTATTTGCGAACGCTTTGATTTGAATCCGTGACCTCTGGATTCGTAGTCAAAGATTTTAACCACTTGGCCACGGAGGCCGTGTTTTCGCTGTGGGACAATAAATTCCCTTATACTGAAAAAAAAAACTGTTTTAATTGTACAGATATAAGTTTATTGCCGCCGTCGAATGGCATTTTGGAATGACTCACGCAGTGATGGTTTTCTGTCGACATTATACCAATCGGATCTGAAAGAGTGATTTGGGATGTTACTTAACTTTAGTTAAATTACGATTGGATCGACTGAACAAAACATTTGATTCATCTTTATCAAAATTAGATCGAATGAACGCTGGTTAGCTTTTTCTGCGGAATGAAGAACAATTAACGTTTTAGGCATCATTGTAATGAACAAGAAGACATGTGTATAAAAATAAAGGGTACCTTTTTGGCATATTTCACTTGAGGTTTTGTAAAATAGTGATACTGAGAGCATTTGCCACCCTGTATACGAGGCTTCTTCAAAAGAATATGTATTAAATTTTGCGTTAAAAATGGAATAAAGTGCTCCAACGCATTGAAAATGTTGACTGTGGCATTCGGCGAGTCTACTTTGTCTCAAAAAAGTGTTAATAAGTGGTACAAGCGCTTTACAGAAGGCCGAGAAGATGTTAATGACGATGAGCGTCCTGGAGTTGTGGAAAAACAAATCGTGGATTTATTCTTTGATTCATTTTTTTCAAAAGTAAAAAATCGAAGAACACACAAAAACGTGACTAACCTTTCCAGTTGTCAAAAACAAACCACTAATCCAAAATGGCTGATAATGCTAACATATGATAAACATATGTGTACCAACATAACAAAACAAAAAAAAATCGATAATCGAATGTACACAGCCCGCGAAAATTCAAAATTCACCTTTTCTTTTGAACAGGCCACGTATATGTTCTTTAAGTGGTAGATACTCTAAGTATCGCCCTGGTGAAAATCCACCACTCAAACGAAACGTTGCTAAAAATGGTTTTAGTTGTGTTTGGTGACCAGATCTGAATAGTCAGGTACTTCCCGACCTTCCTCTTTCCCATCTCTATTCCCTCACCACTACATTTAGCACAACACGCCCCAAATGGGGATGTCATAGTCTCACTGGCTCCAGACGGTAGGGAGCAGTTGGGACTCTTGTGCGGTATTCACTGTATCGTCGCTTCATAGGTAAAAGGGCTGAAGCGCTATTTTGTAACTTCAGTACCTGGTTGGATTTAGAAAAACAAAGAAAACTCAATGCTCTCACTGAGTTACCTGAAGCGACAAAAAGCTAAATAAGTCCCAAATTGGTGTTGCTTGAGTAAAGCCTTATCCCATATGGTAAATATATTTTAGATAGTTGAAGGGTCACAAAAGTCTTCAGAATCAAACGAGAGTCAAAAAACCCGATCAAAACTGTATATTTAACTCAATTTTGACCAAAGTGTCGCATAAGCTCTTATTTTCCTTTCCAGCGACGGTATTTACACATTTTTAATGTATATTTGATTGGGTGGTAAAACAATACATATTTCAGATTTGTTTACACGAATTGTGATAACTAAAACGCGTATTGAAATTTTGGTATTTTTGTCAATAAAAATCTTGTGCTGTTTTCAAACCATCGTAAAACTCAAAATTATTGTATTTTCGTAGAAAAAATCACTTTGTCGTTTGACATATTTCAAGAATTTGTCAATTTAAACGTTTTGTCTCTTTCAATCCATATTATCCGTCTCTTTCTCTTTGTTCCTTTGTTTTAATTTAAATATTATTCTATTATTTTCTCATTGTTTTGCTATTTTTTTTCGTATTTTGTTCTTCCTCTGTATATAAATATAACCATGCACTTTATATTTTTTGTATAATTAAATTTTGTACCCCGATGGTGCTTAGACTAAGCGAAGCCGATCGGCAATAAAAATAAAAATAATATCCGTGGTCTTATACAATTTTTATTTTATTTATTTTTCAAAGTTATTGTGTTTTCCGCTGCATTCAAAGCTAAGGGTCTTAATTTTAACTGAATAAAGGAAGTCTTTTGGTACTCGTGTTACAACGGCGAAGGGCAATAAATAGGTTTTAATGGTTTTATTTTATTTTTTATTTTTTTTAACAGGTTTTTTAATTTTACAGACAGTTTGATAATGCCCTGAGAAGGCAAAACAGCTGTAATACGTAAAAATAATTACATCGCAGTGCTTTTTACTAAAAATTGTTTTAAAAAAAATTAAAAAACAATAATAATTATTGTTTAAATAAAATTAAAAAACCTAAAAATTAAAATGGAGTTCTACAAAATAAACTTTAAAACCATAAATAGGTTTTAATGGTGTTCAGATATTATGCTGTTGCTGGAATACAATTTACAGTGGAACATTTCGAGAGTGCCAAATCCTTGAATTCATTAATGAGCCAAGTCCAAACATTGACCCAATTAACAAAATCCGAAGCTAATCTAGTCGTTGTTTGCAAGATGAAAGGGATTTAATATTTCAAAGAGCGGCTATTAATGCGGGATTTTTTCATGTACCCATGCAAGTACATCAGATTTACTTATTTCATTTCGTAAGACATCTATCGTGAAATACATAAAGATTAGAATCAATGAAACGGACGGACATTTATCAGAAGTTCTATCAATGTGTTTGCAGTCAAAGTTAGTTACCAAACCGTGATTTATGGAGCGATTTATACATATTTAGATTAGATTGAATAGCAAATTGAATTCATATATTATTTAGTGCGAGTAAAGTAATATGATAACATACATATATTGACTCATTTGGTTATAGTTCGACCAGGGAATTTAATTTTGAGAGAAAATATAAACTATGTTTTCTACGTTTTAATTTTCATTAAATAATAAGTTTGTATAAGACCACCGATTTTATTAAAAAAAATATGACCGACCGGTTTCCCTTGAGCTAAGCATCATCAGGGTAGAAAATTAAACTAAACAAAAAATACATAGTGTGTGGTTATATATACTCGTACATTCAGATGGAAAACACAATATAAAAAAAAGAAAAGTAAGAAAACAAAAGTATAACATTGAAATAATAACAAAAGAACAGAGAGAAAGAGATAGATAATATGAAATGAAAGAGGCAAAACGTCAACTGAGAACGTGATAAAATAATAATGAGAAATTTTATGAGTTTGCGGGAAATATACCTTATATTAAACTACTGGACAAATTTAACTGATTCTTAAGAATATTAGTATTAATTTTAATAGTTTTCTTTATTTCTAGTAGTACACAAATATTTAATCTTTTGCCATGACCGATATTTATTAGACAGAGTTAATATATATTTAAAATCTGTCTAATTAATTACTGGTAATGAGAACGGGTTGTTTCTCCGACTCGCTTTTGTGTAAGTCGGCTCGTATGTGGAACGAGCTACCGTCATCTGTATTTCCTCCTTTTATTTAATTTTGGCCTCTACGGCTCGCATTAATAAATTCCTTCCCACAGCCCCTTTCTTGACCCGCCTCACAACGTTGCCCAGCCTGTGCTCTTGTCTTGTACCCGCACGAGACAAATAGTATTTTGTAAGGTGTCACACAAAAAAATAAGTCTGTCCAACTCACCCAGGGTAGCAAACTCTGCACCAGGAATGTGACGGGGTCTCCAGCCGCCCGAATTATTTGGACCGCCTTCTCGTGAGACGCTGTCCTCACATCTTCTCCATCCACTTCTAAGATTCTGTCTCCGGTCTGCAAGAACAAAAGAATCAATAAAACAAGCAAACTGATTTTCCATCTCACGAGGCCTGTTAAAAAAAAAGGTGAATTTTGAATTTTCGCGGGCTGTGTACATTCGATTATCGTTTTTTTTTGTTATGTTGGTACACATATGTTTATCATATGTTAGCATTATCAGCCATTTTGGATTAGTGGTTTATTTTTGACAATTCGAAAGATTAGTCACGTTTTTGTGTGTTCTTCGATTTTTTTACTTTTGAAAAAGATGGATCAAAGAATATGTATTAAATTTTGCGTTAAAAATGGAATATAATGCTCCAACGCACTTAAAATGTTGACTGTGGCATTCGGCGAGTCTATTTTGTCTCAAAAAAGTGTTTATAAGTGGTACAAGCGCTTTACAGTAGGCCGAGAAGATGTTTATGACGATGAGCGTCTTGGAGTTGTGGAAAAACAAATCATGGATTTTATTCTTTGATCCATTTTTTTTCAAAAGTAAAAAATCGAAGAACACACAAAAACGTGACTAACCTTTCCAGTTGTCAAAAACAAACCGCTTATCCAAAATGGCTAATAATGCTAACATATGATAAACATATTTGTACCAACATAACAAAGCAAAAAAAAAAAAACGATAATCGAATGTACACAGCCCGCGAAAATTCAAAATTCACATTTTCTTTTGAACAGGCCATGTATGTTATCTCGACAAAGAAACTCGTTTTTGGGATTACGTATCAGGAAAGGGTGGAAAGAACTCGGGTTATGAAAAGTTCTTTGTTTATGCCAAATCATTCCGCAGTGGGCAAAGTAATGAGTCGTTAATACGATCCAACCTCAAACAGAAAATATTAACCGTGTACAAAATTTGGGCACGTGTTTAGTTGCCTTCCGACTGTGCAGAGCATTTCCACATGAATTATGTTCTATTGATTACGAAATTTTCATTTAGGACAAAGGAATCTTTAAAATCTAACTTTTAATAATGATAATGATAACAGTGAACTTATATAGCGCAGTTGTGTGATATTTAAACTCAAGTGTGCTTTATTCTAAATTGGTTATGCTAATTAGACTTACTTACAAGCATAAAATAATATAAAATATGTACCTATGCAAATTAAAACTATCTAAAATCATGATCGTTAACATAAATCATGAGAGAAAAGGTTCAGATATGGGTATAACAGTGCATGTGCACATCAACAGATTTAAAAATAAAACAATTTACCAGAAGCTAAGGGCTTAAAAATCCAGATGAGATGTATAAATTCATATTAACATTTATGTTTAATCAAAGAAACTGAAATTAGGTTGAAGACAGTCAACATGTGGGTACTTAAAACATTAATATTTAAGTATTATAAGTAAACGATTCTAAAAATGCAAAAAGTGTAAATATCGTATAACAAGTAACAAAATAACAATAAATATTAAATGACAATGAGTAAATGGTTTTCAGTAGACAGTAAGGACATTGAGTTGTAAGGATACAAGTAAGAAGAAAACCGAAACAAAGCAAATTAAGGACGTTTTTTAAAGAAATTAAATTTTTATTAGTTACGTTTTGTATGTAGGATATTTTAACAATTTGGTTTTTAAGACCCGTTTGAATTCTGCTAGTAATAATTCTAACTAAAAGATTTCACGGATCTCGCAATGTTATTCAGGTGTATCGATAAAGGCTTTGGTAAGTTTCAGCATTCAAAGGACTTAGAAAGGTAATTATATCATGTAATCAACCAAATGCACTTACCCTTAGCTGTCCACTTAGACCGGCAGGACTGTTGGGAACAACATTTTTGATGAAGATTCCAGAGATCACGACATCCGCAGTCGAGTCCACGGATCCAGCTGAATTAGTTATGTCCACCTGTTAACAAGAGGAAAAATGTGATTTATTTAGTATACCCAAAATTCAAAATTCACAGGTAATAATTTCACATATTGATTTATTTATAAATTAACGGACTAAAGTCTAATTACAGAAAAAATACAAAACATGAAATGGTAAAAAAGAGCAACAGAGAAAGAATAGCACATACATAATATTAAATGAAGCAATGAGAAAAAAAAGACAAAATATACATAAGTAAGAACATTCAAAACAAGGTCAAGTCAAAGTTGACAAGAGTCGTAAAGAATGACAAAAATCATTTAGACTGATAACAAAAATTTCAAGACCATGGCTTGAGTCAACAAGTCTCGACATTCTGGACATTGGAGAATGATACCCATAATCAGAGTGATGATTGAGGAACAGCAGTTCATTGAGTCTACGGCAAGGAATGTTGAACTAGATGAGTTGCAACAAAGAAGGTAAGTCTATAAAACAATTAATGTTTTTTAAAATGTAAATTAAATCAAAGTTTATCCTACGCTTTTCTAATGCAGATATAACTACCTACGGGTGTACTACTAAACTTCCAGACATTTAATATAAAATTCCTAAAAGTATGATCTATACCTATGGGAAAGAAAACTGACCTATGGACTATTTAAAAAAATACCTTTTGCTTCAGACACACCAAACATGCCCACAATTTCTGAGGTTGTGTTTTCAGTGTTTTCGCTTTATTACAGCCCTTCAATGATATTAGCCGAAGGCAAGCAGCACGGATAAGTTGGTCAAAGGACGCATTCAAAGCATTCCTGGATGTTTAAATGAACTGGATCAAAATAGTTATTTTCATCACGTACAAACAGTGAAAATCATCTCCCTTTGAATTAAAACTGTAACACTAGAGGTTGGTTAAGGTCAGGGCTGGGAAAACTATGGCCTGCTAATTATTTCTATATGGGCTGTGGTCCTCGCGATGTGTCAATTACTGCATTTTTTTAATAAAAAAATATCCAGGTATTCTTATGGAAACACAAAAAAACATTGTGTATAGGTATCACAACCACAGTCCATCTACCGTGTTACTACCCGTGGCTCTATCCTACTGACTTTTTCTTGGGTATGCTCGGAACATCCCATCTAGAGGTCAGAAGGGATGTGTACATTGCAACACATTTCTTCAGATTGATTCGAGGATGGTCTGAAAACTTAGCTATCATGGAGAGCATAAATGGGAAATAACCTAAAAATTCGTTAACGTAATTTATGCGGCTCGATGATGTGAACATTCTTACATACTTAGAAGTACTGAAATATTAAGTGAAGACTTTTCATGTCTCTTTCTCTCTCGTGGTATACGACGTAAAAACCCGGAGAAAGTGATTTATCGTAAAAATGTATAGGTTGGGTAAAAATATTAGCTTTACCTTTTTAGATCGTTACTTCAAGGTTTCACTTATTTTTTTGGCATCGAACCGATTTTAACCTTTTACGGATTTAAAGAAAATTATAAAGATTTTTTATCATTATGTTTTCTTTTATTTTTATTTTTTATATTAGTTACTTTGTACATTTAAGTTTACAAGTATCTAATTATTTCATTTTCTTTTTGACTAATAATATTTTAACTTAAACACTACTTATTATTTTTGGTTCATTTCATTCATGCATTTTAAATAATTTTTACAGGCTTTTTTAAATTTGTTGATAGGCATAATTTTGATGGTTTTCGGCAGCGCATTATACGATTTCATTCCTTATATAGTAAGCTGTTTTGGGTGTTGGCTTTATTCGTTTCTGGTAGTCTAATTTCTTTGCATGCCCTTGTATTATACTTGTGAATATCAACATTGTAGATAATTTTGTCAGAAAAATACTCTGGTAACAAGTTGTTCTTCATTTTATGTATAAACATCAATGTGTTCAATGTCAGCATCTGTTTAACTGTCAGCCAATTTAGTTCCTCTGACATTTTAGCTACTTTTGAGTATCTATTTCGCCCAAGTATAATTCTCATTGCTCTATTTGGGAGAATTTGAAACCTGTTTTGTTCTTTGTCGTTACACAAGAAAAGAATCGTTGAACAGTAATAAAAATGTGGAGCAATAATGGAGTTGTATATGGTAATTGCTGTTTTTCTGGAAATTTTATGCCGAATTTTTCCCAAAAAAGAAATCTTCTTCCCAATTTTCTTCTGTGTGTACTCAGCATGTTTGCTAAAGGTTAGTTTTGCATCCAATATAACTCCTAAGTATTTCATATCACTTACATTTTCAATAATGTCACCATCAATTTTAATGTTGCTTTTAATGCATGTTTTCTTAAATCCAATTATCATACATTTTGCCTTTTTTGTATTTAGTTTAAGTTTATTCATTTTAAGCCATCTTGATACATTTTCTAGTTCATTATTCAAAATATTTATTAACTCTTCGTAATTATCTCCAATTATGTATATGAGTGTATCATCAGCAAATAGTCTTACTTTGCACTTTGAAAATATTTTTACCATATCGTTAATATAAATAATGAACAACAAAGGTCCGAGTTGTGTTTAGGTTTTCAATGTTTAGATTCTATCTGCAGCCCTTCGCTTAAAATGTTTGTCAGCCCCAGTTTTCGCTACATTATAACATTAACTAGCTACTCCTACCATAAAATAGATGGATTGTAGTCTGTATGCACCAATAGACACCGCTTTACTGTTATTTACCCCCACAAAGGCAGACATAGTTCGACATCTGTTGATCATACATTGCAGCCAGAGACGAATAAGCCTGATGGTTATTCCGGTTCCGTGAGCCGGAAGTCGCTCACATCCTTTGCGGGCATTTTTAGCACCCCTTTGCTACCTTCAGCAGTACCCACACAGCCTCCGACCCTAATAACACAACCTTCTGTGGAGTCTTTATCGAATTATTTCAGCCAGGTGAGATAATTGGTTCAACTCCACTTTGCACAGATCTGGCCGGAACCGAATTAGAAAGCTTTTGGTTACCCGGAACTTTAGTCAGCTGTACTTATTGTTTATTTTACTAGGCACGAGTTGGTAATGTACGGAACGAGTTCTGTTTGAGGTTTTGCTGTATAATTATGATCGTTTGTTTATTGAGGTTGAAGTGCTCATTTGAGTGTTGATATTATGAGTGAGAAATACAAAAACCGGAAGCTCGATTTTATCATCATTTTATCCGTATCGTTAAAATCGATATTTATGGCGCATTAAGAAGATAACCGTGGTTTTTCTTGGTAAAACGCTTAGCTCTGGCATCTAGATGTTGTAACGGTTTTGGTTTTCGTTTCAATGGTCAACGGAACTATTTTCGGCGTATTTATTTTTCGAATGATTTACTTAAATTTACTAAAAGTAATATCATTTGTGAGTACGTACGACCAAATAAATTTGCAGTTGATATTATTCGAAATTGTCGAATTTAAAAAAAATCCTTTCAAATACCTAATAAAGTACCTACCTACAAAGTATTTTAACGGACCTTATTCTATATTTGAAATGGGTGGATTAAGGCAGCTAATATTTTTTTTTTTGGCCAGTCAAGTTACATCTCGTGTTTTTTACTGGCAACAACTATTATTTTTATAAAAAAAACAACGCATTTTATTTGTTGTTTTAAGACGTATTGTGTATTGATACTGTGACAGTTTCACTATACTTGTACATAAAAAAAAACTGTTACTACTCCGCTTAGCTCTAGATTCACTATTTGAAAAAAAGAAAAAACAATTCTGAAAATTATTTTAATGGATAAAAAAAATTTGAGTAAAAAAAATTCAGGCGCCTAGGTTAGTTTTATTTATTTTTTACGCTTTAGTAGGCTTTTACATAAAATATATAAAATGCAGTTGTGTTAAAAATGGTAAAGTTAGTGGGTACCTACTATCTACATAGTATTGAAATATACGAGTATATTTATAAAACACATGTGAAATTAAATAAATAAAACATACTTATAAATGGGTCTCTAGTTTCATAGCTTATGATGTAAATCCGTGATTGGAATTACCCATGGGGAAAGCAATCTTCTGACTGAATTTTTATATACATATATTTTTGAATGTGAATAAATACCGCACAAGAGTCCCAACTGCTCCCAACCGTCTAGAGCCAGTGAGACTATGGCATCCCCAATTGGGGTATGTTGTGAGGCTGAAGATTGTGAGGAGGGGAAAGAGATAGGGAAGATGAAGGTTCGGAAGTACCTGGCTATTCAGATCTGGTCACCAAACACGGCTAAAGCCATTTTCAAGCAACGTTTCGATTCCGAATGGCGGTCTTTCACCAAGACGATACCTAAAGTATCTACCGCTCTGAAACGTGCCGCAAATATACCTTATGTTATTTTGTATGAATTAAATGTGTTGAGACACATATTAGTCAAATAAAAATTATTTGCGCACGCCGGGTTTGAACCCGCGACCTTTGGATAACTGAGAATACTGTAAATTGAAACTAAAATACAAATTTTGAAAACCTACATTTCATTTTCAATGGTTTTAGCATCAATAAACACTGGAAAATGGACAACACATCAAATCTGCTAAATTTGTATTGTCATAATAATTAAAGACCCCACGGTAAGAACCTGTTAACTAACATATTCGTCAAAAATGAGTTAGTATTCTCACTAAACTAATTCTGGTAAGCTCTATTCAACGAACACACTTTCAGATCATGAAAATGGTGCGAACATGGAAAATCAAAGAGTTGAACATGTTAACTGCAATAATAACATTGTATTGCTTATTAAGCTTTCTTAAACGGTGAGGTTCTAAAGGTAGTAGAAGAAACCGAATATCTAGGGCACATCATCACCAGCAAGCTAATGGATGACGACGACATTGACAGGCAAAGGCGAGCACTCAGTGTGAAATCAAACATGCTCAGAAGAAGATTTCGGCTCTGTAGTCCACCAGTGAAAAGGACACTCTTCCTGGCGTTCTGTACTACCCTATACACGTGCGAGCTCTGGACCAATTTTAAGAAAAGTAGCATGGAAAGGCTTCGGGTCCAGTACAACAACGCCTACCGCATGATGTTCAGTCTTCCCAGGCACTGCAGTGCTTCCGGTATGTTCACCGAGGGGCGAGTTTCAGGATTTGCAGCCCTTATGAGAACCAGGGTAGCAGGAATGCGGGAAAGGATTAAAAACTCCAGAAATAACCTCATCATGGAATCCCGTCAGATCCCGAACTCAAGCATAGAAGCGCATTGGAGTAAATTATTGGCCCCATCAATCTGAACGCTGCCAGGATGGACTCCCTCTTGAAGGCGTTTTGCAAAAATGAGGCCTAATATACTCCATTCATATTTTCTTACTTATATTCTTTAATTTTTTTTATCATCATTATTATTATTTTATTTTTATTTTATTATTTATTTATTTCTTTTGAATTTCTGTTCATTTTTTATTTTGTTACTATTATTATTACAATGTATTGATATCAATTATGGAAGGTATTGCATTGCACTACTCCTGCATACCTTCTGGAATAAAACTTTATTATTATTATTATTGTTAAATTTAGTATGTTAGGTATAAAATTTATGAAAAATAGTAGTATGAATTTGTGATGGTACTTGCTTTTTTTTTAACAAAACGCAAAAGATCAACTATCTCAGAATGACTCATTTAGTTAACAGGTTCTTGCCGTGGGGTCTGTAATTTTCAAGTCGTTCAATAAAAGAAAAGCATTAACAGAATGCGGGGATGAGAAAGAATTATCGCAGGATGACAAAAGCTGGTAACCAGAACATTAACGCTAGGTTTAAGGCACCCGTCAAATTGACGGATTTTCGATTTGCTTTGCAAATTTTACTAAACAAACAGTATATTTTTTTAGTTTTTTTAATGATTTTTTATAATTGAATAGTGTTAATATATTAACTGTATTCTTATTTTCTGAAACTTCTTAATTTTTAAATCTAGTCGCTATATACCTATCTCTACGGACACCCATCAAATTGAAATAACGCTTTTGAATTTGTCTCATTTGTGAAATTATTACTTCTTAAACAAAATAATCATAGTGTAACAATTTTTGTGAAGCAATGAAGAAAGAATGTCATCGGTCTGAAGGACATTTTGTTTCAAACCCAAATTACAAATACACGTTCGTTGCGTAACACATTCGGCGCATTATGATTTATGGGACAATAAAAAAGGTCTCTTCGAGAGGTAAAAGTTTGGCGAACTTGACCATACGGCTGCATTAGTGTAAGTAAATAAATCTATCTTAAGTTGTAGAGATGTAGTCAGTGTGTGGAGATGTGGAGTTTAATTTCAGTTAAAACATTTGTTTAAACAGTATTTGTGTTTATCCGTCAATTTAACGTGGGTCCGTAGAAATAGGGATATAAAAAATGCCCTTAAACCTAGTGTTAAAAGAGGTGGTTGAATCCCATCTGGTATGTATCACCGCGATGATGAGATGAAAAAATCATGAAAAGAATAAAGTGTTATAAGGTGTGGATAACTTGCCTTTCCACCCACAATGCTGATGCCCAGCGAGGCGTTGGGCACCCGGCAAACGGCCACGCGGCGCAGCTTGCCCCAGTGTCGGCTGATCATCTCGGCCTCCCCCCCCGGGCTGGCGCACCTCTCTCTGGACACCGTCATCGCTGGCACTGGGATGCTGCAAACAATCACACTAAATTACAATTTATTTATCTATCTTAAGTTAGATCACATCATCGTGTGTTTTAATTTAAAAGATTAAATAAATTACAGACACGATTATTTCCATCATATTTTTCTAATGACATTTTATAAATTGAAGAATAAAAAAAATATTAAGTTGTAAAAATGAAACATATGACATACAAAATAATAGTTATGGTAGTCAAATTTTCTGAATATTTTTTTTTTAATTCGACGAATATTGATTTTATTTATTTATTTATAAATGAACGGACTAAAGTTTAATTACATAAAAAAGATAAATAAGAACACGAAATGGAAAATAGAGCAACAGAAAAGAATAGCACATACATAATAAAAAATTAAGCGATGACAAAAATAGGACAAAATAAACATAAGAGAGAACATTTAAGCCATGGGATAGTCAAAGTTTTGGTAGAGTCGTAAATAATGACAAAAATCATTTAGACTGTTACCAAAAAAATCAAGACAATGGCTTGAGTTAACAAGTCTTGATATTCTGGAGAATTATACACATAATTAGTAAATAATTCTAGGTGTAATTATTTTTAAAACCACTGCAAATTTTTTAATCAACCCAATATGGAAAAGAACCTCAAAATCCTTTGACGTAAGTTATACGACTAGATGATGTGAAGATAGCGTGGACGGAAAACATTCTTACATATTTAGAACTTAGAAGTGCTGTAATATTCTATAAAGACTTATCTTGCCTCTTTTTCTCTCATGGTATACGACGTAAAAACCCGGAGAAAGTGATTTATCGCAAATTTGTATAGGGTGGGTAAAAATATTAGCTATACCTCCTTTTATCGTTACTCAAAGATTGTCACCAACCATCACACGTACGAATGTAAACCTGATCGCCTTAGTTTACACCCCGCGTAGTGTCTGCAGCGATGCGGCCAAAATGACATTTCAGCAAACAAGCGTTAACCTTTTGGCTGGCCACCATTAAACTTTGAGTTCTAGAATCCATGGAGCAGTGGTGAAAAAGTTTTTCCAATCGATATAAAAACTGGCAACATTTCAAAGGCGATTCTAAAATAAATTGGGCACTGGCCAATTTGTAAGCGTTCTAATGAATTTAACATTTTCGAGCTAAAGGGGTTCGAGTGCCTAATCTATAATGGAGCAATCACATAGTAGAGGCTTATCTATAATGCTGTAGAAATTAAGTGAAATCTTTAATTCAGTAATTACAGAGTATAATCTTTCAAATAATTGGTAATAATACGTAAAGGTGTTTTTAATACAAAATGTATCAGAGTACCTTTAATGCCATTGGTGAACACCAGTGGCGACCACCCATATGGGCATATGGGCACTGAGTAGTCAGCTGGTAATATTATTAATCAATATGACGGCCTCCGTGGTCAAGTGGTAAGACGCTCGACTACGGATCCATAGGTCGCGGGTTCGAAAGCGGCGTGCGCAAATTAATTTTATTTAATTAATATATGTTATAATACAATTGATTCATATAAAATAAAATAAAATTTATTTGCAGTACGTTCCAGAGTAGAAGATACTTTTAAGTATCGCCCTAAGTAAGACCACCAGTCAGAATTGAAACGTTGCTTGAAATGGCTTTAGCCTTGTTTGGTGACCAGATCTGAATCGCTAGATACTTCCCATTTTTTCTCTTCCCCATCTCCTTCCCCTCTCCTTTAACTTTAGCCTCACAAAATACCCCAATTGGGGATGCCATAGTCTCACTAGCTTTAGATAGTCGGGAGTAGTTAAGACTCTTGTGCGGTATTCACAAAAAAAAAATTGAAAACAGTGAACAGTGGCAGTAGCAATATTATATAGACGTTTCATTGAGAAGCTCTGTTCTTTCGGCATGTACCTACGATGGGTTAGTTTGCAAATTGTCCTAAATTATATCTTCTGTTTCACTACGCGCCATACAATAAACGAAATGGCATTATGTGGTCTAAGTAGACGGAAACTCGATTTTTCCACTCCAAACAAACTCAGGTAAATTTCTTTTTAAAGTTTATCGGAAACGTCTTGAAAAAACCTATATATATATATATATATATACGTTTGCATATAAAAATACAATATTTTGAATAAACTTACTTTTTTGATAAAATGTCTAATTAAGCTTCCTGCTCTTTCAAATGGTGAATTTTATAGGTTGTTAAAATGAAAGTTTACTATCATGAAAACATATGACTTACTAAATTTGGGAAATGGCTGCACGAGGCTGATCTTTCTGGAGGACTTGTTTGGGTTTTTTAAATTTTGTTTGAGCCAATTTGTCACACCAAACAAAACTATTAGATTTGTAGTCGAGCTTCTTACCACTCGACCATGGGGGCAGTGCAACGAAGTAAGCCATTTCTTTTGTAGGAAATATTTGAACGCCTAAAGCACTGCAGATAATAAAGCCATAACGCTGATAGCTCCATTATCACCTCTTCCTCTTTTTCATAAACGACCCCAGCATCAGAATGAATGGACGTAATGGACCTCTCAAAACTAAGTGCATTTATATTCAGACTAATTTAGATAGACAATTATTACAATAACCGTAGTTGTAACAAAAAACACTTTTCAAAAAAACATAGGCGCTGAAAGCGAATAACGAGTCTTGGGTATATTTTTATTTTTATGACCGACCGGTTTCGCTTAGCCTAAGCATCATCATCATCTGTTCCTTTTTTAGAATTTAAATATTTTTCTGTTGTTTTGTCATTGTTCTGTTATTTTATTTTATATTTTGTTCTCCTTCTGTATGTATATATATAACCTTAGTAATAATAATAATATTTGGACGATTTGTATAGCGCCGTTTTTGTGAAAAATCACCTCAAGGGCGCTGTACAGATCTTACTTTCTATCATTACATATTAATTCCTAGTTTAGATAAAAAAATATGCAGGAACATACTTACCTGGCAGGTCCCATCAGATAGACACAATTATTAACTTAAAATTATGATTATTATTATTATTTTTTTTTTTGATTTAGGGCATGGGAGCGAAATTAAAAGAATGGACTTTTTGAATTTGTCGTACAGTACAGGAATTATAGTGATTTGTGAAATATCCTACTTATTTGGCGAAAAATAACAAGAAAGACTAAAACACGTCAGGCAGCTGCGAAAGCGCCACGACATACCTAACAGGTTATATGCGCAGGCAAAAAGAAGAACTAACGAACAAATAAAAAATATTGTAATGATGATTGTATTGAATTGACAAAAAAGGCCGCCTCTCTCAGTAAAAAAAAACATTTCTTGAAAACATCGCTCGGGTTCGGGAACAGTCGGTCGAGATCGGCACTCCCCCGCCCCCCTGCCGGTTACCGGGCCGGCGGTCGAAGGGACAAAACATGTGGCCAATGGTCAGTCATCAAAGCATGTGACGATCATTCTCAGGCTGTGGCACTGCATTTAAAAAACTGATATTTGAAGATTAAAATATTTTCATAAGAATTGAAATTACGTCGAAACTAGTCACTTTAAAATTATTTAGAGTTTATTCACTTAACCTATACACAACAACGGTAATTTTAGTGTAATTTTAAAGAAGTAATTTGTAAAATATCCTACTTATTTGGCGAAAAATAACGAGAAAGACTAAAACACGCCAGGCTGCTCCGAGAGTTTAGTTTAATTGTGTACCCTGATGATGCTTTGGCCAAGCGAAACCGGTCGATCGTAAAACATAAAATAATATCTGTGATCTTACGCAAAGTTATTTTTCCATTTATTTAAACTTGTCAAACCACGATTGCTTTCTACGAAAAATATTCAATATTTTACTTAGTGAGGGCTTGAATCGACAGGCAACATGGTAAAAGCCAATAGTGGTCTGTTTTCAAATTAAATTTGTTGATTGGATTGCTCTGTTAGGTGTGGCGCGGTGTGCAAGCAACCCAATTATTGCAATCTACGTATTAAGTTTTAATAAATGTATTGGCTATTTATGGCGAGTGACACGTGAACTGAATCAATACAGGAAAAAGTTTCTCTGTATAAATTTTTATTCTCGAAACGATTTTTTTCATGGTAAAATTACTCGTTCCAATATATTATGTTGGATGTGCAAATTGGTAACTTATTAAATAATATATTTCGTAGAAAGCAATCACTTCGTGGTTTGACATATTTAATGAAAATGAAATATTAACTTTGAATACGATCACAGATTTTATTTAAGCATCGTCAGGGTACAAATTTAAACTTAAAATATATATACAAAGTGTGTGGTCATAATAAACACACAGAAAGAAAACACAATATAAAATAACATTTCAAATTGGAACAGAGAAAAGAGAGAGCCAATGTAAAATGAAAGAGCCAAAACGTCAACTGAGAAAGTGATTAAAAAATATTAAGAAATTTTTCATGAGCTTATATGAAATATATCTAACATAGGTTTACTAGACTATTTACTGCTGAATGCTTTTTATTTGCCCGGGTTTAGTCTGCTGCATAGTAATTGTTATGCATTATCGTGAAGAAGCTTAGACTAACCTTGATCCCTTTTTATATTTTTACAACATATTTAAAAGTGAATAAGAAAACAAATTTACCCTTTTCAAAGTGTTATACCGTTTTCGTGTTTTCGAATCGCGGTCTCAGCTGCCTAAATGTCCTGTCACTGCTTTTTGTGTAGTATTATTAACATTCGATGCGGAAAAAAAACTGATTAAAACTGCATTTTTGATCAAAGTGTCTTAAAAGCTTTTGCCTTTCCAGCGACGATATACTTCTTAGAACAGACAACGGTTAGGTATACAGGTAGGAGTGGTAGATACTCTTAGTATTGTCCTGGTGAAAGACCACCATTCAGAATTGAAATGTTGCTTGAAATGGTTTTAGCCGTGTTTGATAACCAGATCTGAATAGCCAGGTATTTTCCAACCTTCCCCTTCCTTATCTCCTTCTCCTCCCCAGTACCTTTAGCCTCACAACATACCCCTTTTGGGGATGCCATAGTCTCATTGGCTCTAGACAGTTGGGAGCAGTTGAGACTCTTGTGCTGTATTCACGTAAAAAAAAAAAATATATATTTATATAAGACTAAATTTTGGTAATTTGATTAATTTAATGCAAATTTGTTTTATCGAATAATAATTCTGAGATAAAAAAGTTACGCACTAATGACTTTCTAACTTTGTTTTCCTTATTACGTAAAAATTGCAAAAAAAATAATCGGTATTTTGGTATCGGTTTCGAAGTCTCGTAAAATAATAACAATTTTCTCTTTGGGAGAAAAAACGAGCGCCTGAAAGCTTCAATACATTTTTTGTGCGTTTGCCTGTAATCAAATGCAAAAGCCGCCCATCTAGATTCAGCTCCTTAAATACAACGCCATGTGCTCTGTCCATATTCAAAACATGCACAAGGGTATTATGAAATTATACACGTTTTGTGAAAACATAAGTCACATTATTTGATTAGATCAAATCATGTGTCGGCAAAACACAATTGATAGATCTTTAACTTACCTATAAAATACAAATAACCCTTAAATGGGATGTTATTTATGCCTGTTGTTATTATCTTTATTTAAACACTTGTTAATATTATTTCTAATTTTGTAACTGTTAATTCATGGTGGAATTCCATTTTAATGATTTAATAAAACAAATTTATAACTTTATTCCACTTTGTTTTTTATTTTTTGACTGGACCGGTTTCAGCCTATAACGGCCATCTTTAGACTAGTACAGGTTGTTCTTATTCTATGGATTATATACTACCCCTGACATCCCAAAAATAGTATATAAGCCCATAGAATAAGAACAACCTGTACTAGTCTGAAGATGGCCGTTATAGGCTGAAACCGGTCAGTCAAAAACAAAAAAAGTGGAATAAAGTTATAAATTTGTTTTATTAAATCACTTGTTAATATAATTTTCTTTTAAATACTATATAAATATATATACTAGTATACACTTTCTTGTAATATTTCTTTCTCTTAAATCCCGTTCTTTCGGATGTACGAGTATATTAAAGCGAACAATGATTTAAAAAAAATGATTACTTAAAAAATACAAATCTGTGTGTAAAAGGAAGAACGGAATGAGTAAAAAAATCAAGTTTTGAGTTGATTATGCAGAATGGTTCCTAAGATATATATCTACAAGGAAAGTCGGAAAATAAAACAATGTTCTATGATTTTTTGAAAAAAGGACATGTGATACATGACATAATTACATACAAAAAACTGAATTCCTAAATTTTAGTTTTGGCTCTCCTGAACATAAACGTTCATTCGACTCAATTTCGTTCTTCCTTGCGCACACAGCAATTTACACTCAAATTTCAAGAAAACAAATTGATTCTGAATGATGGTGTCTCACCAGGGCAATGATGAAAGAATCTTCCAGTCTATACTACAAATCTATTCGCATAAGGATTTGCATTCTCATACTGAACTAATGAAAATGCCACTAGATATTGAAAGAACTAGAAATAAAGTACAGTAGTTTCTCACTATCCCGTCTCCTTCCCTTGACATATTTGCCTCGACAAGGCGCCTTCAAGCGTCTCTGCCCTGATCTGTAGCTTTGTAGCTTTAGGTTTGGTCACGATGACTTACTACGGATTAAAAAAGTTTATGGAAAGCAAACTGAATCTACCACTCAAAGATCCGCACAATCACTATGGTTTCTACAAATACAAAGAGATTTGATCACCAAACACAGCTGAAACTATTTCTGGTGGGTTCTCAGACTCACTAGGGCAATACTAAGAGTATCTCCCACTTTATAAGTCCACTTCTATTTACTGAGGATCTGATACATCACCTATGAAATTACCACATTAATTAAGGCCACTGTACGGCAATTCCAGCCGAGTGTTGGCTATAAATAAGGTTCCTGCAAGAGGCTTCAGGGGATTGAGAAGGCTGCTCTGGTTATTATGCTAATAATAATAATAACAGTGAATCTATTATATATTGTCCAGTTTGGTATTAGTTCACTTCAAGTGCGCTAAGCACTAAGTAATGTCAGTTTTTTTACATTACGTTATTTTTATGAGACTATAGCACACCCGATTGGGGTATGTTGTGAGGTTAAAGGTAGTGGAGAGAGGTAAGGGATGAGGAAGAGAAAGGTTAGGAGTACCTGGCTACTCAGATCTGGTCACCAAACTCGGCTAAAGCCATTTCAAGCAACGTTTCGATTCTGAATGGCGGTCTTTCACCAGGGCGATATTTAGATTACCTACCACTCTGGAACGTGCCGCAAATATACTATAAAATATCTTGTATTAAATAAATGTTTTGTGACACATATTAATTGAATAAAAAGAGAAGAAGAAAAAATAGAAGGAAATTTGAAAAAATATATATCAACAATCTTCCATATTCGTAAAAAGCATTTACTTTGTGGCTTACCATATTTATTAATAAAATAGATAAACTTTGTTTATAAACATTTTTATTATTCAATATTATGTCGACCGGTTTTTGGAAGCACCCTTACTTCATCAGGACAATATAAAAATTAACCTAAAATACTTTTCAGATGATATAATAGATATGGATATTAAATAGTATTTTAGGTTAATTTTAATTTTGTCCTGATGTTGGAAGGGTGCTTTCGAAACCGACATAATATTGAATAATAAAAGTAGTTACATACAAATTTTACCTGTTTTTTTATCAATAATCAATCTTCAATGAAAGTATGAGATCGAATAGAATGACAATTTCTAATAAGGTCCCGATGGCTTGAGTTGGTTGAAGCGTTACTCCTGGATAAGGTAAATGATCCGAGTTCGAGTCTCGGTTGTGACCATTGTCTTTTTATTTTCTACCTTTTTCTTGTTATTATTTTGTGTCGTTGATTAATGATATTATTTAAACATTAAAAAAGGCATTAATGCTATTAAAGTTAATTCTAATTTAAATAAATACAATGTATTTGGGGCACGCCGGGCTCGAATCCGCGACATTTGGATTCGCAGTAGAGCGTCTTACCACTCAACCAAGGAGGCCGTCGAAAAATATGGATTCATGGCGCCTCAGCAATGCACCACCCGGAGCGGCCTGCTTCAGTCGCGCTTGCATAATACCAGGCCCGTCACGACATATGTTTGAAGCGTGATAAAATTATCACCAACCATCAATTTAACACTCCGAGTACAGCGTAACGAAATAACACTTGTCACCAGTTGTTATTGTCAGCCATTCCTCTCCTATTCTAATAATATTACACCCGCACAGAAATATATTGCAAACCGTATACACCGAATACAATTGAAGAGTGCAGGAGAATAACAGACTGCATTTACAATTTTTCAAAAAAGTGCCATGAACTTCTGAACTTTAGACATTGACGTAAAAAAACGTTGGCTAGTAGTTGAGTGGACAAACGCGTCGGATTCCTTCTTGGTCGTGGTGGGTTCAAGCCCTCTGCTATCTAAGTCCTCCATCATTGGACCAATACCGTTTTTCGCTTATTAGGAGATTTTAAAATGTTGTCAGGCTTGAAGTAACAATATATGGAGGGAGAGCTAATTATTTTTACCCAACCTATACACCCTTGCGATGAATCACTTTCTCCGGGTTTGAGAAACATGAAAGAAAAAATAGACAACTAATATAATACACCGCTTAATCGTACTGTAACGATGATCTTGGTTTCCTGGGTCACCCACATTTTTTATTATGCCACTAAACTTGACACAACTAAACGGTTTTTTAGATTATATGCCATATTTTTGTTGATAACAATACTGTGAAAAAGTGGTCATACGAATAAACAACATTATGTCGATATGTGCTATGAATGGATGTATAAATACCCTCACCTTAGTCTTAGCCACGCCCAGGTCTGCCGAGTCCGGTAAAAATCATAACTGACTACACTGCCTTGGATAGATACCACTCTATGTACTCTAAGTTGTCAGGTTATTTGTAACCCGGGAATGTTTGTTTTTATTTTTAACATTGCCTTACGTAATCCGTTTCCAAAACCTTACATTGTGTTTTTGTTTTATTATTCTGGGTTTTAAATATTACATATAATTATAGAAATAGAAAAAATAACGGGTTGTAACTTGACTTGCTAAGAAGAAAATACCAGCAAAAATGAAAATATTTCTATATAATGAAAGTGTTAATAGTGGTGGAATTGATTTAATTATTGTTTAACTAGTTGATACCCGTGTAAAGTATCACGTTTTTGATACATCTATTGCTAATATCGACAAATATTTTGTTTATTCGTTTAATCTTTTACACAGTTTTTTATCAACAAAAAATAGCATCTAACCTAAAAACCATTTAGTAGTCAAGTTTAGTGGCATAATAAAAAGGTAGGCGGAGTCCCGCCGTGAACCGGGACTTTAAGATGATCCTTACAGTATTTAGAAGCGGTCCATGAAATTTGTTTTTTTTTTCTTTTACGTTACTTGAAATCACTTTGGCCATGCTTGCTCACTAGATTTGAATAGCTTGATACTTCTTAACCTTGCTCTTCTACATCTCTTTACCTTCCCACTTTCTTCGAAGGCCTTTTTAGTAAAACAATTGGGGATTTTTAATTGGGTGAGTTTTGATCCTGGACTAAAAAACACTTTAAGGATAAACAAACTACGAAAAAAAAAACTATACATTAACGGTCCAGCGTCTTACAAAAGAAACACATTTTAAGCTTTGATAAAAAGTTTTTTGAAGGGACTCTACCTGTTAAATATTTAGGTTATTCGCCAACAAAAGACTAAAATTAACACATACATACTTTGTTTTTAACTTTGTAACGCGACATTTAAATAATATTAGAATACGAGGCCTGTTCAAAAAGCACTGTCTGAATTTTGCATTTCGCGGGCTGTGTACATTCGGATTTTTGTTTTGGGCAATCGCCGATGTTGGGCATATTTTTTATCATATGTTAGCATTATTAGCCATTTTAAAGGTTTGTTTGACAACGGCCTATAAAAGGCGCTGATTTCGTCCTTTTGAGAAAAAATTGAAACGGCAGATAGCCAGAACCTAGTCTCAAATTTTTGTTTTCGCCGTTTTTCCCGTTCAATGGATCAAAGAATAAAATCCATGATTTTTATTTGCGCCATCGGCCTTTCAGTTTGTTTGGCAACCGTGTTCATTAAATATTGTTTTAAAGTTCAAAGTTATAAGGAAAAACCCTTCCAAGTCTTTGTGTTCATTTATTCTTTGTATATTAAAATAAACTAAATTACGTCAGTTTGGACTCCTGGAAAGACTTTTTAGGACGATAACAAATAAACAAAAAACGCAGCTTTTTATTTAATATTTTGTCATTTAAGAAAATATTTAGACAAAATATTAAATAAAAAAGTGGTTAAAAACAAAGTGTATGTGTTCTATTTGAATTCATAAGCCACAAAGTTACTTTTACGAATATAAAAGATTCTTAATGTTTATCAATTAATATTTTTATTTTTTAATTGGAGGCATATCGTTATTACCGCGGGCCCTTCAATTAAATTCAATTTTGCGAACACACATCCAGCAGCCGCCAGTCGTTAAGGACCAAATTGAAGAACAATGCGACTGCAATTCCCGTCAGCGATTCAACGAGAGTTCACTAGCTGAGGCAAAGTGTTTTAAAGTGGCACCTGGCTATTGTGAACGCGGATTAATTAAAAAAAATCATTGCAGTTTTTTGATATTTCAAAATGTCTACATCATTGGATAATCACAACTATCATATGTGGGATTTTCGAATTAAGATTTCGAAAAAATGCAACAATTAATGGCCAATAATAGCGGCTTAATTTATGTTCAAGTGTACAATGTGTACGGGGTTAGGGACATTAGCTTCGGGAGGTGAATTTACATTTTTTAATTTTTTTTAATTTTTAAATTTTTAATTTATTTTTAATTTTTTTATTTTTATATAATTTAATTGAATTAAATTTAATATTATTATTATTGACAGTTTGACATTTTAAACGCCGAAACAGCTGTCACTAAAAACTAAAATAAAATCCTTAAAATAGCAGAACTCAATAATAATAATATTAAATTTAATTCAATTGAATTATATAAAAATTAAAATGGAGTTCTACAAATTAAACCATAAAAAAAAAATTAAAAAAAGTGAATTTACATGATGAAATAAATAACTTTTTTGGAAATTCAATTGTTTTAAGGTGCTTCTACAGGTTACAAATGCTTGGTTGTCTGTTTGGAAAAAAATCTTTTTATGGAATCAAAAAATAAAAAAAAAGTTTTTTATATCTTTTTTATCTGTTTGTACTTTTATGTAAAATCACCTTCTAAAGTCAGCGCATTTTACCTCTGTACACATTGTATGTATTTAAAAAAAAAGTTTTTTTTAAACCTCACAAAAGTGCTACTGGCTGTACGGTTTAAAGACAGCGGAAACTATATCGCCACCCGGTAGGGCAACGTTGTGAGGCTGGTCAAAGAAGGGGCTAAAAGAAGAAATTTGTACAGAGAAATATGAGCCGACTTAAAAAACGATTCGGAGGAACGATCCGTTATCATGAAGCCGACATCAACTGTGTCGCTCGGTACGTCGATATTCACGCACCTGCACCAGTGTGCATAAACATTAACGCTTTTAGGTATTTTGCGCAGGCCCCGTTGAAATACCAGTAGAACAGACTCAGCATACGCACGTTGTGTCTGTGCATAAGACGTGGCAATGGTCTGTTAACAATTGATTGGTAATCAGACGAACCGCCCTCCTTTGCACAGCATCATCCAGATACATCAAGTGTTTGATAACTCCAGTCCAGAGGTGGCCCCCAAAACCCCACTGAATAAGATAGATATTTAAATAATAAGGTAAATTAGAACATAGAAATCGACAAAATAATATGTTCATGTAAGGGTAGCAAAGATTTATAGCTTAAATCGTCGATTATATCATTTGGCCGCTAGTTTGGCGATCCGTTAAACAAAATCCCTCCCCCATCTCCTTCCCTCCCGTAACCTTCAGCCTCACAACATACCCCAATTAAAGATGTCACAGTCTCACTGGCTCTAGATGATTGGGAGGAGTCGAGACTCTTGTGCGCTATTCACTATAATGTTAAAAAAAGCTCACAGCTCGAGAGCTTTTACTGCTTCGTTCAACATAATGTTTTTTTTTGTTTTATAGTAAAAAGACAACCCTTTGAGACCAAGCAAGTGTTGGAAAAACAACCTGAATTTCAACATTATCACGTGAAAGTATTTTAATTAGGTTTTCTACCGAATAACCGTGTCGATTAAGTCACCTTTGCCGTTATCACATTGATGAAAAAGACTCGCCGATGCTTTGTTCACTCTCGTCTGAATACGGCTAAACCTGTTTTCATTCTACACATTATGCATGCATCCTAATGACGTTATAGACAAGTGTCTAAACTATACGTTCAACCAGTTTTTTCATCATTCTACGAATTCAAACACACGCAAAAACCTTGAAAAACCCCCGAACTAAACTGGGGAATTTCAATATTACAAATAATCAAGAAGAACTCTAGGAAAAATATCTTCTTATTATTATTACCTTAATATCCTCATTATCAAATTATTCTCATTTGAAAACCTTTTTTTTTAAATCTTGTTAAACTTGAAGGTGAAAAGAACATACAAATATAAACAGATTAATTTGATTATTTATTTTTTATGTGAATACAACACAAGCCTCCCGCCTGTCTGGAGCCAGTGGGACTATGGCATCCTTGTCACTAAGCACGGCTCTTGCCATTTCAAGCAACGGTTTGAATCTGAAGAAGAGTCTTTCACCAGGGTGAAACTTATGCGTGCGAACGCATGTACACATACCTGAGGATTTTTTACTAAATCTGTTCCAACATATTTATATATTCGGAGCCCAGACAGTGCTAGCGTACTCCAACTTGCTTCTGATCACTCCATTGAAGAGGGCTGTCATCGCATTTGTGTTATCAAACTCTTTGCACCTTCTGATTGCAAAAGCAAGAAGTTTTTGCTTACATACACTTGGCGATCAGAAACTGCAAATTAATCGATAAATAAACTAACACATGCAAGGCTATTTGATCTTTTCGTCGTAAAGCGATTATGCTTTGATGCACTAGTTTCATAAAAAAATAATACATCAATCGATTCGGTACTCGTTTCCATCCCTTTGACGATGCACTCACGGACGTGTTTGCAGCACATCAAAGGGGCCGGATATAGGACACCGAAGGCTCACTTTCGACCCGTTCCCATTGGAGGTTTCGTTCCACTTTATCGGGAATAAATAACGAACCGTAACCTGAAATCGGAACCGGAAACGCGGGACGGACTGAAGGAAATAAAGCAGAAGGGCATAACTCGCAACCCGTTAATGAGGAAATCCATAAACACCACCCGGGACGTCATCGAAGAGAGAAAATGACAAGTAGTCAACGTCATGAGATGCTTAACTCCTATCCCCACCAAACACTTAGGAAATCGGATCAATTTGGCTAGTAACAAATTAAAAACGATGTTGAAAAAAAAACCTGAAAATTATTTTATTATTATTTATTTTAATAGAAATAAAAAAATCCATTCAAATTATTGGTCATATTCCTAATAATCAGGTTAATTTGTCCAGTAGTTCAATATTAGGTATATTACCCGTAGACTCATAAAATTTATCATTATTCTTTAATCACCTTCTCAGTTGACGTTTTGTCTCTTTCATTTCAAATTGACGTTTGGTCTCTTTCTCTCTGTTATCATACTAACTAACTAACCATCACGCCGTTTCTCCGCAGGGGTAGGCAGAGAGGATGGACCACCATAGAAATTCTGTTTTGGCACACACTCCTTGCTTCATTCACGTTCATACATATTTTTCTGTTATTCTCTCTCTGTTTTTTTGTTGTAATCTAAATTTTATTCTTTTGTTTTTCTTACTGTTCTCTTATTTTATTTTATATGGTGTTCTCCATCTGTATGTACCAGTATATGTAACCACAGACATTGTATTTTTTGTTTTATTAATTTTGTTTCTTGGTAATGCTTAGGCTAAGGTCAATTCATATTATCTGTCTCTTTCTCTCTGTTTTTTGCTATAATTCAAATGTTATTCTATTGTTTTCTCATTGTTTTGTTATTTTATACATCCACACATTGTATTTTTTGTTTAGTTTAATTTTGTATCCTGATGATGCTTAGGCTAAGTGAAACCAGCCGGTCATACAAATTAAAATAATATTCGTAGTCTTTATGCAAAGTTATTTCTTCATTATTTTTAAAGATTATGTTATTTATTTATGAGATTGGTACAGCACTAGAGCCTCAACTGCTCGGGGCCAGTAGATTTACGTTATTCCAATTATGGAAATTAGAAAGTTTAAATAGAGTATCTAGCTATTCAGATGGATAACATTATTTAAAACAACGTTTCAATTATGAATGCTGGTTTTCAACAGGGCGATACTAATGATAAAACTCCGCGGCCCTATGGAATAATGTGAAAATGTATTTTATGTAATTTGAATTTCATTTTATGAAGGTACTATACGAGTAAATAAATTAGATTTTGTATTCACTTTGTGCTTTAACATATTTAAATAAATGAAAAAAAATCAAAAAAACAAAACCGGTCGGTTATAAAAATTAAAATAAATAAATGAAAGAGGTCTTAAACAAAGTAATTTTTTCATTTTCTAAAAAAGATTTTATTTACCCACGCCGGATTTCCAACCCGCTACCTCTTCAGTCAATGAGTGTACCGCTCCGCCGCGGAAGTCGTGAACTATTAAAGAGGCTGTGCATCCCTGATTTAAAAGCTGTATAAAGGCTGTGTGGGCACGTGACTCGGTTCATGGTTCACCTGACCTGTTTTCGATTGAATAATAAAGTTTTTCTTTTTTTACTTGTTCAGCGTTAGGTTCATGATATTGTGTTTGTATCGTTACATTTCTGTTAAGCTGTTTTTGCAGGCTTTCAAGTACAAAGGATTACGGTATGGGATTAAAGAAATATATATATTCAACTGGTTTGCCAACATATTTTGCATGAATTTCTAAGGATTCAATGATAAATTCAATACATAATATTTCAATCACTAACTAACTAACACATCGTCCAGCCACTTTCCCATCAAATGAAATTATTGTTGTGAAAAAATAAATTTATAATTTAATGACGGGTGAACGGTTTATTTTAATTATTTGCTAGAAACTTACATAATTATCAATTAATGACTGTTGATCACAACTACAAGTTGTTTTAAAAGTTCCGAATTAAGCTGGATTCACACCAATGTTCGGATCCGCTCAGTGACGATATTGTTCCGCATGAGAGCTTATTGATATGGTATGAATCAAAGGAGTATGTACCAAGATAAAGTTGTTTGGCAGTATATCCTCTCTGCCCACCCTTTTGATATTTAACTACTTAGTTAGTTAAATAATTATTTTGAAGTGTAAAAATACTAACATCGCAGATTTTTTTTATCACTTAATAATATTTTAAAATAAATATTATTTAGTGATAAAAAATTGGTTTCTTTATTAAAAAAATCTGCGATGTTAGTATTTTTACAATTCAAAATAATTATTTTACTAACTAAGTAGTTAAATATCACAATGGTGGGCAGAAAGATATACTGTCACACAACATTGTCTTGGGACATACTCCTTGATTGATATTCACACCATATCAATAAACTCTCATGCGGAATAATATCGTCACTGAGCGGATACGGACGTTGGTGTGAATCTACCATAAACCTTAACATTATATAAATCTGATTGTACGGAGTATTCTAGAATATTCGTCCACCATTTGGTCTCCTAATAAAGAGATTCGTAACTATGGAACTGAATCCATTCAAAGAAAATGAACTCGTATAATTGCATATCGCGAAGGCTTATCTGATCAATTTGGAACGTAAAATGAACGAATTTCGTACTGTAAACCACACTCTCTGTCGGCCAGACGTAAACTTTCTGATGTATTAATTTAACACAAAATTATGCATTCATCAATTGATGCACCAACATTTTATGCCAAATTAACATCAACATACCACTAAGAAAATCAACGAGGAGGATGAACGATATTTTCAATATTGTAACCTAGCACACAAAGACGGGATATTTCTTTCCTTTGACGCCGGACATTAAGAAACTACAACATAATTCACTGCTCAAGCAATGGACATTTTTAATGGCACAATAAATCAATAAAAAAACCGTCAATCATATCAAACTGATATTTTTATAATGCCCTTCAGTTATGGACTGGTTATATGAAGTACCAAGTACCAAACGGCTAATGGGCATCTCTTTCAGTACAGGTGCCAATAATTCATTTATTTATGTTCTACCCATGTATTATATTATCCATTTGCTTTTGTTTGTTATTCATTTACTTTTGCATGTTTTCATTAACGTTTACTTATTTACCTACTGTTGATTGAATAATTTTCAATTAACAACAAGTTTACCAACTAATCACCCCGTCTGCAGTGGTGGGCAGAAAAGATAGAACGAAACACATCTCTGTCTCGACAAACACTCCTCAAACGATTCACGCAATGATCTTAAATAGTATAATTCGCCCATTTGTGACATGTCACCCTGGAGCGTCTCCGAGATCTTCCACCATTCACTTGAGCGTCGTAATGTCTTCTACATTTACACCTATCTTCATTTATCCAATTTAAATATCTTAACCATGTAAGCGTACGAGTCTAAATCTTTTACACACCTACGCCTCGAGGATTTCATTGTCACTGTATTCAGTCTACTTCCATCCTTCCTCTGCTAGTTCCATGCATCACTGCTCATATATTAAGGTTATTATCAGAACTCTAATATCCACTGTAATTCTAGCTTACTTTAAAAACGTTTCGTTATTGACATATGTTTCAAAACATATTATTTCAAAACATAATATTTACATCAAATACGTAGTATTCACATTAAGTCTTTTATGTAAAACAAACTGGTTTAAGACCATAAAATATCTAAAGATAAGTTTTTTAGAAGTACATTAAACAGGATTGCATTTCAAGGTCAAGTTTGTGAAATATTCACAAGCTTGAAGATTTAATTGAGAAAAATACTTAGTAACTTTGTGGTCAAAATTAATTCCTCAAAAAATGGGTTACACATTAATTTAATGGAGCTTAAGGCCAAGTAGGCTCACTGATTCGTGCTTTTTTCAAAGCAGTAATATCACAAAATATTAAAAAAAGTATTTTGTTTATTCAGACAAATACTTGAAAAAAAAATCATTGTTATATTTTAATTGATATAGTATATAAAAAAATACGTGTATACTATAAACTATACTTTAATAGAAAAATCAAAACACACTATAAAATATTTATGTGATGTGAAAGAGGAAAATCAGCAGTGTCATTTATGATCTGTTTTAATTTTGATTTATTTATTTGTTACCACGTTTTGAAGAAGTTACGGTTGTATTCAAAACAATTGAGCTTTAATCCAAATAAAGTGTTGTATTACATAATATTTAAGATATTAAGCTTACATGTTTGGAACTTTATTACAAAAAACTCTTTGAAAAATATTATCTATGATTCACTTCTGACAGCAAGAAAATAAATTATCTTCTGTAGAAAAAATATTGTATGAATGCAATTGGAAATTTTCTGACTTTAAATAATAAACAAAATAAACCGTACCTGCTTTAAAAATACTCGCAGTAGCAACAGAAAACATAAACATTTATAAACACAGAATCACTCATTTACACAACTTCACTTTTAATTCAAACTTTTCAAAATCAAACACAGCTCGACGTCGTAAGCAATTTGATAGAAACACTAAAACAAATCACTGTCGCAGTAAGAAAAATTGAAGCTTTACCGCGAAACGTTGAATAATGACTCCGATAGGAAGTGTTGAATTGTAAATTATTGACTGATAATTTGCTCAAGGCCCGGTTTCAAGTGGATACAATATTGGTAAGGTTATTTGTCGCGAGGAGCTGATTGAATTATGCGGCGGCAGCTGGTGTCGCGCTGATGATGGAGCGGTGGAATAGTCGACTCCGCGAGGAATGCGCTCGGTCGGCAGCTCAGAGGTTTAGCAGTGACGTACTGAATGTAATCACATTATACATTCTACAAGGTGAAACGACTTTGTTTTTTGCAGGAGTGGATTGGGAAAATGTGATTTTTTCAAGCACTAGACGAAATCTTCAGAAATGTTAGTGACTGTATATCTGGAATTGGTTTTACTCATCTCGTGAAAAACAGACGACATTTTTTGTCACGTTTTATTAAAATTACTTTGGTGTCACATTGAAAAAAATCATTATCTTATAAAAATTTTTTTTGGAATAATTTAGATAAATTGAATTTTATTAAAACAAAAATATATCTGTGTGCGCAATATAAACCGAAATTAGTCAATAAACACAGATGTTAAGGCGTGCCCAAAAAAAATTTAGGAATTTCGTTTTTGTATGTAATCATGTCATATGTCACGTGTCTTTTTTCAAAAAATAATAGCACAATAATTTATTTTCTGACATATCTCATTTTTCCTTCATAGATATGTTTCTAAGGAACAATTCCGTTCTTCCTTTCGCACACAAGTTTGTTCTCTTGTAAGTCATACATTTTCAAATCATTGTTCCCTTTAATTTTTATCAATTTGTGTTACGTAGTTACCTTGAGTCCTTAACACCCAAGTGGATGTGTTTTAAGTTTGGAATGACATTCAGGGATTCACCACTTTATAATAGGAAATAACAAAAGTAATCAATTGATCGCGTGGGAATATATTGCTAACGTCACGCTTCTGCGCTCGGGTTTCTTAACCTGAGTTCTGAATATTTGTATTCAGGGGTGCCAATTCGACAGCCTCGGCATTTCGTACGGCCTTGTGCGCATCGTATCACACTTCCCTTTCGACGGCCATACGGTTCAGACGCTATACATCTCGTAACTCCGCATCGTAGCGACACTTACCATTCGACTCGCAGACGGACCGGACGTCTCCGGCGGAGCTATATCTCCTCAATCCGCATTTTGGTTCCGTATTGCATAACATTTTTATATCGTGTTGTCATTCCTTTTGAACCGTATTAGTTTGCTAACTATTCAATTTAACGTGATAATTCTTTTCCGACGGCCCTACTGTTCAGGCGCTACATTTCATTACGCCACAGCGTTCCGTATTACATAACATTTTATATCGTGTTGTCATTCCTTTTGAACCGTATTAGTTTGCGAACTATTCAATTTAACGTGATAATTCTTTTCCGACGGCCCTATTGTTCAGGCGCTACATTTCATTACGCCACAGCGTTCTGTATTGCACAACATATTTTGTATCATATTGTCATTCCTTTTGAACCGTATTAGCTTACTAATTATTCAGTTTAACGTGATACTTACCTTATTGCATAATATTTTGTTTCGTGTTGTCATTCATTTTGAACCGTATTGATTTGCTAACTATTTAGTTTAACGTGATAATTCTTTTATTACGACTTTACACGTACGACCTGTTCGGGTGCTACACTTTTCATTACGCCACAGCGTTCCGTATTGCATAATATTTTATTTAGTATCGTCATTCTTATTAAATCACATCGTTTTTGGATTAGTGAAATAAATACATAAACATGATATTACCACGAGATCGCCTCTAGGCCTTCTTTGTCGCGCTATCACACGTGCGGGCACATACCACGTCCCTTTCTCGTCTATGGTTACATACACGGGATATCACGATCCGTTAGGATCTTACGTAACCTCTGTGAGCCAGCTTGGCGTGCATCTATTAGCATGCCAGTATTCGGCCGGGCCAGGCACATCGTGCCATGTATTTCTTGTTCGTGGCTACGAGCTCAAGAAACATTACTCGTGGCGACGAGGAACGCGGGCAGTTTGGCCAACTGACCCGTGGGGACAATCAGTAGTCCTGACCCGTGGGAACAATGGGACAATCAGTATCCCTGACCCGTGGGGACAATCAGTAGTCCTGACCCGTGGGAACAATGGGACAATCAGTATCCCTGACCCGTGGGGACAATCAGTAGTCCTGACCCGTGGGAACAATGGGACAATCAGTATCCCTGACCCGGGGGGGTAATCAGTATCCTCACCCGGGGACTATCAATATCCCGGAAGCCGAATATACTCGGCTCGCACTATACTATTTACACACACACCCATACATAGTAGATACTCATAATACATTTTTCTTTGTACTTATATTAATAAATTGGGTTTTTTATGCCGAAAGGCTTTTTCCCAGAATACAATGTTTTTATTTCCTAAACTTGATCTAGTAACATTACCTTATTATACCAGCAATAACCTTTTTATCTTTTAGCTTCAGAATACACAAAATTGGGAGAGCGATTTACCCCTGAATCTTACTCTCTTTTGTATGACATAACACGTCGTACGCATACTACGAAACAATTTGAAAGATTGATATGATATAATTTACACGATTGGAGCAAACTAAAAGTTAGGTCATCAATACATTTACGAAATGTTATCAGTGTTTGCTTGCGTAATATCAAGTACTGGATGCAAAAATAAATAAATTTAATACATTAGAGTTAGTATAGTGGTAGAGTAGAGAAATGAAAGAACGGCATTTAAAAGATAGAAATATTATAATGAAGTGTAAAAAAAATACAAAAATTATTTAGTTTTAAAAAAAAAATTTAAATGAACAAGTGTTTAAATAAAGTTAAGATTCCTTTCTTCCTTGAGCACACAGATATATGCTTACGTAACAAATTTTACCTACCTGGGCACAAACTTAAATAGACTGAATAAGACTACCGAGAAGAAAAAAATCCGGCAACTTGATGGAAGCAGATGTTACCATACCTGTAAGGCTCTACTGGGGTTGAACTTAGTAAAAAAGCAAACTGTTCAAATTTTAAAAAAATAAAACAAGACCTGGTGTTAACTACGGTTGTGAGATATGATGCCTAACCCAAAATGAAGAAACAAATTGGCAGTCTTTGAGTGCAAAATTTTTAAAAGAATCTTTGGACCTACACTAGACAATGGATGTTATGGGATAAAGATGAATCATGAATTTGAAAATCTTATATAACATAAAACTATTGTGAAATTATGTAGGTCTAGACATGTAGGAACATTATGATTGTGTGAGTCCCCCAGTGGAAGCGACACAAAGGCAGACAGAGGAAGAGGTGGATGGACTGGGTGGAAGAGAATTGGAACAAGACGGGAAGGATGGAGAATTAGAGACAAATGATGAGGGACCGCTGCCAGTGAAGAAAATTTATGGAGGAGGTCAAATGAATGATAACTTTATTAATATAACATCGTCACTGGAAAGGAAAAAGGGCTTAAGCGACACATTGATAAAAAAAAAAAGTTTTATATGTAGTTTTGATCAGTTTTCTTTTCTACGTCGAATGCTCTGACTCTCGTTTTATTTTTAAAACTCTTGTAGCCCTTCAACTATCTAATATATTTACAATTTGGAAGAAGGTTGACTCAAGCGACACAAGTTTGGGACTTTTATAGCTTTTTGTCGTTTCAGGTAACTTAACTTAGGTTAAGTTTTTTTTCAAAATCCAACTAATTACTAAAAGACTTATTAGTTACGATGAGTTCTAGCATCATTACATTTGTACGACATGAGAAAAATTTGATATAGTGGATTTAAAAATGACTTTGAACATTTATTTAATAACATAAAATATTTGTGGGCATTAAGGCAAATAAAATGGTAAGTCCGTTCTTAGACATCGACGGAAACAGATTTTAAATATCAATTAATTATATTTCTAAGTCGAACCAACATGATGTTTCAGTTTCCTTTCAAGTTAATCGACAAAGCGAGCGTTTGAAGTATAGATGGGTTTGCTTACAGAGAATTTAATTTATATAAATGGTCCTTTAATATCTGAGCAAAAAAAAATACCTAATACCAATCAATTTAATAACGAATTTCAAAAACAACTCCATTAAAAACAACCTTTTTTCAAATATACTCACAATGATGACTATGCCTATGCTTTTTTTTATGACATGTATAAACCATAAAAATCTTGTAACTGAAAACATAAGTTATTCCATTTTTGTTATCTTAGCTGTTTATTATGTAACATGATATGCCAAGATAGACTATGATTTGCTTTAATCCGTTCATTTCAAATATATCATAATGTCTGATAAAATACACTGTAGGTAGATACTTTATCAACATTAAATAGATTATTTTTTCATTTGGTCACACATCCATCAGTTCATAAATTGTAAAATTCACACTTGTGCATACTCACAAAGGAAATTATTTGTCGTTAATTGTAGCTTACATTGTAGACTTATACTATTCAAATGAAAAAACGATCTAAACAATCCATATATTATAAAGTCACGAAGAAAGTAACTAAATAACTAATCATCACGCCGTTTCTCCGTAGGGGTTTAGCTCTGTTTGGTACACGTTCCACTTCATTCACATACAAACGTCATCTCAGACATACTCTTCTGGTATTCTAACTCTTCACATGGCCCGACTCATAGTATTTCTTTTTCACCCTCATTTATTCGGGCGTCCCCGACTTCTCCAAATCTTACTTTCGCGTCTTATTATATTCTTTTTCACCCTCATTTCTTTTCTGCTTTGCATTCATTAAGGATAACCACATTTTTAACACGGTCATACATGGTTAAGTCTTGAAAAAGGGTTAGTGCTAAGTCCAAAACTGGTCGACAAATGTATATGTAGAGCAATAAAGTGGTTTGAATACAAAACGTATTATTATTTTATTTAATACAAATGTGTTTTGAAGTTTCACCACGAAAATGATTTACTTTTTTTTTATCAAATATTTAAAGGTTGGATTTTCCACTTTTCAACATAAGATTTTTAAGTATATTTTTAATTTGAACAATTACTGCGATTAGTTTAAGTCCGCTCCTGCAACCCTGTTGTCATGTAGTTGTCGATAAGGCGGTCAGCGAAGCCCCATACGATTCTGTTCCCCCCACCCCGCGGAGCGGGTGGCCCATTTACAACCCCCCACCCCCAAAAGTACACCCCTCCGCCGCTGTGCGTTGTATAGCTGCTGTACAATGTATACGAGCTGGACACGTGCTCCTGTGGAAGCCCGAGTAATACGAGAGATGTAACGCATTTGCAAGTTGCTATTACAAGAAAACATTTATTTTATATACAGGGTGATCAGTAAATGTAACGTAAAAAATACATGAGTTTGTTTTGGGGGTAAAATATATACGCGGTTGATATTCGATACATGAGAACGGATCGCTTCTACGACTGGTTCTTGTGATCAACAGCTCAGCTGTGTAATGATTTGCCGGCCTCTGTGTTTCATTCCTTTTGCAACATGCAACATGGGCCTCTTCAAGACCTAGGTTCATTCATTCCTTTCCCAAAAAGACACTCCACACAGCATCCTCAAAGTTGACATAGCGCCTGAGGGAGTTTTTTCCCCCTCAGTGTTTCCTGTGCAGATCTAATGTAAAACATATGAAAATGGAGCTTTATAGGTCACACAATAAGAGATTACTGAAACAACAGATATAGTTGTGTGTATTGGTGCATATTTAAAATTACGTCTTTAAACATTATTAGTTCATTTCTATTTTATTTTTATTTATTTATTTTTAATCCTTGCAAAACGACACTGAGAAACAGCATTTTGTCTTGTTTACGCCTACTAATTGTTATTACCTAAAAAAAACAAAAAAAACAAAAAGCTTGTAAAAACTTTGGATAACTATATATATACATATACATATACAACAGTTTAATTTTGTACCCTAATGATGCTTAGGCTAAGCGAAACCGGTCGGTCATAAAAAAATATGTAATATACGTGGCGTTATAAAAAAGTTATTTTTTAATTTCTTTAAGTATGTCAAACCACAAAGTGATTGCTTTCAACGAAAATATATATACAATCATTTGTAAGTTAAAAAAAACCGAAACGACCTAAACGAATACATGTTTTCAAAACTTTCAGTGGAATAACTTTTTTGAAGTCGAACAACAAGTTTGAAAGATGCTGTATGCAAGCAATGCATTTGTGTGAGTACTGTGTTTTACTCAACATTCTCTGCAATACCCATAATAACGGTCAAGGTGGATTGGAACTTTGAAAATAATCTCAACTAACCTGAATCGATTTACAATTATGTTTTATAAATAAATTAGTATTGTTAAAACAAAACGAAACGTAAAATATTATGCTTACATTTGTAGCAAAACTGTGTCTATTAGAAGAGTCATCTTGTTTTCGCTTCAATGCAAAAAACTAAACAACACGTTGACATTGAAAATCGCACTCACTTTTATTATTTCGACTACAGTGCCATAAAGACGTGCGTAGTACAATACATTCAAATACAGATCGAGCAATTGCAATTTTAATCTTTTTTAATAGTTTATATCACACAAGAGTCCCAACTGCTCCCAACCGCCTAGAGTCAGTGAGACTATGACTACCTTCAGCCTCACAACATCCCCAATTAGGGATGCCATAGTCCCACGGGCTCTAGACGGTTTAGATTAGTTGGGATTCTTGTGCGGTAGTCAATTAAAAAAAAAATACTCAGTTTCGCCCAAGTATCAGAGGCTTATATTCTTATTATTTGAGAAACAAGCTGAAATGAGTTTTTAGAAATAAGTTTAGTTAACTTATTAGTTATAATATAAATTCAGGATATTAAAAGCTGTCGCAATTTTTTAAGGTCACAACTTTTATAACCGAGTTTTAAGTACATATATTTTTTACAGAATTTTTTTTTTTTCGATTTTGCTATTTCGTTATGCATACGATAATTTAAGTACTTGAATTGCCTCCGAAGAAAAAAACAAATCTCTGTTATGACCCGAAAATTACAGAGATACAATTGAAAGCCATTGTCAATGTGGCCAGTGGCCAATCAAATTTTCGGGTTGCTTTGTCTAAAAGCTTTAATAAACTTTTAAACAAATCATTCATCAAAAAACACGTGACATTTACAGTCGCTGCGTTTAAAAACATCACGTGTTTGCTTTTGAAAAACAATATTTAATTAAATTTTGTTTCTTGTAAGTGAAATGTTTTTATATGCGTCTACAGAACAAGGTAAAATTATTGAACCACGCATTCAAATCGCAAATTTCTTAGTAACTGAAAATTTTCTTAGGTGTCCGCCAAATTTTTTCGAGACGTCCTTCATGCATTCTAAAAAACGTATCATTACAAAATAACGTATGCAATGGTAAATGTTCACTACCATAATATTATAAATTTATGGAATGATACAACCCGTGGGGGGAAGGTTTCAGTTTGCTATCAATTTCCTGCCTTGAAAGTGGAAATAATTGTCAAAGGGTTGCTAAAAATGAGCTATGTGATAAAGTGGGAGCTACAAAACAGATTTTTAGTTTGAAGAATAGTGTGGTAAAGTGAATAAATGATGGAGATAATGATACTTATATTTAAAAAATATATGTTATGATTAAGGTTTTCACGGGTGTAAGATGTAGAACAATTTTCTCGGTTCTCGGTTCACCATCAATCACTTTCAACCCGGGTACTTCGTTCGAGACATAAGTAGTGACTTGCACTCACTTAAGTTTTAACACTTTTAACACCATCATACATGATTTTACCGCACATACGCTTCAAAGATCTAATTTCCACAGCATTCAGTCAACTTTTATCCTTCCTCTGTCAGTTCCATGCCTCACTGCCATACATCAGGATTCGTATAAGCACTCTATTGTGGATTGCTAGCTTCGCTTCATTTGACAATATCTTTATTTATTTTATTTTATATTAACGTTTTTACTAGACACACCTATTTACTGCAATGTTTATGAAAATATTGGATACATTATGTAAATTTTAATAATGGGCATAAATATATAAATCAGTTTAGTTGCATAACCCGAAAAGATCGCCCGATGGACAAGTTTTGCGATTCCGTAATGCCCAAGAGAGCGCTTTAAGTTCGATCGACTAAAATATCCCTAGAAAGAGACACGTGGCAATAGCTGTCGTAAATCAGGTAAGGCTGACGATGATGATGATTAGAGTGCTGTTCAAATTCAAGGCGAAAAAAATATGAAGGGTGTCACGTTTTTTAACAGAGCTTTTCTACAGTAAAATGCAAACATTTCAACGTGCTAAATAATAATCAACTTTGTCACAATGAAGAAAGCTTTTAAAGAAATGAAAAAAACAACTTTGTATAAGACCACGGATATTATTTTAATTTTTATGACCGACCGATTTTGCTTAGCCTAAGCATCATTAGAGTAAAAAAATAAGTATGCGGTTAAATATACAAACAGAGGGAGAACAAAATATAAAATAAAATAACAAAACAATGAGAAAAAATAGAATAACATTTAAATTATAACAAAGTAACAGAGAGAAAGAGACAGATAATATGAATTGAAAGAGACAAAACGTCAACTGTGATGGTGATCAAAGAATAATGATAAATTTTATGAATACGAAAATATGAATAAATTTTATGAGTTTACAGGAAATAAACCTTAAATTGGACTATTGGATTTTTTATGAAACCCAAATAAGGCTGTAACAATATGGCGCACTGCGTTTAAAATGCGATATTGATTGCATTGTAAACGGGTATTCTAATAATCTCTAGATTTAACGAACGACTAGGTCGGAATCCATCAAATATAATAATGAAATGAAAAAGGCGTCGCATTAAACACTTCACAAAATAACTTATCATAGAATATTTTTTTCTCCATAATATATGATATACGAGTATTTAAAACAAAAATATTTTTGATATTTTTTATGAAATCGGAAAAAATACATTGAAATAAGGTTTTAAAATCACTGATAGAAAAAATAAAACCCTGTAAAGAAAACTGTTCTCTGTTTATTTTGAATGATCTCAAAAATACGGTTATGCACCAAGTTATCTGATAAATAAATGAGGGTAACTAAAACAGAAATAAAGCAAAAACGAATTGTCGATAAACATAACAATGAGTTTGCATTGACTAAACTAAGCATGTTTGGTCGACGTGAGATTCGTTTGTTCGTTGGCGATCTGCAGTCTAGCTCTGGAACCATTTGAAATTACCGACATTGTCGATAAAATTTGTATTGATGTTTCATGCTAGGGCCCCAGAAGTGGGTATATAAAACATGTATTGCATCATGCAATTTGCATGTGATGGTATTTCCTACTATTACGGAAATGCAGGGTTAACACTGAATCAAAAAAATCGAGTGTTTGAATTGTTCAATTATTCTCCAGTACAATTAAATATCACCCCTTTCTTTATCAAAATACAATTTCCTTAGCCACACCATCGTGTGATGAACCCTTGAAACCTGACCCAGGTAGGTATTAAAGCCTCTTCTTTACTTCAATTAGGGGTTCATTTCCGGCAAATTATTTCACCTGCTGAACATTCCTGAAAATAGTACTACTTTTCTGTACCTGGGGTATCTGTTTCAGCGATTGTTGTATTTAATTTTTTGCAGGAAAATATAACTTTTACTAAAACTATATATATATATATATATATATATATATATATATAAATATGTATATATGTATGTATATATATATATATATATATATATATATATATATATATATATATATATATATATATATATATATGCATATAATATAAATATGTATATGATTCATGAATTGATTTAAAAAAAATAAAAAAATAATATATATATATATATAATATATATAATCGTTCTACATATATATATATATATATATATATGTGGGAACGATTTAAGTCCTTAAAAGGACTTTTTAACTCCTGACGTTTCGGACAGATCACACTGTCCATCTTCAGAGGCCTTATGTCTTGAGTTTCTGTCTCAAACTGATAGCTTTTGCACGTCTGTTTGGTCCAGAAGCTAAAACTTAAGTGAGTGCAAGTCACTACTTATGTCTCGAACGAAGTACCCGGGTTGAAAGTGATTGATGGTGAACCGAGAACCGAGAAAAAATTGTTCTACATCTTACACCCGTGAAAACCTTAATCATAACATATATTTTTATATATACCGCACATGGGCTCCAACTGCTTCCTACTGTTCCTCAATTGGTATATATTGTGAGGCTGCAGGTAGTGGGGAGGATTTGTAGTCGAGGATCTCAACCAATCAACCACGGTAGCCTTATTTAATTTGATTTAAAAGCACAGACTGTTTCTTTAGTTTGGCTTGATAGTTGTAATTCAAGAAAAGTGTAAGAAATTTTATTTGGGTCGAGAGAAAATAATTCCAGCCGCCCGTCGGATAAACAGGATTATAATAATTTAAGCCGAATCGAGTAATGACCCATAATAATCATGTTACTTGTATACATTTGTACGGACTCTCGAGAAAATTTGGAATTAATTGACTCGTTATGCTTTCAAAGTTACATAATGTATCACACGTATAATATAAAAATAGGCAGACGTACAGACAAAGAGACGAAGAGACGAAGAGACGAAGAGACGAAGAGACGAAGAGACGAAGAGACGAAGAGACGAAGAGACGAAGAGACGAAGAGACGAAGAGACGAAGAGACGAAGAGACGAAGAGACGAAGAGACGAAGAGACGAAGAGACGAAGAGACGAAGAGACGAAGAGACGAAGAGACGAAGAGACGAAGAGACGAAGAGACGAAGAGACGAAGAGACGAAGAGACGAAGAGACGAAGAGACGAAGATACAAAGAGACGAAGAGACGAAGAGACGAAGATATGAATTGATACATTAACAAGTAAAAGACTATATTCTTTCTTTTTTGTATTTTATAAATAAATAAACCCCATCTATCTGCAGCTCAAGACTTCAGATTTGACAATGTCACTTTGCACGAAAAAAAACATCTCTTAGAAAATTGAAGCAATGTTATTTCAAATGAATAGTCTCAAATAACCACAAAGTTGCGAAATTAAAGTTATAAACTCTACGACGACATGGAAAAAGGTTTTCACTCTCGAGTTTTTCCGATTCTGAATTGTGGTCTTTCACCAGGGCGATACCTGGAGTATCTACCACTCTGGTTATAATTAATAACTAGTTTAGTTTAAATACACACGTCAAAAGGGATAAAGTGAGTTAATCGTGAAGTAGCGTAATCAGAATAAAATTTCAATTTATTTTTACGTATGAGCGAAAATTATTAGTATTGTTTTTGCATACACTAATGCCTCACACGGCGGTCTAACGAGTCATGTACAGAAGACGGCTTAGCGTATTAACACTATCAGATAATAAATAGTATATTTGCGATACCTTTCAGTAAGGTAGAACTATAGTACTAGAAAGTATCGACCCGATGAAAGACCACCATTCAGAATCGAATCGTTTCTTAAAAGGGGCCGTGTTTGATCACCAAATCTGAATAGCTAAGTACTTTCCAACCTTCCTCTTCCCCATCTCCTCCCCTTTCTTATTCCCTCTAGCCTCACATCATATCACAATTGGGGATGCCATAGTTCCAATGGCTCCGGACAGTCTAGAACAGTTGAGACTCTTGTGCGGTATTCACATTTGAAAATTGATTTAAATTACGAAATGGTCCAGCCGGTCAATATGAATCTATCAGTCATAGTCTAATTCAGATTTGTATTAAACAAACCGATGATGTCAAACAACCGCTTTTACTGTCGTCTGAACATTTCAAATAACTGCAGTCATAATACATTTTCTGTCAACTCTGCTGCACACCGATTCATGTGAAAGGAAATTCAATTCGTTTCAGGACGAGACTTGGTTTTGACATATTCATGACATTGCACTAGCAGACTTGCATCGCGATCACAATGGAATAATGTAATTGGATTCAATGTTAGTACTCGAAGCGCACTGAAGAGTGTAATTCAAAAAAAATTGCAAGGAAGTTGTATCAAATATTTGCACCCTTCTTTTCAGATAGAATTTATTAAAAAAAAAAAATTAAATAAAAGTGAAAATAAATTGAAATAAAATAACATTTTTGTTATATATCGTGAATTTCTTATGTTTTAATGCCAATCGGTTTCAATTAAATCAAGCTTCGTCAGGGCACATATAATAACTAAAGAATAATACAGAGTTTATCAGGTATATATTTGTACGAAAAATAAAACAGTGAGATAGTATATACTATAGTGAATAAAGAGAGAGAAAAGTATTAGAGGGAGGCAACAAGGGATTGCTTCTTATGAAAAAAACACTTTATTTAAATTTTTAATAAAAGTTGAAGCGAACCCCGAACATCCGCTCAGTATTCTGAATTAAAAACGCGAAATCTTTTCAAACCCGACCGTGAACCTTTCAAGCGAACTCACAAAAGTTGTGCATTTAATCATGCGTGTCACTGTGCTCGTACCGCGATATTTCTGAGCCAAAAGTGATATTTTCATATTAAGAGAACCGTACTCTTGGTCTCTTCTATTCATAAAAATTGTTTTGGTTTTACGGCTAAAATATCCAACCAACCTCAATGATATTTTTTTAAATCAAAAAGCATGACAATATAATTTAGTACATATTTATCTATTTTTGTTTCTGATAAATTAAATGAGGGCCGTGTTAGATTTCGATTTATCACGATTACAGAAGCCACTTTTAGAATTATTTGTACTCAATGAACATTATTTTCAAAAAAATATTTTAAAGTGAAACTTTAGAAATATGATAAAATATGAAATCAAAAATATACATATGGTAAAAAGCGTTTCATTGCGTCGAAATTTGATACGTCAAACGACGAATGTGCGTTCATACTTAAATTCTCAGTATGAACGTAAAGCACAGGGAATCATTAAGAGTAATACGAGCAAAATTAGAATGAATTTCCTACCTTTCTATTCTGCAAGGGAAGAACTTTAATGGACCAGCCGACTTCCTTCTGTCTTTGTGGGAGCCTGGAACCTCCAGGACGGCAGTCGCAGGCCTGCTTTCTCTCCTCCTGTACACCTTGCTCATGATGGCTGGAGCGGAATGACTTCTCTCCGGAAGCCTCTTCGGCGGCTCGAGCATTTCCCTGATCACCGCACAGAACTTACACTTACTGGCCTCGGAGAAATAGGCCTGGGTCAACTCATACGCATAGTTCTCCAGAAAACACTGGTGGCAGCCCATGACTGGGTAATTGGTCTCTTGATCTGTCGAGTCTTCGCTCGGTTGGCTTACATTTTTGAGGAAGTTGCTGGTTCTGCTCCTCCTTACTGCTCTCAAACTCATTTCCACGGTTTCTTTCTTAGCTTTTTCCTCGTCTTCCAGCTTCTTTTGCCGCATATATTCTTCTAAACACTCCGCCTGGTCGTTGTAGTATTCTACTACTTTTACTCTATGCACCCTTTTGATTTGTTTTTCGACACTATCACACTCTCTCTCAGCTTCTTTAATGTTTGATTTATTTAAAATTTCTATTTTGTGAATACTATCTTCGGAATTGTTGTTATTTAGTAGGTGAAGAATCGAATCTTTTCCACCTTTTAAATCGTTTTTGATCAATACTATTTCGGCTTTCTTTCCTTTCACCTTTTCAATGTTGTTAGCATTAACGCATTCTCCATTGTTGAGTTTATCTTTGACTATAGTAACGTTTTTGTTGCTTTTATCCTCCGTTTATGATAATTTCTTTATTTTTAAAAACAGTTTCTAAAGTTGGTACGCTGTCAAAACTTTTTATATTCGCGTTGTATTCTGGTGATTTGTTTATTTTATCTGATTTATCAGAATCGCTCACTTCAATGTTGTTGTTCATTAATCTATCATCGACTCTTAGAGATAAAGAGTCATCTTCTATGCACGTGTCATAACCTTCAATGTCATGATCGATATATTGCAAGCTGTTTTCGAACAAGGCATTTCTTAAAGATTTTACCATGTTGGCTTCTAGGGTATCCGGAATGTTTTCACTTGGCGTGGCGATGATTGAATTACAGTCCTTCCAACTTTCGTCGCTCTTCACACTATCTGGATTGAACACTTTTTCGGATTTGGAAGACTCTTCTACGTCGGTGTCTTTCCAGAAACTAATCCTCTCTAAGCCGGTAGGAGTAACAGCGAATACCATTTCGTCCGAAGTTGATAAGTCTTTATTTTGATCCTTCGACAAACTTTTTCTTCTCTTTGCAGTGATACTACTTTTATCTTCTTGTACTGCTGAAAATTTATTTTCTATTGTTTTGGTGATTGAATTTAGTTTAGCGAGGTTATCGTGCTCATCTTCTGTGATAGTCATATCTTCGTCATTTCCATCCAAGGAGTCGTCAGATTTCCTCAAGTCACTGAGTTTATCACATTGACCGCCGTTGTATTTGATATTATCACGTATCAAATCCTTGACGGCGTAGAACTCGTTGTTTGGGTCATCCGAACTCATTATCATTCTGTGTTCGTTTTTACTTTTGTAATTTGGGAGGTTGTTTTTGAGTCCGTTGTAAGGAACGAACGCTGGGTCGTTTTTCATTTCTTCGAAACTAAAATCTTCCAGGTTTGACATGTCGTCTTCCCTGAGAGAAGGATCTTCGGGCTCCAAGCAGATCTGGACAACCTCCAAACATTCCTGATACTCCTGGAGACATTCGTGGTACGAGTCGAAGCCAGTGTGGTCATCTGATCCAGCGGAGTTCATGCACTCCTTTAACAAAACAAACAAACAAAACATGAAATTAATATAAGTAACAATAATTACATTTATTCTATCAACTGAAAGAAATATCGCTACACTTCACGCACCGATGTTGCAGAACCAATAATTTAACCTTTAATAATTCAGAAGTTAGGATATTGCTCCATTTGAGCAACTCGGAGAGGAATATCAAACATTTTAATATAAAAAATATTTGATGCAGTGACTTTTTTGCTCTTATTTAGACGTTTTAATAAAACTTCAATAATTGAGGATATGTATATTTATTTATATAGTTTTTAAAGTCAGACACAAATTTGGTGCATTACGCAAAAAACATCACAACATACACAAATGGTTTTAAAAAATATAACGTATGAAGGATATATCAGATAATAATAAAACCAGAGAAGACGTGCAACTTTTGCCGAAGTTCGAAAAATATTTTATGAATTGCTGAAGCTTTGAAAAAGATATTCACAATGGAGAAAATCTTTCAAATACGCATTTTAATAATCTTTTTCATGAGGTAGCAACATACGAGTACATATAATTCAATAATAATCATTTTTTTTCACACATGTTTTTATTTCTTTAGCTGGAAATCTATTTATCTTTTTGAAAGACTGTTCGATAATGTCATTGAGAATAATCCTATGTAATGTAGTTTAAATGATTATTTTCTGAACCTAATACCGATATCTAAGTTTGATTCATAACATAGCTAATGAAACATCCAGTACACCAACTTAATGTTATCAACATATTACAGATTTTTTTTCAATAGTTTAAACTAACACAGGAATTATCACTCAACATTAATTAAATTAATGACGTTTATAAATGCAAAGAAAATATCACAGAAAGCCTTAAAAGTAAATCACATCGAAAAACATGAAAAAACATCGTTTTTGTTTAAAATATTTGCCATCAATATTTTGTCATTTAATTCTAAGATATGTATAATTTCATATAACAGCATTCGTCTACACTTTTTATCCAGATATTAGTCAATTTTTCAAAATGAACCATCACCTTTTTTCAATAAATGAACAATTTATGATAAGACATTAACTATTCCCATATTTGTTACTAGTTCAACCTTTGCTCTTATTTATTTCATTTAATATAAATACTTTTTTTTAATAATTACACTTAAAAATATTCTGAATAATAAGAAATTGTTAATCGAACTTGTCGTTAATAAATCACTACATAAAAAAAAAATCAAACAAAAAATCTGATAATTATTTTAGTCTACGTACATACATTATTATATGAACAGGTAAATTGACAATTAATTGCACACGCATAAGCTCATCTTTATACTTTCACAACATTTCGGGCAGGATTTTCTAAACATTTATTTACTTATGTTTTAATACTCAAAGTACAGCAACATCAAAAATATTAACTTCTTTGAAGGAAAAGGCGATTGAATACCTTTACAATCGCACAAAGGAATTTTAAAAACATTTATGTGCCTAGTTTTATAATAAGTAAGCTCAATAATTGATATGAAATATATTTTACGCCTTAAAATACTTAACATTTAAAATCAATAAGGAAAACAGTAAGCCATCCGTATGTATAATAGGACAGTTCAAAAAACAAAAAAGGATTCAATTTGAAAGCGAAAATTCTTGCAGTGAATATTGTGGAAAAAATATAATTTATTGGGTTGGGCACTGAACGCATAGAACTCAAGATCCTTAGAAGTAGGCGTCTTTTGACTGCTAGTCCTCAGACAGGTCAATTAAATTGAATATCTGTAAGAAATATTTTATTATATTGGAAAATGTTTGAACCTTTTCTCGGTAAGTAAGAAAAACTTGAGGTTACGGATACGTCCAGCACACACTTCAGTACATCCGTTGTTACCAATCTAGCTGAGCGACCGTTGAGGTATATTTCGGCTTCAGACGCACAACCTCGCTGTTACCAACGCAGCTTAACGTAACTTATATTAATCGCTACCCTTATAGTTAAGTCTTGAACCTTGTGGTATGCATGGATTAACCTCAGCTTTTCTTTGAATGTTTGAACTCTGAGAGTGACGTCTACGTTGTTTCTCGATAACAGTATGAGCGGAATATATACAATAATGTATATCCACATTTACTGTATTTAATTACTTTGAGACGATATGTAAACGTTTGCACAATCATTTCAAGTGCCAAGATATGTATTCAAGTAGTAGATACCTTTTCCTCAAATGTATTACTTTTGCATCAACATACGTTGGCAACATTCAAAATAAATTGATTTATTTTTAAACTTTGAATAAGAGGTTTGATAAAAGTTTCATTCTTGCTTTTATTATTATGAACTTTCAAGTGGAAATTTATTAAAAAAATGTGTGATTGGAAAAAGTACATTAATGCAACAGTGCATTTCAGTACATATGTAACAAAACAATTTACTCGCCATATGTTCACATGAATGTTTGGTTTCCGTTAGAAGTTTAGTTAAAAGTTTTACTTTGACACTTTAGGTATATTTATGGACTAGTTACTAATGGCGGAACGCTGATTTTTAAAAATGTTGACTCAACGTAGATTTGTTACAATTTTGTTGTAACTTTCGTAAAGATCTCAGATAAATGTTATTTTTTTAAATATTTAAATAATATCAATAATCAGAAACACAAATATGAAACAGAAAAAGCCAGAAAATAAAAAGAAAATGGTCACAACCGAGACTCAAATTCGGATCCTCTACTCTATCCGGGAGTAATGCTTTAACCAATTCAGACATAAGGACCTAATTATAAACCAATATTTTTAATCGATCTCATACTTTTCATTGAAGATTATTGATATTATTTTTTTCATTTTTTTTCCTCCGATTTGGCTGCCATCTTTGTAATGATAAACAAAGCTTTACCAGAGCAAATTGAATACCTAGATGGAGTATTGAATAAATATCAATTTTATTAATTACGGAAGATCTTTTGACTTCTTACAAAGTCGGGAATTAATATTGAAATTAGAATTAACTTTAAAGCATTAATGCTTATTTTTTAATACTGAAATAATAATAGTAATGCTTTAAAGCTAATTCTAATTTCAATGTTATCTTTTTTACTTAACTTAGCGTCCACTTAGACTTGATTGGTAACAGCGGCCATAAGGAAATTCGTCAATTGACATTGCAAGAGGTGCATGATAATTATATCAATAGTAATTTATTTTTGACCTTTCGTGGAGTTGGTTTTCACCTTCGATTAATTTAAATGATATTTAGGAGATATCCCCGATGGGTTCTTTAAAATTCTGAATTAATTTCAGTTGTTTTTGACGCGAAATTTTATCTTTTCTGCTGTATATTTTCTTGATGTCGTTTTGGAATCGCAGAAGCAGCTTGTAGGTTTGCAATAGGGCCTCATAATGCTGGAAATTAAAGAAAAAACACTTTTATAATAAGATTTTTGAAAAATTCAATTCCTAAAAATGTCATGCAAAATAGAAAATTTGCTACCCATTGTACACTAAAGGGAATAAATATGATTTGTCTTTGTTATTTTATAAACATTTTTGAATTAATCGTATTTATTTTTTAATTATCACGATTTTGCAATTGAGTAAAATAAATTGTATTGGTTAAAACCATAAATCGTTTTGTTTTTTTAGAATTATTCTTACTTATTTATTCCCTTTCTTAAACAATTGGAATTTAGTTCAGAAATGTCTTAAAATGACGAAATGCATTTCTATTATAAAGAGTTTTTCTACAAGTAATTATGAAGAAGGATAAAAAGTAATAAATTTATCAAACTTACTGTTCCTTTATTTCAATAATTTATACCATTTCCTTGAGTGTACAATATGGTCGAGGACTCCTGTCGGAATTTCCCGAAATTACAATAAATCTTACATAAATTTAGTTCAGACTCAAACCGGAAAATTTCAGTGAGGGGATTTTGACGCGTCACAGAAAACAAGTTGTTAATTCGAATCATAGGTGGCGCTGGTCGTAAGTAAATTTCAACTTATTGAATTTTCGAAGATACCCCCAAAACTTTAACAATTCAAAAAAATTGTACAAAATATTTCTCCATAACATGTCCGTATTACTTATAAAGTTTTTTTTTCAATATATAGAAGAAAATCGAAAATAAACAACGTTTTACTAAGACATGGTGAGATTACATGAGTGACTAATGTGTTTACCTGGCTACTCATGCTGTCATTACGTTTGCACCTGTCTCCGCTTCCTAAGGAGCTGGTGGGCAATGGTTTTGCGACTCCAATTCTGACAATTCCTGTAAAAAATAAAAAAAATAACACTCGTTTGGTTCTATAATTGAATTGGTCTTAAGCATTGGAATATCTGCGGTAAAATTTTCAAAGTAATACACGTGTAACATTTTTTATGTGCACATGTTTTCGTTTATTTATTATGCAATAATAACAAACCTTAGTAAATTTGAATTCAAATTGGGCGTGAAGAAAGATTTTTTAAATCAGTCCCGTAAAATAAACATAACACAAATACATACGAAAAATAACTTTATTTAAAAGATAATACGTTTGCGACGTAGCATAAATAAATATAAAAAAAAATAAAATGCTAATGGATCCCAAACCGAACTTGACCGATGAAGCGAGAGCTGTGAAAATACTAGCGGTTTTTGTGGCGTGGAAAAAGATAGAAACCTAGCGGAAAACAGAAAGGCCACAGGGAAAACAAAAGGGAAATAAATAAAAAAACGATAAATCCGTATTTTTCAAATCACTATGGTTACGGGAAAAAATCACGAATTAGTGTTAATTTTAATTAACAGTAGCTTTCAATACAACAAAAGAATATTGTTCTGCAAGCTACTCAAAGAAACAAAACAAAAAAAAACATAAGAATGGTAAAGCTTTCTTTGAACTACTTCTACCGTATTGTATCTATTTTTTTTTATAAGGTTAAACAGTGTTTACAATGCGCAAAATAAAATATGTTTTAAAAGAATTCGCAAACATATCATGAGAATCGAAAGGGATGGTTATTCATTTCACGTTTATAAAACGTTAAATCGATCAATCCATACCTTTCGGCGCAGCCTTAAGCGCCCTTACTGCCGTGGCTAGCGAAGCCCCGGCCAGCGGAGTCCCGTTCACAGAGAGCAGGCGGTCCCCCGGCCTCAGGAGCCCTCCCCTGGCAGCTGCGCCCCCCGGAACCACAGAGCGGACCACGATCACGGTACCCCGAGGCTCGATGGGGTCCTGGAATTAAACTAAAATGTAAATAAAGTAGACAACTATTCACTTGAAGCAGCAGAAATTTTGGAATGGTGAGTTCTGGAGTCATAAACTAACTAACTAACTAACCATCACGCCGTTTCCCCACAGGAGTAGGCAGAGAGAACGGATCGCCATATAACTCTTTCTTGGCACACACTCCTTGCTTCATTTACATTCATACATCGTCTCATACAAACTCTTCTTCTGGAGTCATGAATGGGATTATGGAATGTCGAGGTCATTGAAACTATTTCAGATTATGTTTTATGTTTTGTAATGTTTAATTAAATGCCAAAAATAAGACACGTTTCCAAAATTTCAATTTTTCTACAAGAGAAAAAAAACGGTTGTCAGATTGTACGGTAATTTTTTTGTTTATTTCTATTTCTTCAGTGATATACATACAAGAGATCAATTACAAAGGTCAAAACTGAGTAAAATAATGGTAAATAGAGTTTGTGTGGAGAACCTTTATCAATGTATATGTGTAGAAGAACGGCTGGAAAGAAGTTCAGAAATAGAATGTACGTGAGATTGAGTGGACGAACTTCAGGATTCCAGGGAAATGACACCCGAGAGAATTATACTCGTGGCAACTTATATGTCTGTTCACAGAAGGTCAACAAAAAGCAATCGAAACAGAAAAAAAGAAAAAGACAGACAAATTTTAAGAAACTTGTTCGACGCTTTTTGGAAAGAACCTTTATATAAAACGCAGTTGATACTCATTGTGAGTGAGAATAAAAGTAACTCACTAAAATTATTGCGGGAAAAATCAAAAAATGACATTGGAAGAAGCTTCAAAAGTAGCTGAAAATGGAAATCCAAAAATATTATATAGGGAAGTCTTATATTTTATCAATGAGGATTCGTTTTAAAACATGTAGACCAACAAATAACAATATTAAATACACATCGAAAAGACTTAAACGGAACTAACAAGGCTTTGCAGCTCGAGTTAAAGACCGTTACATGAATAGTATTAATTACATTCAGGTAGACTTATTTAGGAGGGAAAATTTTCAGTAAAATTGAGTTGATAATGCTGCTTGGCTTACACGGAGTTACGTTTCTCCGTTTTATCATGAAATATAACTATTAAAAATGTTATTACCATAAAAGTTTCTTAATCTCTAGTGTGCCGGAGTGGATCTCATATGTCCTGGGCATTTATCATTATCTTTTCAGAAGTTTTTATTCTTAAAACCTGTTGTTCGCATATTTAAATGAGTTGTAATCACTTGTCGCCAAAATAAGCCATCCATAGAGATAATTTGAACCGCGTCAAGTTTGGTACGAGTCGAGTAATACATATTTGAAGTTTGCTTTCGTTATCCTTAAAACCTGTTGTTCGCATATTTAAATGAGCTGTAATCACTTGTAACTAAAATAAGCCATCCATAGAGATAGTTTGCATCGCGTCAAGTTTGATACGAGTCGAGTAATACATATTTGAAGCTTGCTTTCGTTAGAACGGCTGAAAAAATCGACATTCAAAGTGAAATTACTGTTTGTATTTACAAGAAAACCTAATGAAATTTAATTTTAATTTTGAAGAAAATGTTTTTAGCTACACAATAAAACGACAAAAAAATCTTTGCATTTCTTAATCAAACTTTTTTTTTAGTGACATGTGGGAGAAAAAACCAATTCTCTGAATAAAAGTAGCTTCTCAAGAAACACCACTTTTGCCATTGCATACAATTTAAAAAAAAACACACACACACGTTATCTGAAAAAATAGCAGATTTCACGAAAATATCATTTTGTTAATCATAAGTTAGTTATTATGAACTTACAGTCAGAAAAATACGACGGAAATTTTACTTTGGTGCAATCTGGCAAGGTTAAATTAAAATACATAAACGATTGAACACATACAGAAAAAGAAATGTCAAGAACAACACAGTCAACAGTAAAAAATACTTCCAGATATATGAAAAAGTATGGGAAAGCCGATTTACTAATGTTGTTCTCTTCTTCATAAATTAGTACTAATGTTGTTCTCTCCTTGATAACTTAGTACTAATGTTGTTCTCTCCTTGATAACTTAGTACTAATGTTGTTCTCTCCTTGATATATGCAAACCCTTCTGAGTTAGCCCACGGACCTCCAGTTAATAAATTAGTATACATAGCTAGTTGCTATACCTGGTAGTCCAGTATGGAGAAGCCTAGCCCCCTCTCTCCTTTGGCGAGGTCTATGAACTCGGGCTGGTCGCTCCACATGGCCAGTCCGCTGACAGGCTCCAGGGATCGAGATCTGCTTTTGATGGAAGGGTTTCCTGGAGACAAACAAGAACAATATTTAGCTAGGCTAATCTTTTCAAGTGTTTTTCACCTTATGATTTAACCTATAGCTTTCTTACATTTAAATGTAGTAAAAATAACTATCTAATAAAATTCCACCAGAAATCACAACATTAAGCAATATTCGTCAATTTAAAAAAAATAATTTTGAAAATCTGTTAGCCATAATCATTAATAAAAGTATATTTTATGTTTACTTTTTGTAACTCAATTTTTTTTAAATGTCAGTAGAAGAATATGTTTTAAATAATTGTTTTTGTATACATATTTAATTTTAGAACACACAATGATGTGATCTAATATTAAATCACATCACTGTGTGTTGTGTGTACGGATAAGATAGCTATATGAACGTCCCGCGTTACTGATATAATCTCTCTTCCCCGACGAACTTAAAGTAGAGTACGACGTACGGAAACGGTTGTCTTCCACACACCTATGTATATCTGCATTCGCTGTCTCACATCATTTTGGTTGAAGAGCTCCCGTGACAACTTGTCTTTCGAACGAATATTTGTGTGATACTAAACGCAGTAAATCTCAGGTATGTGTCTCGGACTCGGTTTAGTACATTTACGCGCGTTGTCTCAGTAACGCATCTAAATTATTTAATTAATCTAAAACTTTTACGTTTGATTTCGTTTTGAGACATTACCTACCTTTGTATTGTGAAACTTCTAAGACAGGATCACAAGTTTATACTCCTGTGTGCCGTATCCAAAATTTAGAGGAATATCAAAGATATTGATTGTATATTTAACTTTCAACTCATTACTAGCAAATTATAAGCGTAGTTTTGAAATGTAAAAATAATACCAGGACTGAGTCATTCAGATACTCGCTTGTACCTAGATTGCATACAGTAGGTAATTCCTTTGCAGAAATAGTAGTTATATTCAACTGCACTGAATTTAGGTACAAAACGGCTATAATAGCATATATATTCCAAAAATACTAATGTTAATTTATTGCATTGTAATATTTCTAGTAACTTATTAATGTATTTGTGTGAAAATCATGTACTTGGTGTTATTTTGTGTCACTATTATTTTATATTATGTATTGCACAGTTATGTAAAAGCCCATAAGGGCGTATATTTAAATAAACAAATAACAAGATTTTTTTTTAGCAAGCAGAATTAATCCATTAGAAGAAATTTGATATCACTGCTTCAAACGTATTTATTCGTTATTATGTAACTTAGATTATTATTTTATCCTCACTTTCTTCGTATGGAGGTATATCAATAGTTAATTATTATTTTTATGGAAATAGAATAGTATCCGTGGTCTACAGAAAGCATTTTTCATTTTTTTAAGAATTGTTTTTTACAACACACATTAGGCATGTAATGGACAAAAAGCCGTCGACGTAGCCTAGAACGGGAACCCCCGGAAGCACCTTATCGAAGCGATGGGTCCCCAACTCGACTGGGACGATGCAAATGATGATGATGTGAATTACATTGTTTTGATTCAAACAGTGTAGTATCAGAATACTTAGATTCGTTTTCTAAATCAAAGAGCCGCATATATCAAAAGGTAACAGCATGCATATTTCAAAATGGATAAGAAAATTTAAATGATATCGGTGAAAAAAATGCCGCTACAATTTTAAACTAAAAGTAAACTAAGGTGTTAATTCTCCATCCCCTAAACAATCACGTCTTTTCGATTTTTAAAAAATAATATTAAAAGGTTTTACTTGCTTTTGCCCACAAACCGTAACACCGAAAAGTTAAATTAGTTCCTGTCAATATCAGGGGAGCTTTCAATAAGTGTTGAACGAATCTAACAGAAGATAACAGCCTTCAAAGCTTCTAAGAAAACATCATCTTGTTGAGAAGAAGAAACATCAATTGTAAGTAATGTTTTATTCTCCTTCTTTCGCATAACGGCAAAAAAGAATAAAATTTTGTCAAAAGAATCTCGAATCATTTCAATAAAACTGTTTTAGCTGTGTAAATAGTATGTGTTTTTAAATTTGTTTAGTGCCAACTTATTTGTCAAATTTTGTAGATGATAAAGAATTTTTTATAAAATAGTATATGCTTGGATAAAATAATTCACAGTCATCTCGATACTACAGTATGTCTTAGCAGTATTGAAATAAATGTTCCTAATTCGTTTAAGATGCCATAGCACATTTCCCATGAGAACATTCAGAAACAAAATTGCGTAATCTAGCCCCTCTGTCTCAAATGTGTACTATATAATAAGATAATGTGACTAATGCAGAAATTTTTGTCGATGATTTAATTAGAAAAAATGTCCTGCTATTGCTTAAGAACATGTAACAATGATTTGGCTAGTTATAATGTGTAACTATTGTGTCTCTCTTTGTATCTCTTGGTTTTATTTGTGGTATTTATTATCTATTGAGTTTTTGTAATTTAATATTTCATATAGAGTAAGGTGAGGTATTTTCGCAGTAAAGGAAATCTGTCAGTGGTTTTCGAAAAACATGACAGCTGAATAACATATCGCTATACACGCTTCAATAACTTACCAGTAGATGGAGAAATATCCAACAATTACCAAATAAAATACAAGTGACAAGTGACGAATATCACACGCATCTCCAATGTGATGATAAAATATGCGTATTTTGTTGATTTCAAGGATACCTGTTTTATTTTATTTACTGTGATGTCAAAACTTTTACAACTGGGATCAGTTTATATTGATGTGATTTATAAATACACTTAAGTTTTTGTTGTGCAATTATTACAACTAAAACTTTAAGGATTTTGCTGTGATTGCTTAGCTAATATTATGAAAATATTAACTTTAAACCTAAAAAAATTAAGTGCCCGTTTTAAGAATTTTTAAATGTTGAATTTTTATCGAATTATTTAAATTTCAAGATATTAAAAAAAACTATTATGTGTGTTACGATATTTATAATGCTATTACATCAGAATTGAATTAAATAAGACTCTGAGCGTCCTTAAGATGATTTTTCACAAAAATGGTTAAACAAATTATCCAAATATTATTATTGCCTAGTTATTTATTTGTTTAAATTAGGTAGATTTGATTTTTTTTCCGCATAACTTAAATACCTGAGTATTTGCATTTAAAAAAAAATATATGTGTACAAACTGAGTTTTTTATACGTAAATTGTAATCTGTTAAAACCCAGTTTAAATAAATAAATCACAGATGGCATTCGAATATCGCTTTCTGAATTCTGCTCCTGATGGTCCAGCCGCAGAGATTCATCTGATAGCTCAAAAACGACGTATGTCATAAAAAGAAAAGTAAGCCATATCTCTATAACATGTGTCGTTTATGACCTATCGATAGTTCGACCAGGTGCAGCCCCTTGATCCATGTACAAACCTAGGATTGTAGAGGCGATGGTGGCATTGGTGCTGCAAGCCGATGTGATCGAACTTTCGGATTTGGCTTTGATCATTCGTTCCGGCGGCGGAAGGAGATTCTGCAGACTCCCTCCGAGAATATTCTGGAAATTAAATTACAACTTTGTGTTAATCTTTGGCTAAAAAAACTGAAAGACGAGAATTTTTAAATATTCCTTTTTGTTTAACCGAAAAGTTAAGGCATCGAAGGCTAAGGAAAGATAACTATAACGTCTTCGGACTGCTTACATTAAAAAGGCGGTTTTTCAAGAAATCTGACGGTTTTCAGTTATTCATATTTTCCGCTTTCCATTTTATAATTTCCGAAAAATATATTTTTTAAAAGACCCTGTTCGTCAAAAATGGTTTAACGTCTTTTTCATATTCACAACACCAGAGATTTCTTTAAGGGATTGCAATTTTAAAACTGCTAGAATTTTGTGTTTCCGATTTTGACTTAAAAAAAACGATAAAAAATTACACATCAACCCGACAACCCCCACATATGGTCGAGGAAGAGTTGAATATGCAGTTTTGATCAGGTTTTTTTTCTCCGTCGAATGCTTTGACTCTTGTTTGATTTTGAAGACTTTTGTGGCCCTTCAGCCATCTAAAATATATTTACCGTTTGGGCTTGACTCAAGCGACACAAGTTAGAATTTTTCAGATTTTTTTCGCTTCGGGTAACTCAGTGAAAGCACCGAGTTACATTTGTTGACTTTTATTTTCAAAATCCAACCAAGTACAGAAGAAAAAAAAAAATTATTTAAAAAAAAACTTTATGCAGTTCTGGTGTAAACTTTGGAAAATGGTGCTTCAGCCTTTGTGCCTTTCCAGCGACGATATATTACTGTGATGGCAATTGACGAAAAGCGGAGAGAACGTCACTGAGCAATGAAATAAAGTGGTTTCTAGTGAAAATCTAAACAGTAAAGGCGGTGCAGGCTAAAACGTACTAGATGAACAAATTGATCTATTGCAACTGTGATATCCCAGGATAACAGAAAAGAAAAAAGTTAATTAACTTACTCTTGCAGCAAAAGCTGCCCTGTGCTGCGCCGTGTCGATGAGCGTTCGTCTCTTTGGTCTCCTGGCGCACACCAGGCACACACTTGCTGGCAACTGCTTTAGAGCTCGCACTACTTCCAGATGGTGTAGGCCGAGGAGCTTGCGTCCATTTACCTGGAAATTAGAGTTGAAAATAAAGGCTGAAAGAATATTTGTAATACTCCCTAAATAAATAAAAAGTCTAAGTCCTGTTAAATATATTTTTCGTAAGAACAGAGAAACTCGTGTACTTTAGAGAGGAATATTCTATGACGTATCTTTGGAGCCATTGAAAAAACTGATGTCCTCCAAGGACAAGGTTCAATCAAGAGGCATTTCAATAGTTTGAAGAGCAGTTTACAACGGAGATTTTTAAACAGGGATGGGTCAACAAGGCATGAGCAGACAAGTAGACATGGAAGATCAACCGTTAAACATGCTTCTCACAGCCATGTAGCCCGTAGGGGTGTTTCAAGGCTTATACATAAGTTGTTGTACGGTATGGAGATCAACTCCGCAGCCTTAGACACAAGGAGCTGAAAGGATACATCAGAATACTGACAAAAGTGGAGGCGACCGAATCTGATCCTGATCTAAACTGAACTAATGATGATGAAAATTTATGAAACACTTGGGAATTAAAAATTTGGGATGAAATCGAACCATTAAACTGAACTTCTGTTTGTAGATTGATCAGTTGTTTTTATGATGTGTTTTACTGTTCGTAAGAACTGGTGTTATACCCAAATTAACGATATTAATATCTCACTTTGCTCAAGACCCCATAAAATTTCTTAATCATTTTCAAACGCAATAAGTAAAATAACTGCCGTTACCTCTAGAAGCTCATCTCCTGCTCTCAACTGTCCGCTCCTCCCGACTGGACCATCTTGCAGGAGAGATCTGATGTAGTGGTGGGGCCTGACTTCCCTTCCTCCCCGGACTTCAACCGTTCCTTCCAGGGAGATGCCCAAGCCACCTCCAGGCTCCTTCATCATCATACCGACCTGAAACACGAAGAGAACCGATGTATCAATATTTAGAATCAAGCAAAGCACAAACATTTTTTTTTAAATATTCACGTTATACTATGATGTTTATTGATACTTAATTGATTGGAATTTGTAGTTTTAGTATCTAAATTCGCAATGAAAATTACCCTTTCATTTGGTAGAACAAAACCATTTTTCGAAATCCTTCTTATTGAACAAATTAAAAATATCGATCAATCAATATGGCGTCTTCAAATTCTAGATCAACGCAAATATTAGTTTCCCAAAGCTACGATGTCATTTCCTTCGTGAGCTTTGTTTCCAAATGATATGTCCGAGTACTATCACAAAATTAGACAAACTGTTTCATGTTTTTAGATTTATCAAAAATAATTAAATAAATGACTAGTATTTTATAAAACTCCGAAACGCACAGAGACCGTCACACTTCCCATTTTAAACTTAATCATATAAAATAAACCATGTATTCATTGTCATAAAATATTTATTGTTCTTTTGTTACTTGTTATATTTATACTGTTTGCATTTTTAGAAGCGTTTACTTATAAAACTTGAATAGTAATGTTTTTAAGTACCAACATGTTAACTGTCCTCAATCTAATTACCTTTTTTATTGATTAAGCAAATATGTAAATATGAATTCATACGTTTTATCTAGATTTTTATACCCTTAGCTTCTGGTAATTTTTTTAAAATCAGTTTTTGTATACATGCATTGTATACCCATATCTGAACCTTTTCTCTCTCATGATTTATTATAACGATTATGATTTTAGATAGTTTTAATTTGTATACATATTATATATTATTTCCTCCTTGTTAATTAGTCTTATTAGCATGGTAAGACGCTCGACTACGAATCCAAAGGTCGCGGGTTCAAACCCGGCGTGCGCCAATAGCTTTTATTCAATTAATTTGTGTCATAAAACATTTTAATTCATTTAAAATTAATAAAAATGTATATTTGCGGCACATTTTAGAGTGGTAAATACTCTAAGTATCGCCCTGGTGAAAGACCACGGTTCAGAATCAAAACGTTGCTTGAAATGGCTTTAGCCGGATTTGGTGACCAGATCTGAATAGCCAGGTACTTCCCAACCTTCCTCTTCCCAATCTCCTTCCCCTCCCCGCTAATTTCAGCCTCACAACATACTCTATTAGGGGATGCCATAGTCTTACTGACTCTAGACGGTTGGGAGCAGTTGAGACTCTTGTGCGGTATTCATATAAAAATATATATATTTAAGTTCACTGTTATTATTATTATTAATACTTCTAAAATTAAAATCTGTATGTAGTTTCAGCAGACCACAAGTAAATATCTTAATATTTTTCTCCATTGGCTTAAATCTACGAGAGATTATTCTTTCTAATTTTTTTCTTTTTAGAAAATATGTGTTATTTTTTACATTTTTCTAAATTCTTTTGAACAATCTGTTAAAAATGGTTTTATAACAATATGTAAACAGCTGTACAGCAAAAAATTACAGCTATTAACAAAAACAGACTTTACTTCATGGTATGGGCGGAAAAATAAATTGCGAGGTTGGTGTTAATTTGAATCGACACACGTTCTCAACGGTTGAACAAATATACAAAGAGAGTAGGAAAGCAGTTTCGCAAACAGTATTTTCCACCAAAGCATTAAGCCGGTATATTATCCATTAAAGTACATTTCTCAACAGATAACTAGAAATGCAATATTCAGCGAACTCTATTGTAGTTTCGCACGGAAGTCCAGTTAATCTTTGTTGTCGATGTGCATCCAACGGCCATTACAGTTGTTCTATGCAACAAAGAAGTAGTTAGTCGTAAGTTCCTTTCTAAATCCAGCCGAGGCGGGAGAATATGCAATTATTGTGCATCAGATAAAACTCGGTGCAGCTGCATACGACTGCACACGTTCTAATGCAGTTATGTCGGGGAAATGGCGAGGCGTATTGTATTTCCTGTTTCAGTCGGAATAGATCTTTGCATATTTTTTAAATAGACCTATTTCCTACTATCTATGACTAAGCATAACATTTGTATTAACAACTATTTAAGCTAATCCCTTTTTTATTGTTATTTCAATACGTTAATTCAATAATATCTATTTAATATTGCCTTTGAAATGGTTTTCAAACTTAGTTAAACTTAGTTAATTTATTATCGAAGGAAGCAAACACTTTGTAGCTTGTCATTATAATTTTAAATAAAAAATAATTTTGTTTTAAGCCACTTTATTTATACACATATAACAATTCGACCGGTTTCGGTTAGACTTAACCTTCATCAGGAACGTATAAGTATAAACTAAGATTAAATATAGAGTAATACAGTAGACAAAGAAATTATTGAAAGAGACAAAACATTAATATAAACAGGACAAAGCATCAGAGAGGGGGTGGTAATGGAGTAGGTAGAGAGGTAGGGGGATGGGAAGAGGAGAAGGGGAAAATTCTTAAAATCGGACTTTTAGTTAATTCTAATTGTTTGTTTAAAATTTGGCAATCTTAGTTTATACTTATACGTTCCTGATGAAGGTTAAGTCTAACCGAAACCGGTCGAATTGTTATATGTGTATAAATAAAGTGGCTTAAAAAAAATTTATTTTTTATTTAAAATTAGTTAATTTAATTAAAATTGATTTAGTTGATCTATGTTATTTCACATTTGATTAAAATATAAAATAATAAGTAGTATTTTTCCGGCACGTTCCAGAGTGATAGATACTCTCAGTATCATCCTGGTAAAAGACCCCCATTCAAAATCAAAACGTTGCTTGAAATGGCTTTTGCCGTATTTTTTGGCTAGATCTGAATAGCTAATCTTTAAAATAGATCAATCGTTTATCATATCATCGCTAACATCTGGTGGGGGTAGGTACCTACCCATTCGTATATGTAGATAAGTGCATAGCCAACCAGTCGATAGATTGTAGTCGGTCAAACCGATTTTGCACTAAGCGAGTTAATAGAGGTAGATAGAGGCTTTTAGTAAAGATCAGTTTTACCCTACCATCCGCAAATATAAGATATATTATGCCTTTTTTATTCGAACCTTAATGAAAAAAAGGTATAAATGTCTTTTCCTTAGATTTTCATTTGTAATCCCCACCTGGTGCTTTGCGTTATAATCTTAAAAATAGGTGTATATGAAAGATATAATTAATAAATTAATTATAACATTCTTCAGACCAATCGATTGAATGATATTATGATGTCAAAAAAAATCACATTTACTTTTAGCCACTTTTGTTATAATTATCGTAATACCGAAATTAAGCTTCTATTTAATTATTTCACAGTTAATTAAGTATGTAAGTAAGAATTAAGTAATATTGATAGCGGTAATTTGAAAGACAGGCGACGATAATCCAAAATAGATAATTAATTGCGAAAATGATGTCGGCAATATTAGTTGTAAAAAAATATTCTAAGAAGCAAAATCATATCTCTTGGGATAATAGAGATTATAGAAGTCAACCCACAAAGAGGTATAGATGGATTTTTAATTATTTAAGTAAATTTACAATTGATTCTAAGGATAAAGATGACAAACTAAGTTACTCGGAAATTTGTAAATTGAATTGTAGTGATGTTTTTTGTATTGGAGAAACAACGCGTAATGTCAATTAAGAATAAAAAAAAAACATTTTAAATGTTTAAATAACCGCGGTTTTCCATAATTTGCCAATCATTATTGAACAAAGATCATACCTTTAATAAAAGCACCGGTGCTCATATGCTCCACAAAAATGTTCATGGCAACAGATTAAATAATTTAGGAGCACTAGACATAAAGAAAGCCGTTAACATTCAAAGTCATATTCTTAACAATCAGATAAATTTGTCCAGTAGTCCAATATTAGGTATATTTCCCGTAAACTCATACGATTTCTCATTATTCTTTAATCACCCTCTCAGTTCTCTGTCTCTTTCTCTCTGTTCCTTTATTATAATTTAAATGTTATTATTTTGTTTTCTTACTGTTTTCTTATTTTATTTTATATTGTGTTCTCCCTCTGTATGTACGAGTATATATAACCCAACACTATCAATTTTTGGTTTAGTTTTATTTTGTACCCTGATGATGCTTAGGCCAAGGGAAACCGGTTGGTTATAAAAATATTTAAAAAATCTGTGGTCTTTTATAAAGTTATTATTTCATTTTCATTTATTTGTTTATATTTATTAACTTCAGGATGTGTATTACTAGGGAATATCTCAATTACGAAAAGTTCCTTTGTACATAATCTTAATTAATTGAAATTATTCAAACGAAGAATTTAACTTGTTTATATTAAAAAAAACGATGTTTGACAGCCCTAAGCATTTACATTTGGTTTCGTTTCACGTTCCTCGTAAATTGACATCGAGACAATACGAGTATTTAACTCATCACTAGTAAATAATAAACATAAAAATATATTTATCAGCAAATAGAATTTATTAGTCCATTAGAAGAAATTTGACGGTTTTCGTAGTAAAGTGATTAAGACGTTGGTTGAGGTCGCAGGTTCAAACCGGTCGGTTATAAAAATTAAAATAAAATCTCGGGTCATATACAAAGTTATAACTTCATTTTCACTACATAAACATGGCTTTATAAGTTGCCTATCTTCGTATTTTTATTATGTACGGAGAAACTTGTAGCATTTTTATTGTGAGATGCCAAAAAAACATACAACGTGTTTCACGGTACAAACAAGATTTATACTAATTAATGAAACGCTGAGTCTCAAAAGTCAATTAATCAAGTTTCAGGAGTGCACCATCAATCCTCAGGGCAATTATTGGAGAAACATACAGTTTCTTACCACCGAAAGAAAAGCAACATAAACTTATTGATCGAATGTCCCATTACCTTTAAAGTGTGGCTTTGAATTTGTAAAAGTAAAACTAAATAACTAACAAACCATCACGCCGTTTCCCCGCAGGGGTAGGCAGAGAGGATGAACCGCCATATAACTCTGTCTTGGCTCACACTCCGTGCTTCATATACGTTCATACATCGTCTCATACATACTCTTCTGCTATTCTGACTTTTCACATGATCCGATTAAAGTATTTGATTTACTTGATCGTGCCATGTCTTTCTCAGGCGTCCTTGACTTCTTCTTTCATTCACTTTCGCATCATATATTCTTTTCACACTCTTTTCTTTGTTGATTCGCTCTACATGCTCAAACCATCTAAGCGTCCCTTTCTTGATCCTATTCATTACGCTCATATCAACTTTGCATTATTTCCATTTATCCACATTTTTAATATGGTCATACATGGTTTTACCGCACATACGTCTCAAAGATCTTGCTTCCACAGCATTCAGTCAACTTTCATCCTTCCTCTGCCAGTTCCATGCCTCACTGCCATACATCAGGGTTGGTATAAGTGCTCCATTGTGGACTGCTAACTTCGCTTCTTTGGACAATTTCTTATGTGCGCCAACAGCGTTCAGTCTTCCATTAATGGAGTTTCCTGCATTCACCCTTCTTTCAATATTTCAGCCTTTCCGTCTCTCATAAACATACTTCCTAAATACACAAACTCATCCACTTGCTCCAAGTATTCATCATTCACAACTATATTGCACGCAGTTCTCGTATTCTCTCTTTCAAACACCGTGACTTTGGACTTACTTACATTCATCATCAACTCATTTTGCATACACACTTGGTTCATCCTAGACACGAGAAACTGTAAATCTTAAAAATAAAAGTATATTTTTATTAATCTCTGGAATGCCGGATTACCGCAAGCTATAACTTCCGTCGTACCTAGCTGACTGTAATTTCGTAAGTAATCACTTGTGTGTTTACAAAATGTTGTTTTTGTCAATCTCGCTCTCTTCTTAAAAAATGTGTTTATGTTTTTTTTTTAATTTGCATGTTAATGAAATAAGTGTTTTTTTATGAAATACCTTTTTTTAAATTTGGAGAATCGTGTTTTTCTCCTTCGTGTCATTAAAAAAGTTTGATCAATAAATGTGAAGATTTTTCGTCGTTTTATCGTTTTTCGTGTGCCTGAATAAATATATTAACGAATAAAAATAAAATTGCACGAAGTTTTCCTCTAAATACAAACGGTAATGTTGCTTCGAAAATCTTTGTGGATCCAAAGCAGTGCAGTCAGTTTTTGATGATTTTCGCCGGACTCGGAAGACCTGGGCGTGGCACGGACTAGGGTATTACTACATCCATTCATAACACATATCGACATAATGTTTTTGTTTATTCGTATAACCAATTTATCATGGTATTGTTATCAACAAAAATATAGCATATAACCTAAAAAGACGTTTAGTTGTGTCCAGTTTAGTCCAAATCAAAACATGTGGGCGTAGTCCCCGGAGACGCAGGAGACCAAGATCATCCTTAGAGTATATAAAAGTGGTGTGATATTTTTGTTGTCTCTTTTTCTCTTATGGTGCACGACGTAAAAACTCGGAGAAAGTGATTTATCGCAAGTTTGTATAGGTTGGGTAAAAATAATTACCTCCCTCTCCATACATTGTTACTCCAAGATTAAGTACTATCTTGGTCGATGGGTGTAATTTACTAATGAGCTAAGCAAGTGTTGATACTGCTAATCGATTAGTTACGATTAGAACTATCTAGATCAAATAAACCCGCCTAATATGATAGCGCTTTTGGTTTATCCGGCCCAGTCTGCTGGAATAAGCTTCCCACAAAACTTGCCAACACACAGAACAATTAAACGAAAAAAGGAACACACCGGAAGAGACAGATAATATGAAATAAAAGAGGCAAAACGTCAACTGAGAAGGTAATAAAAGAACAGTGGGAAATTTTCTTTGTTTACAGGAAAAATACCTAATATTGGACAACCTGACAAATTTAACTGATTATTAAGAATATGACTATTAATTTTAATGGTTTTCTTTATTTCTAGTGCTTTTAAATTATTTAATCTGTTGCCATGACCATTTTTATGGAGAATATGATCACCGGTGCTTTTATTAAAGGTATAATCTGTATGTATGAGTATACAATATAACCATGCACTATGTATTTTTTGTTTAGTTTAATTTTGAACCCTGATGATGCTTAGGCTAAGCGAAACCAGTCGGTCATTTAAATTTTAATTAAATCTGTGGTTATTGTTTTATTTTCATTAAAAATGTCAAAACCACAAAGAAGTTGCTTTCCACGAAAATATAAACAAATTCCGTCAAAGGACGTGCCAGACTTGACCTGCCTAAGGAACTGCATTCTGTTCACCGAGATGATATCATTTCCTAAATAAAATAATAAGTTGGGTGATGAAGACACGCCATTGGAATATAGTTGGTTTCTTGACTGATGAAGCAGCCTTCGTATAAAGCGGAAGGAAATCGAAATGTTTCTGATCGAAGTGTCAAAATCATGAAAGCCATTTTAGTAGACAGATAATCAATATCATACAATCTGATTTACTTTTAAATTAGTTGGTTCCTTTGAGTAAAAATATACTCGGAAACAGTGTTGTCAGTATTGTTGACTTTATACTGACTTGATAGGAAGAGACAAATATATATTGAAGGATGTCAAATAGCCTATTAGTTACCGCCCACATGGAATTCGGACATTTTTAATAAACATTTTGAACACATCAAACAAAACAATATCAATAATCAATACACAATTAAAATGAATTTTAAAGTCAAAATATCACATAAACACTAATAACAGAAGGTTTGCCTAAATAATGATAGAAGATTTTTATTGATTTTATGTCTAAATATCATTAAAAATATGACAATTCTAAAGTTCGGTCAAAAATACTCGTAAAACTGTTGAAATATCTCTGAAAAATGATGTTTCATAACCTTTGTTTGGTCTTATTTGAACATTCACGCATAGCACATATCACCATCATGTTTGATCTGTTTGTAGAACCACTGCAAGTTTTTTAATCAACACATAAGAAATAACCTCAAAATCCGTAGACGTAATTTATACGACTCAATGATGTGAAGCTAGCGCAGACGGAGAACATTCTTACACACTTAGAAGTGCTGAAATGTTATGTGAACTTGTATTTTTGGACTTTTCACTTGTGTTATCTCATGACATACGAAGTAAACACCCGGAGAAAGTGATTAATCGCAAATTTGTATAGGTTGGGAAAAAAATATTTAGCTCTCTCTTCATATACATTCTTACTCCAAGGTTTGTTCCCAGTTTCTTGATAAAATGAGCAACGCAACGCTGTTTTTATAAAATAACGTAGGTATGTTGGAATGAGAAGGTGATAAAAGAATAATGAGAAATTTAATAAAATATTTTTTTAAGCATTTGGTTCTTACCACAATCTCCAAGTCGTCAATATCCCCGTCTGGCTCCAGCGACAAGATCTCCCGCCACTTGTCCTGGATAGCTCTCAGAGCCGCCTCATCCCTCCTCGGCTCCCGCCCTATCACGATTTCCTTGTCCTCCTGCGGCGACCCCGCCCCCTCGGGCCGGTTCAGCTTCCCTCGGCTGCCGAGGCTGTTGGCCGGGTCCGTGATCACGTCCGCGGAGGCTTCGGACGCGGGAGAGCCTGGCGGAGGGTAATCGATGGTTGCTCGAGACTCGAGCTCTGCGTCTATGATTGAAGATTCTTCGTACTGTAAGGATAAAAGGCACCAAGTTTTAGTTACTGTCTATTATACCGTCGCCGTAAAAGCAAAAGGGATGAAGCAACATTTTGGGAAGCTTACATCAGAGCACTTTTTTTTTGGGTAACTCTGGTAACTCGATGCTCTCACTGATTTACCAGCTGCGACAGAAAGCTAATAGTCCCAAACTTCTGTCGCTTGAGTCGAATATGTTTTAGATGGCTGAAGGGTCACAAAAGTCTTCTGGATCAAACGAGAATCAAAGCATCCGATGCATAAAATAAAACTGACTAAAACTGCATATGTATGTGCATTCCATGGTAGGTGGTTTTTAACTGCTATTTGACTGATCACAAGTATACCCACGCATTAACGAGCCCAACACAATTTCGGTCCAAACTGAAAACTTATCTTTTCAAACTCTCATATCCTTAAATTCATTTAAAGAATCTCAACATAATCTGTCTCTCGACGAATCACCTATAGATATACAAACTTTAACCAAATCCTGTACTGTATGACAAATTCAGAAAGTCCATTTTTTAATTTCGCTCCGATGCCCTAAATCGGAAAAAATAAATAAATTTAAGTTTATAAGTGTGTCTATCTGATGGTACCTGCCAGGTAAGTATTTTCCTGTATATTTTCTTATTTAGACTAGGAATTAATATGTTATAATAGAAAGTAAGATCTGTACAGCGCCCTTGAGGTGATTTTTCACAAAAACGGCGCTATACAAGTCATCCAAATATTATTATTATTATTGGCTTTGCCTATGGGGAATTTTTTGCTATGTCTACATTATACATACGTAATATATATGTATCTATACATTTAAAAAAAAAAGACAAACCTTTCGTGGTTACGAATAACCTGACAATATTAGAAAAAACTCTTTAAATTCAATATTAAAAAAAATGAACCCACGACGCCCGGGTGGGAATCTTAGCGACCGGCAAATGTATATATATTTTTTTTATCATTGTTTTTTCTAATTTTCGTTTTACTTTTTCCTCTATTATATTTTTTTTCTTCTTTTTACTTCATTTTCATAAAAAGCTTATTTTTGCAATCTTTTCTTTTTCAAAAATGTATGTAACAAAATATCAAATAAATAATAATAAAACTCATTTTGGACCAAAGAGTCGCTTAAGAACGTTTGCCTTTTCAGCGACAATGCGTTAAGGTTTTGTTGTGTCCTTACGGAAAATGAGCAGGTAATCATAATAATTAGAAAATATTTGTAAGAAATCTACCGTCTTTTAGGTCTCAGATAGTCTATGAAAATTGATTTTCTGTTAAGGATAGAAATTTCAATATTTGAATTCGTAACTTTGATCAATTTTCACTCGAAGTAAAGGAAATCGATTTTACTTCAGACACGCTCACAACATACATCCGTCGGTTTATTATCTCCTGTGGTACTTGACTGGATACGAGAGTATATAGATTGCCTTGATAGCTCGATGGTAAAGAGCAGTGGCTGGTTAGCGAAATGTGTCGGTGCTTAAAATCGAGTTCTGCATTGATCTATTTTGGTGTGCTTTAAATAGTATATCTAACAAGCTTTGATATTGTGGAAAATTATTGAATCCACGATGAGCTTTATCCTGCTTAGTTAAACATTATGGTCAATTTACAATAGCTATCGAAACTGAATGGTTTGAGGAGTTATGATGTTCTCTTTTTTTTAAGTGAATACCGCTCAAGAGTACCAACTGCTGCCAACCGTCTGGAGCCAGTGGGACTATGGCATTCTCAACCGGGGTATGTTTTGAGGTTAAAGGTAATGGGATGGGGTGGGATGGGAGGGAGATAGGGTAGAATGAGGTAAGGAAGTAACTGGATATTCAAATCTGGTCACCAAACACGGCTGAAGCCATTTGAAGCAACGTATTGATTCTGAATGGTGGTATTTCACCAAGGCGATAATTGGAGTATCTACCACTTTGGAACATGCCGCAAATATATTCTTTATTATTCTCAAAATATAATCCTGTTGCTAATTGTTCTTATCCCAACCTTCTATAATTATATCACCGAAGGACCTGCAGATGTCTTGTACACAAAGCCTCGAACAAACTCGCCAAAACGATCCTTGTCGCGCACACTACGTGCAGGATCGATTTGCACCTATGACCAAATTGTAAGGGAACACCTACAAGGATTCACAGGTGTGAGTGATTACGTGAAGTGGTCAAACACCATCAAATTCGCCGCAAGTTAAGTGTTGCCTTCTGTAAGCCACTCCGCACCCATTCGCATGCTCGATCGCTCTTCCGCGGTAAACCCTATTTTCAAAATCCCTACTTAAACACACCCCTGAATGATGTGTTATAAACTACCTGACCAAAAACAAAAGGCCTAACTGAGAAATCTAATATAATTGGTTCATTATGATTAATTGTAAATGTTTAGGATTGCCAAACTTGTGAAACAAAAAATATTCCATTCGGATTAACTAACGGTTTGAAACTTCTCATCTTCATTCTACTAATTGTTTGTGAAAGTTTTCAGACGGAACCTGTGATATTTAGAACTAGAAGTTTCTATTTGATATTCAGTTGAATTAGATTAATGTTGATTTGATTACGAAACCTTGAAAACAATTTGATTTGAATCAAAATATAAATCAGCATTTCACTTCACGTCAGTTTTTGTTAGTTTTTCTCTATCTCAAATTATATTTTGCTCAGACACTATTTTTCAATTTGATTTCTTTGGCTTATTTTATTCATATAAAATGCTCATCGTGTATTACTTGTGATAGAAAGAATACATTATTTATGAAAATTACGAGTTAGCTACTCACTAAAAAACACTCCAATGTGATAATAGAATGTGCACTAATCATATAATGCAAATAATACACCAAATTACGCAATATGTTTTTTGTGAAACTTTAAATAATTAAAAAAAAAAAAACTTTGAATTTGAATATGAAAAACTAAATTTGCCAATGAAAACTGTTGGTATGTAGGAAATTCGACAGAACATTTCACCATCCAAAACGTTTTTACGGGTACGTCGACATTTTTTTTTCGTGGCTTATTAAAAAATATACTCATATGTACTCGCTCGGAATTGAGGCAAGGATGTGTTCGGCCTGCATGTTATCAGAAAACTACATCGCATTTCTTTGGATGATAATTAATTTAGATCTTGAAATATTTATTTTTCGATTACAAAAAAACATTCGTGTTACTCACCATGGTAACAGCGCAGTTTGGCAGCGACGTCACGCTGGGAGACGGGGGTCCGCCGCCCCCGCCCTGCCCCTTCAGGGCCTTCTGCAGCCTCTCATACCTTGGTCCCCGGAGGAACCTTTCCAACTTCAAGCGAACTATGGAACCTGTGCAACGCAGCAGTTCCACTGCTTGGTGGTTACTGACGCTCTGAAGGGGTTGACCATCCACCTGGAAAGGATGGAAGAGTCAGTATTGATCAGAACAACCTATTATTATTATTATTGATTAAAATGCTCCACTCCAACACTCTGCAGGCTCGTCAAAAAATGTTTTTGGGTGAACAATTTACAAGTTGTTTTCCAGAAATATACGTTGTCCGTGCCCGCTGAAAACAAAATTGCTACGCAGTTTTAGGAACGTATTTTTTAAAATAATTCGTGTTTTGTATACAGTTACTTCTGCAAAAATGAAATGAATCCGTATCGTAGATATCTTATAGTATTACTATGAATGTAAGATGTGCTGCATACTCGAGAAAATTCAATCATTTTAATCTTCTTGAATATCTCTCTGCCAAGAGCTTCAATTTTACTGAGGAAATTATTTGTTTGTAACACAATATTATTTTGATCATAATATCAGATACAGTTTTTTATTAAAGACAAATAACTTTTGTAGTTGACATAACTTTGTTTAATAGAGAATCAACATGTTTCGCGAACAATGTTCACTTTGTCAGGAGGAATGGTATACTTGTTGAGTGAATTGTTTACGACACATGTTGATTTTGTTTAAAGTAAAATGATGTTAACTATATTATTTGTCTTCAATTATATAAGTATGTCTTCATAGAGTAAAAAAAACCTTAACAAAGACGAACTGTTCTTCGAAAAATTAAATAGTTTATTTTATAAATCTTACCTCCACAATTCTGTCATTGATCTGTATTTTGTTGCACAGGTCTGCTGAACTCCCTGTGCTAATGCTTTTCACAAATATTCCGGAAAGTTCTTCTGAAAACATAAAAAAAAAACTAAATGAAAACCAAAGCATTGTTAAAGTTTTCTTAGAATAAGAAGACGATTTGAAGAGGGCGAACGGAGAAAGATAGGATAATAGAAACAAGGGAAAAAAGTGAACAAAAGTAGACAGGAGCCACCATGGAAATAGTTTCTGAAGAATGCCTAAGTTAGGTCGAGAAGCTTTTTTAGTGGAGAGAAGGATTTGAACGGCCAATGACCGTTTGACCCTTTCCTCACATTCAATGAATGCTGGCGTCCAACGAGGATCGGTTATGTTTCCAACATTGTATTTTCTTTATATAAATAACATTTTATCGTGTTCACCAATACAATATTACGAAGATGATAGTACACTGGTAAGTCCATAATACTTTTTAGTTTAATAAATCTCTAAACACTACAGAAACTGCAATAATGGCTTCAGGTGCTTATCTCGAAAGTTTTCTTTTGAAGTAAGAATAACTGTATAAAATTTTATTATTATTTATTTAAATGCAAAACACATTTTTTGGAAAAATAAAAAGGAAAAGATTACTAAAATAAAACATTAAGAAAAAAAAGTATTATAAAGGGTAAAGAAAAGAAAAACCAAATAGACATAACAAACGATCCCACATAGGCAAAGCCAGTGAGTGGGTATACTAATACAAATCAACAGTAGGCTCTCTATAGCAAAATAAAAGATAATATCTACAATAAAAGCACCGGTGCTCATATTCTTCACAAAAATGATCATAGCATCGTGTTTCATAATTTAGAAGCACTAGAAATAAAGAAAGCCATTAAAATTAATAGTCATATTCTTCAAAATCAGGTAAATTTGTCCAGTAGTCCAATATTAGGTATGTTTCCTGTAAACTCATAAAATTCGCAAAGATTCTTTAATCACCTTCTCAGTTGACGTTTTGTCTATTAAAATTAAGATTGTCTGTATCTTTCTGTATGTTCCTTTGTTGTAATTTAAATGTTATTTTATTTTTTTCTCAATGTTCTGTTATTTTATTTTGTATTGTGTTCTCCCTCTGTATGTTTATATAGCCGCCCACTTTGTGTTTTTTGGTTAGTTTTATTTTGTACTCTGATGATGCTTAGGCTAAACGAAACCAGTCAGTTATAAAATTTAAAAAAAAAACGTGGTCTTATACAGACACCCAATCTTGCGTGATTATCACAAAAGAGGGTTTAAAAGGGCTTTCATATAGCTTCTCTATGGCTGATTGTATTGAGAATATTTTTGTTTTTAAAAGGCTTTGTCAAGTCCATTGCCCTGCCAATATCAATTTCAGCTAATACCGAAAAATAAACTGAAATATTTTTTCGACTTATTCAAACATCCCGTGCATTTTATTTTTATTCCTCCCTCCCGTGAAAGAATAACGAACACAGCAATATTATCTTACATGGCTGCAAGAGATAAAATTTCATCTTGCTATTTTCAAAGAAACGTTGCGACAGAAATTCAATATTGATGATTATTTCGTGTTCTCTTATTATCAAAACATCCGAGCAACGTTCAATGCAAATATATTTAATTTCGTTTCAATTTAAAAGGCAAAGCGCATTCTTTAGAAAATACTGTGCAAAATATTTGAAACCATTTTATCTATTTTAAAGATTTTTAGCGTGCTCCGTTCTAACATTTACGGGAACCAAGAAACATCGGAAAGTATTGGATAACTTACCAAAAAAATTAATAAACCATATATTTTAGCATTGTTATAAAACAATATTGAAAATCAGAAGTGGCCACATACTGCTTTATCGAAATAACTCTATCGCCTCGACCGACTGTCTCGAAATTCGATAAAAAAAATCACCTTTTTCAGAAAGAATCAGAAAAACTTTAATTAATAGGAAATTTAATTTGTCGTTTTCACAGGCTACGTAGTTTTTTGTATGCTGCTAGAATAAATTTAAGGCCGAAATTGCGGCACATTCACAATATTTAGGATAATCTCTTAAATAATTCTATGCGCAAGGAAGAACGGAATGAGTCGATAAACCCAAATGTTCAGGAAAGTCCAAACAAAATTAAGAAATTTCATTTTTTGTTTATAATGTCATATAAAAAATAATAGCACTTTTTTTCATTTTCTGACACCATCATTTTCCTTGATAGATATGCATCTAAGGAACAATTCTGCATACTTAACTCAAAACTTGATGTTTGTGACTCATTTCATTCTTCCTAGCGCAAACAGAATTCTTCGTGTTATTTCGGTGATAGTTTTTTATTATTTTCATGACAAAGATATCAAAAATTGACTTTAATTGACACAACGTATTTATGGACTTTTTTGTTCGAATATGTCTACTCTTCTAGTACCTTCAATATTTCACTTCAAAAGTTAAAAACCTTCACCTTTAAACATTCAAGTCAAATTCACCCTTTATAATCTCATCTTTCCTACATAAAATCTTCGAGAACGTCGCGCATACTAAAACTACACTCAGAAGGTTTGTATGTACGCTCAAGGCATATCCAGAGTCGTCTTCTTGATATTTTCACTTCAAACATTTTGCGAAACAATTGAATTTCTTCTTTTATTTTCAAATCTGCATCTTTCGACTTCAGGGCCAGAGCTTTCAGACTTTTTACATTGTGTTTCTTTCCATTGTCTCTCAGAGACTCGCTCAAAGTCGGAATTTACTTGCCGTTTGGAAAAACAACATAAACATAGTTGAAGCAGGCAAACATACATACGAAACATCTTGACACTAAGAGTAGTTAAATAAAATGAGGTCTTACGTAGATCTCATTTGAGATACCTTTTTTAAATGAAATATAAAGGTTTTCACAAAGGGGTGAGAAAATTCTTATGGTGACATCTTAATATTAAAGCAGAACTACGTTTGTTTGTCTGACTAGTCAAAAGCTCTTGATTTTACGTCACGGAGTCAACAAATCTTCAAATATCAAAATCATAAAGTCGTCAAATATCAAAATCGTTACCGTGAATGAAACTTTAAATACGCGTTTAGCTGTCTAACAATTAAACAAGATTTTTAAATATTCAATAAGACAAAGGATTTCGATTGAAAAGTGGGGAATTTTGGTAAAGAAAAGTTGCAACTATCAGTACATAATTAAATCAAACAAATGTTTAAGAAAACAATATGTTCTTGATGATAACGGCGGCTTGAAGGTTACCGCTTTACTTCAGGGATTAGAAATTAGATTTAATTCCCGGTAGCATCGATACTGTAATTAACGAAAGGGTCGCAGAAACGACAAATTTTAGTATAAAATCGGTATATTTTTGTCGTTTTTATTTTCACTTATCAACAACGGTTGTTTGCCCGAGGCTCGCTTTTGAATTTATTCTTATAAATCTGTAACAAAAATATCAAATATTTTCAATGAAAGCACTCGGGAGACACGTATGTAAATATTAGATTGCTAAAAACTGACTCTTACCATTTATAATTCTTACCGTAAAAAGATTCAAAATATCGAAATAGTTTTTCAACAATAACATTAGCAGGAAGCCTCAATTTTTTTTTCATTATTTTCACTATCAACTTTCTGAGAAATTTCGTAGAAAACATTTGAGATTAAAGTTAAACAATGGAGTTTCAAACCATAAGTAGGTAGCTTTTCTAAACCTGCTACGGCAAACTCAACCCTATACACCCTTTTTAAGCCGATCAACCAACATTTATTTAACACCTCGCGTCCTTGCATCATTAACGTTAAGATAATTTTTTTTAACGAAACTTGGTGTAATCTTGTGTTTTTTTTAAATATTTTGACTTTACCAAACTCGAAATAAATGATATTGTATTTATTCACTATTCAATTAAACAAGTATGACCGGTTAGAAGCTTAGTTGAGAAACGCGTCGGATTCCCACTCGGGCGTCGTGGATTCGACTCCTTTGCTAGCTAAGTTCTCCATCATGGCACAAGCATCATTTTTCGCTTATTATGATGGAAGCAGGAGTTTTTCAAATATTGTCAGGTTATTCGTAACCCGGGAATGTTTTTCTTCCTTTTAAAAGAAAAAAAAAAAAAAATACGCTAGTGGATTCGTTCATTTTTAATCCACTAACTACAAATTAAATGTTGACGGATGATGTTGAAAAGACAATCAACCAAATATTTGCGATAAACTTAAACTTAGTTAAAACGTGTGCGGCAATGTGTGAATATGAGTTTTGTCGACTTCCAGAAGTTTAATTGTTGAGTGAGTAATTTAAACAAAACTTCCGTTGTGGGTTAATTGGTTTTTGAAAGAGCTGTTAAAATTAATACCATATACATAGGTTTCAAAAACAAACTATAATAATAATTGTGAAAGCTTTGTTTATCATTACAAAGATGGCAGCCAAATCGAACGAAAAAATGAAAAAATAATATCAATAATCTTCAATGAATCTTGTATGAGATCGAATATAAATGCCGTTTTCTAATGAAGTATTGATGGCTTAATTGGCAGAGTGTTACTTCCAGATATAGTAGAGGTTTCGAGTTTGAGTCTCGGTCATGACTATTGTTCTTAGTAGTTTCTGTTATTATCTGTATTTTATATTATTTAATTATAAATAAATACTTTTTAATACTTGCCACAGATTTTCGCTACGGGCAAAAAATCTGTAAATTTATTTAAAAAACGCGAAAATATCGTTGAAATGATTAAAAGCCAACAAATTTCATAATGAACCTTTTTTTGTAAAAAAATATTATCTTAAAGCTGACTTCGTCCACCCTTTTAAAGAAAACAGTCTAAAATAGTGTGATGTGAGTCGACATAGGGTTGATTTTTGAGTGACTTGCGTGATGTATCCTATTTGATGAAGTGTATAATATCTGCTATCATAAGGAATGTGGTATTTTAAATATGTTTAATAATACCTTTTATTGTTATTAGTAGATTGCAACTAAGAAAATTAATTTTTTTTTTTAGAATATAGCGGTTATGACATAATCTTTTTGTTGGAATGATAAACTTTTTATCAAAATGTGTCGTTTTTTTATAAAACTTTGCCATCAAAGATTTTTAATGCGAGAAGGAAACACTTAACTACGTAATAAAGTTATTTTGTTGGAAATATAATATTTTTTTCATAAACTTTAGCACTGATAATTTAGAAGAAAATATTTTTACAGTAATCTCGAAATAGATACGGTATCAATGGAAAACTGAACGCTGTTGGCGCAAATTTAAAAAAAGTCCGATAAAGCAAGGCTAGCAGTCCACAATAGAGTGCTTATACCAACCCTGATGTATGGCAGTGAGGCACGAAACTAGCAGAAAAAGTAGACTGAATGCTGTAGAAATGAGATCCCTGAGGTGTATGTGTTATAAAACCATATATGACCGTGTTAAAATCTGGATATCCGGAAAGAACGCAAGGCTGATGTGAGCGTAAGGAATTTAATTAAAAAGGGATAATTAAATGGTTTGGGCATGTAGAACGGATGGATGAGAAAAGGAGTGTAATAAGAATACATGATGCAAAAGTGAATTGTTGAAAAAGTTGGGGACGCCCGAGGAAGACATGGCACTATCAAGTGAATAAAATACTTGTGTCAGGGCACGTGAAGAGTATGAATGTAAATGAAGCAAGGAGTGCGTGTCAAGACAGAGTTATATGGCAGTCTATCTTCTCTGCCTAACGCTTAATTAATTAGTTATAAATAAATAAAGCTGTACAAGCTCGTAGAATAAACTTGTTTAAGAATGTTGCGTAATAATAAATAACAATTAAAAAAATAATTGAATTATGATGTCGTGACACTTTCAAAACGCGGAACGTAAATTAGGTGAACTCGTTTACAAAGCCTCACTTGAAAGCGCCAAATTTTCTTTGACTTGTCGTGCCGGCAGAATCTAGAACGAAAATTGTTTTAAAATCCGAAAACATCATCGACACGCTTCTCGGAAGGAGCTTTGTGAGTCCACAGTGAGCCACGTTGACTTATGTTTTATATCAATCACTTAATCTACTGTTCTTCATGAAAGCTCACAGAGTTCATTCATTCCATTCGCTTTAAACTTGGATTCAATCGCCAAACTTACATGAGTTTGGTTGACTAATGTAGTAACTATGTTAAAAGCAAACTTTGTGTTCCATATTTGAATTATAATGGTTTGATGTATATGCATTCAAAGAAGTTTTGGTTTCTATGGGAACAGTGTTTTGTAATATTTTTTAGAACATACTGTCATAGTACTGTCTTTATATGTTATTAAATCCCAATGATTACGACAGATATGCCATTCGAATTCAAACGTCTGCAGTTTCCAGTGCGACTCTTATTTGCAATGACCATCAACAAAGCACAGAGACAATCGCCAAAAGTGTGTGGACTAAATTTGAAAAATATGTGCTTCTCACATGGACAGCTGTATGTGGCCTGCTCACGCGTCGGAAAACTTTCTGATTTATTCATATACGCACCAGACGAAAAAAAAAACCATAAAATATTGTGATATAATATACAATGGTAATGTTATAAATATAGGAACATCATATTATAATGGTACAATATTATATTGTTGTTGTTGTACAATTATAACTTTTTATTTTTATTTTTAAAGTATGATATAAACTTTTAACGGTAAACTGCGCCTGCTGTCAACACAGGAATTTCTAGCGAGACAGGCACAGAATTACCACCTTTATGTTGTAATGATGAAAAGAATATTAAAAAATAAAATTTTAAAAATGTTCATTCAAAAGCGCTTCTATTAAAAATAATTAAAACCAGAAAAAAATCATTCTTTGATTGGTATTGCAAAGCATGCCAGATTCTGGCTAGTATTTGATAATACAAAATATTTGGTGGCAAGATTCAGGTGGAAATTTCACCTACCGAAATATTATTGGAGACCTTTCAAAATTACATACGGAAGAAGTTTCACGTACAAAAATGACACGACATGAAACAACACAATTGTTTTAATTATTTGGGAACTTAAAATGTTAAAAAACTTATTATTGCTCAATAAGCAGTGATTTTAATGGAATTAAATCACTCTATCCTGGGGAAAGCTATTTTGTAGGCTTACTCAAATTTATGGAAAAAAAATTGCCTCGGTGTTAGCTCTAAATCAGTATTTTGGGGCAGTCATTCGCCTAGCAATACGGCAAGCGTCAACAGCCGCTTGTTTGTTAGCGACTGCTTGGACCAGCCGAACTGTGGCTACAGTCAGCTACAGGAATCACTTTAAGCGTCTAGGGTTGTATCTCTCAGTATCGCTATGGTGAAAGGCCACCATTCAGAATCGAAACGTCGCCTGAAATGACAATAGCCGTGCTTGATGACCAGATCTGAATACCCAGATACTTTCCAATTTCCTTCATCTCCATTTCTTTCCATTACTCATTCTCTTCGGCCACAGAAAATACCCTTATTGGGAATGTCATAGTTCCACTGGTTCCTGTCAGCTAGGAACACTTGGAACTTTTGAGCGGTACCAATTTGTACCTACAAATCCATCACTCTGATGACATGATCCGACCCATTCTCGTGAAATTATTCGATAAAGAATCCCTTTAAAACAACACCCCCAAATTTTTTGATTTCTTCAAGAGTGAGAACGATTTATTTCCAAAATATTAGCAGTGAATTGCGAAATATACGAGTACAAGAAAATATTTATGTTTTCAAACCTAAAAATTAAACGTCTAAATCTTGCGGATCAACCCAACTATTTAAGTGTTTTTAAGGATTGAACTCATGATGATAACTAATATAATCTTGAAGTAACAATATATGAAGAGAGAGCTAATTCTTTTTACCCTATCTATACAAATTTGGGATAAATCACTTTCTCCGGATTTTTACGTCGTACGCGATGAGAAAGAAAGAGACAACAAAATCTCCCATATTATCACACCGCTTTTAAGTATTGTTAGAATGTTCTTCGTGTCCCGCGTCTCCGTTGACTCCGCCCACACGTTTTGTTACGCGAAATAAATTAACATAACTCAACGGTTTATTGAGTTAGATGGTATATTTTTGTTTAAAACAATGTTGTAAAAAAGTGGTTATACGAATAAAAAAAAACATCATGTCGACATGTGCTATGAATGTATGTATAAAAACCCTAACCCTAGTCCTAGCCACGCCCAGGTCTAGCCAAGTCCGGCAAACCTCATAAAAACTGTCTCTTGTATATTATTGCTTTGATGATATAATATATATTTTCGCAGAAAGCAATCATTTTGTGGTTTGACATATTAAAATAATTTTTCACCTTCTCAGTTGACGTTTTGCCTTTTTTATTTCATATCATCTATTTATTTCTGTCTGTTCCTTTGTTATAATTTAAATGTTATTATTTTGTTTTCTAACTGTTCTCTTATTTAATTTTAAATTGTGTTCTTACCCTACGTATTTTTTGTTAAGTTTATTTTGTACCCTAATGATGCTTGGGCAAAGCGACGCCGGTCAGTCATAAAAATTAAAATTAAATCTGTAGTCTTTTACAAAGATATTATTTTCATTTTCATTGATATAATATATTATCGTGTTCCATCTTTGATTAGAGAAAACGTCGATAAATACACATTTTTCTTCACATATTAATACAACTGTTCACCTCAATACACAAAATACGATATTTGTGAACTTGAATCATATTATATGTATGGCATAGAATTTATTTTGGAGGCTTTATCATCTCCATGTGTGTACCACCTATGGGGTAGCCAGCCCACATATGTTTTATTGATCTTAAGCCCGCAAATTCCTCATGAGCGAGTTGTAGCATTTAATTAGGAAATATTTCATATGGACCGTCACGATGCGACGGTTGAAATTATAATATCGTCACTGGAAAAACAAAAGGGCTTAAGCGACACTTTGGTCAAAAAATGAGTTAAATATGCAGTTTTGATCAGTTCTTTTTTCTGCATCGAATGCTCTGACTCTTGTTTGATTCTGAAAACTTGTGTGGCCCTTCAGCCATCTTAAATATATTCACTATTTGGCAGAGAGCTTTACTCTCAGAGCAATAATATACATGAGAGATAGCTTTGGTAAACAGTGTAGTTAGGATTGTTGATTTTTTCCTTACTCGGGTGTGGCTAGAGTTTTCATAAACACATACATTTACATTTACATCCATTCATAGTACATGTCAACATAATGGACAGCGCCCTTGAGGTGATTTTTCACAAAAACGGCGCTATACAAATTATTCAAATATTATTATTATTTATTTATTTGTAAAACCACTTTTCACAGTATTTTTGTCAATAAAAATATAGGGATATAACCTCAAAGACCGTTGGGTTGTGTCGCATAACAAAACGTAGTGGATGGAGTCGCTGGTGACGCGGGAGACGGAAAACATGCTTACATACCTAAAAGTGGTGCGATATTATGTAAAAACTTGTCTTGACTCTTTCTCTCTCACGGTTTATGACGTGAAAACCCGGAGAAAGTGATTGATTTATCGTAAATTTGTACAGGTTGGGTAAAAATATTTAGCTGTCTCTCCATATACATTCTTACTCCAGGCTTTTCTTAAGCGACACAAGTGTGGAACTTTTTTAGCTTTTTGTCGCTTCACATAACTCAGTGAAAGCATTGAGTTAACTTTTTTTTTCAAAAATCCAACCAGGTACTGAAGTTCATCGAATGCCGCACAAGAGTCTCAACTGCTCCCAACCGTCCTAAGACAGTGGCATCCCTAATTAGTATATGTTGTGAGACTGAAGGTGGTGGGCAGGGAAAGGATGTGGGAAGTATGAAGGTCGGAAATTTTCTGGCTCTTCAGATCTGGTCACCAAGGACGGCTAAAGCCATTTAAGCAACGTTTCGATTCTGAATGGTAGTAATTCACCAGGGCGATACCTAGATCTACCACTCTCCAGCAATCGAGTTACGGAATAATAACAACTTCTCACCTTCTTCACAGACATATCCAGCCACCGTGATGCCCAGCCCATAGACGTCTTTACTGAGCGCCACGGCAAACGACTCCAGCTCGGGGGCGGCGGGCCCGCCCCGGATGGCCGCGTCTAGGGGCAGCATGGGCGCCGAGGGCGGCTCGGGGCGGCGCGGCGGGGGCGGCGGCAGCACGAGGGGCGGCACAACGCCCGCCCGCACCACATCCACCACGCTGATGGGCTGGAAATAAAATATTTGGTTTAGATATGTATGATTATGTTATGATTGAGGTTTTTACAGCTGTAAGACGTAAAATATTTTTTTACGGCTAACCCGTGGGATATAGTCCTTAAAAGGACTTTCAACTCCAGAAGTTTTGTACCAGTCTCATTGTCCATCTTCACAGGCTTAAAATCTTTAGTTTTTAACTTTCACGTTAACTACTTAATAATACAGAAATTTCCCAATACCCCTCGCCTCCTCCCCACCACCACCAACGCAAATACCGCAGATTCTCAACTGCTCCCAACCGTCTGAAGCCAGTGGGACTATAGCATCCTCAATTGGGTAATGTTGTGAGGCTGAAAGCAATGGGAAGGGATACATTTAGATGTGGTCACCAAACAAGTCCGAAACGTCGGGAGTTTAAAAGTCCTTATAAGGACTACATCACACGGGTTAGTCGAGAAAATTATTTTACACATATATTTATGTCATATCTAATATGCGGTGCAACAAAATAATGTCATATCACTCATCTTAAACGTATTTCGTGAGTGGCCCTTAATCCACAAAAACCAAATCAAATATTAACACATTTCTAAATTTGGTATTTAAAACAGAACGCGTTTAGGTTATGTACAAAAGCTTGATTGATGACAAAGTCCAAATTCCACACACTCCATTTAAAATATATTCCTCGTTTGCCTCTAGGCCTCTGTCTGCGCGGCCGATGACCCTCGTTAATGCGGAAAAAGGAGTTGACCGAATTACAGCAGAGGGACCTCCGAGCCCTTGGGCGCATCACTGCGGAGCTAAAGGGTGGACCACTTCGGAAGGGATACGTAGGGGGTAGTTACAAGTGCTAAATCTAGTAGTATGTGATGAGTTCGGATATTGGGCTTTAAGAAGTAAGTAACTATCTAACTTACCATCACGCCAAGAGGCAGGTAGATAGAATATATCCCCATACAACTCTGTCTTGGCACACACTCTTTGCTTCTTACTCCATTTATACATCGTCTCGTACATACTCTTCTGTTATTCTGACTCTTGACACGGCCCAAGTATTTGATTCTCTTGATCGTACCGTGTCTTCCTCGGGCGTCCCCGATTTCTTCTCCCATTCACTTTTTGTGTCATATTTTCTTCTCCCACTCTTTTCATTATTCATCCAATCTACATGTCCCAACCATCTAATCATCCCCTTTTGATTCAATTCATTACGCTTACTCCAGCCTTGCATTCTTTCCGGATATCCACATTTTTAACATTGTCATAAATGGTTTTACCGCAGAGATCTCATTTTTACAGCATTCAGTCTACTGTCATTCTTTCTCTGTCAGTTCCATGATTTTTGCCATACATCAGAGTTGGTATGAGCACTCTATTGTGGACTACTAGCTTCGCTTCTTCAGCCTTTTTTATTTGCGCCGACAGCGTTCAGTCCTCCATTAATAAAGTTTCCTGCATTCATCCACCTTTTAATATCTTATCAGCCTTTCAATCTCTCTAGAACATACTTTCTAAATACACAGACTCATCCACTTGCTCGAAGTATTCAGCATCAGCGTCATATAAAAAATATATTGTTCTGAAAGGTTTTTGTAATTGAAATCAGTTCGGGCGTTTGTGAGGGAACTATGAAGTTAATGAGATGGAATAAAATTCTCAGTTCCATTTTTTTGAATGATCATGTTAAATTAAAAAATATATTATCATTTTTTTCGCGCGCATTATTTGCCTCGCCTCTTACATACAAGACATTCTAAAACTTATGAAATTTATTTAACGTAATTTAAAGATGTTTTTTTGACTTTAATTGAGCTATGTCTTCCTCATTTGTCTAGTAAATAAATAAACCAAATCAAAGATAAAACGGTCTGCCTTGTCAAATGTGATAAATAATTTTATCATTTTACAAAATTAACATATATACCACAAATCTTAATCAACCGTCAATAAACAATATTTTTAAAATGCATGTATTAATCTATTTGCGTCTGTCTCGACACATAAATTTTCTAGTAAGACAGACACGAAGAGATCGCTTATATTTTGTATTTACCAAGAAATATAATTTTAAAAAAATCCTAGAAATGCTCTCATTACTTAAAATATTTGACTGTTTCTACGCTGTTTTAGTGAGAGAGTAATATTTTTAATATCTTCTTCAGTGTTCCACCCTGCAGTCAGGGGACATAGGGAGGATATAAGGGTGGTGACAGTTCCTTTCATCTCCTCGGGATCAAATGGTTATTTATACCGTATAAAACATTCCCGGACCTTCAGTTAAAACTGATAAAGAATACTCATACTTATGTGCTGAAATTATTCAATATCGTCGTCCAATGTTTGGTATCGAAAATTTGCCATGTTTTTTAAGTTTTTACCTAAAGACATTGGAGAGACCTTCATTCAGTTGTGAGCCAGCCTTCGGTAAGTATAACTGGTTGAAAGAACTATAGTTTGACAATAAAATATGTAAATTAAATAATGTCAAACTTTCTTAAAAAAACGTATACCTGTACATCAAGTGAAAAAATGCACTTGGACAATTTTAGAGTGAATTCTTATCTACGTCGCGTATGTTCAGAAAGCAAAATATCACAATTTTATTAAATGAACAATATTCAAGTTTATCGTCGATGGTCAAAAATTGATTAATTGTACTTAGATATAAAAATAAGATATCTTTTTATTTTTTTTTATTTTTATAGTGAATACCACACAAAAGGTTCCAACTGCTTTCAACCGTCTAGAGACAGTGAGACTATGGAATTCTTAATCGGGGTATGCTGTAAAGCTGAAGTTAGTGGAGAGAGAAAAGAGACGGGACAAAGGAAGGTTGGGAGTACCTGGCCACTCAAATCTAGTCATCAAACACGGTTAAAGCCATTTCAAGGAACGTTTCGATTCTGAATGGTGGTCTTTCACCAGGGCGATACTACTTATATTAGTACTTTATATTAGTTACTTTGTACATTCAAGCTTACAAGTAGCTATGTAAAAGTATTATATAATTAAGTAATTTATTGTTTTCTTCAAATATTTCACTGCATTTAAAACGTCATAAAAATATGATATTGAATTGGCGAGTTCAACAAAAGTCATTTATTAGAAATTTTAAATAAAAGTAACTTTGTTTTGACATCACTTATTAGATACATATACCAACCGGTTTCGGCTCCACCTGAACCTTTTTCAGGTTTGAAAAAATATGTATTGAAACATGAAGAAGGTTGAGGTAGAGCCGAAACCAGTTGGTATATGCATCTAATAAAGTAGTGTCAAAACAAAGTTACTTTTATTTAAAATTTAATAATGTCTAACCACAAAGTGAGTGCCCCATGTCAAAGTTTATTTATTGGAGTTGAAAATTCTCTTCGTATCAAAAATGTCAGGTTCGACTTTTCAGAATCGAAACATTACCGGAGACAGTAATTAGTAACCATATTCGAGGAGCCAGATATTTCCTAATATTTTCGTAATTATTTTTCATTCCCTTCACACTTTTATCATCATCACATTAAGAAATTGATGCTTAAAAAATATAGACCTTCAGGCTATATCAGGAAATTAACAACAACAGATAAAAATGGTTGAAAGATTTTAATCTTACATCTTCCGAGACACTCGTAGCTATAGAAAGCCTATCCTTCGAACTAAACATAATATGAGTATTTTCAAAAAAATCTTAATCTCAAGAAACGATAAAGACACTGCTAACAAAAAAAATCCGAGTCTTCGTAAATTTAACTAAAAAATCTTGTCGAAATGTCAAGATTAGTGTTGTAAAGCCAAGTTAAATAACTCGGAAAAAGCACTCACGTCTGATTGATAGAGCTTTCGATAAAAACTGAAAGCTTTAGATTGAAATCTGTCGCGCTAAACTAAAATGCCAATCAGGCTGTATGGAATCATCGCACAGGGAGGCTCTATGTTCCATATCAGGGTAGGCAAATAAGTTGTTTGCGAACTAATTTAAGATCGATTTTTTACTTTGGCAACGTCTCGTGTCAAACATAGGTTGCAAATACCTTCCCTTCGCTTATTCAATCTTCCCTTTAGATTCACATGCCATACTTTATTAAATCTGTAAAGTGCATTTTATTTTAGTTTTAGTAGTTTAGTGAACGGCCTGCGTGGTCGAGTGGTAAGACCCTCGACTACGAATCCAGAGGTCGGGGGTTCAAACCCGGCGTGCGCAAATAAATTTTATTTAATTAATATGGGGCATAAAATATTTACTTCATACTGAGTAATATTAAGTAAATCTGCGACACGCTCCAGAGTGATATAGAGAGATATTCGTGGTATCGCCCTGGTGAAAGACCACCATTCAGAATCGAAACGTCATATGAAATAGCTTTAGCCATGTTTGGTAACCAGATCTGAATAGCCAGGTACTTTCCAACCTTCCCCATATCCTTCCCCTCCCCACTACCTTCAACCTCACAACATACCCTAATTGGAGATGTTATAGTTTCACTGGCTCTAGGCGGTTGGGAATAATTGGGACTCTTTTGCAGTATTTACTATATATTTTTTTTAATGTCGCTTTTCCACAATATTTTAAAAATATATGATTACCTCATGAGGAGTAATATGAATATGGCATCCCCAATTTTGGGATATTTGTGAGGAGAACGTATTAGGAATGAGGTTACTTAATAGAGCAAAAGCCATTTCAAGCAAAGTTTCTATTATGATCGGTACTCTTTCACCAGAGCAATATTAAGAGTTGATATTATTTTGAAAAGAGGTGCAAATATCTTATATATTATTTAATTAAATTGTTGGGAACATAACGTACGTAAAATAAATTAAAACTATATTTTCCCACGTCGGGGTTCAAACAAGTGACCACTAGGCTTAAAGCGAAGGAGCTCATCGCTATATAAAAGATGCAGTTAGGGTGTAAAGCGAACGCACATATTAGGAATATAATAAGTAGCTCACATCTATTTTATTATTAAAAAGAAAAAGATTCAAACAATAAACGACAAAAATAAGTTGGCCACCCCTGTTTTATATCTTCATTATGAAATGGCTACTGGAATACTCAACTGCGGAGGAGGGGATAACAAACAGCTGTTGGAGAATTCATTATGGCAAAGATAATAATTCAGATGAAATGTAATGCAGTCTGGGTGAACTGAAATGGAAATATCTATTGTGTTTGAAATATAGATACGAATATTGGTGGAACAGATGCAATTAAATTGCTGGAATTGATATCAATCCACGTCGAGGTGCAGTCAAGAGAATTATTATTACAGTGTCGTCATAATAAGTAGCTGCTTTATTAAAATATCGATGAAACTACCACAAACACTCAAAGAGTAAGGTTAAGCAGAGAGGACTGAAGAAATACAAAACTTTATCATGGTAATAAACACAATTTGTACCATCTTTGTTTCTTTTGTTGCATCAAAATTATCTAATGTACGACCAAAAAAAAACCGATTTGAAATAAAACTGTCCATATCATCAATTTACAGAAGACATTTTGACTCCTAGGTCCTAGACAGGAATTTTAAATTGATGATCTGTTCAAGAAAGAATTTCCGTGTTTGAAAAATTGTTATCATTTTGTCACAAAGTAAAGGAAAATTGACTTTACTTCGCGTGCAACAGGCACCAAACACTTCTACCGGTACACCTCTTCGGTGTTTACTATTGTACATTTAAATACATCGGACCCTGAACCTTCAGTTTCCATCTACCTTCAGCCTCACAACATACCCCAAATTAGGGATGCCATGGTCTCACTGGCTTTAGGACTCTTGTGCAGTACTCACTATTAAAAATATAGATACTCTAAATATCGCTCTGCTGAAAGACCGCCATTCAGAATCAAAACGGTGCTAGAAATGGCTCAACGTGTGTTTGGTGGAATATTTAAGTACTTACCAACCTTCTTCTTTTCCATCTCCTTCCCATTTCTACTCCCTTTAACCTCACAATATACCCCGACTAGGCATTCTATAGTTCCACAGGCTACACGCAGTCGGAACTCTGTGCGGTATAAATAATGCTTGCCTCGAAATGACTAGATAAAAATGTTTTAAAAATCCGTACTAATCTGTACATTAATGTAATATTAAGATATTAAAAAAAGTACTCCACTGCGATTCTCCAAATGCGTATCCAAAATGTGTACACGGTTGAAATCTTGTAAATGAAGTTGGGAGATTTTTTCCATTCTTGTTTTCATCAGGTGTTGGCTGCGGAATTATCATAAAGATTTCTTTTTTACATTTCTTTTATAAAATTGGTCTTTTCAAAACCCATCGTCATTTCTTCCTTTCTTTAATAGCACCAGCACAACATTCCTGAATATAACATTGGTCTCCTGTATGATATTTATAATTTTGAAAAAAAAAATACACGAAAATAAATAATTTAAACCTCCCTAGTCTACAACAGATAGCCAGTGGATCTCAAGTGACATATTTGATAAAAAATAAAAATAAAAACATCCCTTTATCCGAATTCACTTTTTCCGCTGAACGCAAAAACATTTCCCCTGTAAAAGAAAATGAGATTTTTTTTTGTTTTTTGAAATGCTTTGCTGGCACTTTGTTCAAAAAGTTATTTTCAAAATTGCTTTTTAGTTGAGGCACATATTGGGCAAACTGCGATAGCTTTTTGTTTGTAATAAAACCAACTTTCTGGGGCGTTAGTTAATCCCCGATTTAACCAATGGATTTAACTCGTTTATGAATGGACATATATTTTTTAGGTCTGTGTTCTGGTAGATGTCTTGCAAACATTATCTGTTACAATACAACATTAATATTACTCTATTACATAATATTATTACAATGTATTTATTTACAAAATTATTAATTGTTTTATTGACTCACCTTCTCTGTTGCAACTTATCCAGTTCAACATTCTTTGCCGTAGACTCAGAAACAATGAATTGCTGTTCCTCAATCATCACAATACTAATTATGGGTATAATTCTCCAATGTCCAGAATGTCAAGACTTGTTAACTCAAGCCATGGTCTTGAAATTTTTGGTGGCAGTCTAAATGATTTTCGTCATTATTTACGACTCTACCAAAATTTTGACTAGACCATCGCTTGAATGTTCTCTCTTATGTTTATTTTGCCTTATTTTTGCCATCGCTGCATTTATTTTTATGTGCGTATTCCTTCTCTGTTGCTCTTTTTGTAGTTGGACTTAGTCCGTTAATTTATAAATATATAAATATTAAGTATAAATAATTTGCTTTGGGAGTACGTACGACCGTACGAGTGTGAACTTTTCAAATTAGGAACTGATGTTAACTGTAGTTGCCGAAATTAGAAAAATAATCTTTTCAAATCCCTACCTATCAATAGTGTTTGACAGGCGTCCTATGACCTATCTAAAGCTTTTTTTTTTTAGAAGAAACACAAACATTCCCGGATTACAAATAACCTGAAAATATTTGAAAAACTCCCACTGCCATCATTATAAGCGTAAAATGTTGCTTTCAAAATGATGGAGGACGTATTGTATCGTATTTGTTGCACAGGGGCGTCCGTGACTTTTTCAACTTCTTATGCATGTTACGTTCTGCCGACATATCTCCGCTCTCGATCCATTCATCCATCCAAATTTCCAAACTAGCTGTGTCCCTTTATTAATCCTGTTAATTACTCGTACATCTGCCTTGCACTTTTTTGGATCTCCACAATAGATCGATTTCGGTCGTTCGTTGTTTTACTATAAATCCACCTCAAATATATTTTTCATACTACATACCTTATTAGTTCCATACCCAAATGACATAAATTATGGTTAGTATCAGCACTCCCTTGTTGATGAAATTAATTATATGGTTTTATCACACATTTGTCCCAGTTATATCATTTCTACAACATTCTATCTATTTTCGTTCTTTCTCTACCAGTTCCACACCCCACTGACTTTAATTGATACAAAAGCTCTAACGTGGATCACATTCACATATAATTTATTTTACATGTAAAATGAGTATTTATTTCACATATAAAAGGGGCACTGTCAGCCAGGGTTTTCCGATAATAATTTCTAAGGTCAAATGAATTCTATGTATGAAATTTGATCTAAAATTGTGCCTACTCCACGATATAGATTTAATATTTAATAAGGAAAGTTTAATGGCTTAGAATAAAAATTATCAATCTAAAAAAAACAATTATGTAGCATTATCAACTTTTGAATATTAAACTAGGAACAATTGTAAACATTTATCTCTAAATGTATCAACATATTCATGAAAGAAAAGTGTGTAAAACGCAGAGACGGCTCGTGACTTTTTAGGTTGCTAGAGTGCTGAGATTGAAAAATACGACGTTTTTGATGTTGTTGTAGACGAAAATGATTTTTATTTAATTTAAAAAAATACATATTTTGTATGAAGATTTTTCAGTTTTGGTGGGTCAATGAGCCCCCCAAACTGAAAAATCTTGAAAATCTTCATACAATATATATTTATATATGTATTTTTTTAAATTCATTTTCGGCCACAACAACATCAATCATGACGTTTTTTTTCAATCTTAGCACTCTAGCACACTAAAAAGTCACGAGCCGCCACTGGTAAAACGCTTTATCAACGTTCTAAGAAATAATTTAGGATGGAAAAGACTGCATCCTATACCCCTAAATTTACAGGAATAAGAAATATTTTCTTCGAGGAAAAAAAAACCACCTTCTTCGAAGAAAATTCAAATAAATTCCAAATACATTCCAAAATCACATTAAAAACAAGAACCAATTTGAAATATCCCGGGATTATAAGTGGTTAGACACGTGAGGGTTGATTTTTCCCGATACGTATGTTCGCATTGTTCGTCCCCTTCAACCCTATTCGTGTTCAAATGAAACCCTTGTCATACACTCCAACCCTTCTGCTTTAGATTGAAAACAGAGCCCTACACTACAGCCTACGGCCCTTATGGAGGGTTTGACGCTTGATGCAAATTCACTTATATTCTGTTCGCTAAGAAGAAATCACTCTCCATAATAAACGAACATATAAGACACACAGTAGTTCAGAGCATGCTAATAGAATATCATATATTATATTATAGATAAAACAAACTTTCTTTCCAAATAGAAAAATTGAAATTCATGGAACAAAAAACATTATGTGCAAATTTCGTTTGGTAAAATTGTCAAAAGACATGACGCCAGAACTCACCGTTTGCTATTTTTTTGTGGGTCATACAAACAGAATTCATGCTTTAAAAGTAGCAAGGATAAGTAGAAAGTACCGATGAAGGATGAACACTGTAAAATTTGTAATATAATAGACAATGTTAAGTACGAGTATCTACGCATTATACACAATTGTATACGCAACTCTATTACGCACGGGCATCACGAATAAGAAACAGCGCAGAAGACATAACTGGGCGGTGCGCAGCCCGTCAAAAAACTTGACAATCGACTGCCCGACAAGCATTTGTTTTTACGGATTCGTATTGGAAGATCGAAGATCCAAAATTTCCTGGGGAAAGTTGAAGTCAAGTCTGAATAAAAAAGTGTGTTCTCTCGGGAAAACGAACAGAGGAAGACTCGCAACTTCGCCAAGGTGCTCAAACTGCCAAGGACAACACGAAGACTAGGATCATTTATCTCTTATATAAATCTCATTCCTAAATGCTAGGAAATATATTGTGTGAAATTATTAGGATTTTTTTAAATATTTACACCCAAGGATCTCCCCAAATATGATCGATATCACATTCCACTTCCTGAGATAGAGAGGCTGCTCTAACTGAGGTTTATTCATTGCACAAAGATTACATTTGACGCCCAACATTACATGGAATGTGAAATGACCGTCTATAACCTTTTATCACTTTGTCAGCCATAAAATATCGTCACTGTAGAGGCAAAAAAGCTTAAGCGAGACTTTGGCCAAAAATGAGTTAAATATGCAGTTTCGATCAGTTTTTTTCTTCTAAATCAAATGCTCTGACTCTCGTTTGATTCTGAAGATTTTAGTGGTCCTTCGGCAATCTAAAATATATTTACCATTTGAGAGAAGGCTTGACTCAAGCGACACAAGTTTGGGACATTTTTAGCTTTTTGTCGGTTCAGGTAACTCAGTTAGAGCATTGAGTTACAACATAATACAAGGACATGCAAAAAATCTACAAAGACTACCAAAAAAGAATAAAACCAATACATAAAATAGCTTTCTTTATCAAGGCATGAAATGTTATAATGCGCTGCCGGAAACCATCCAAATTATGTCTATGAATAAATTTAAAATAGCCTGTAAGAACCAATTTAAATAGATTATTTATATACATTAGTAGTATATAAGTTATAAAATTATTATTAAGTCAACAATTATATAAATTATTATTAGATACTTTGTAAACTTAAACATACAAGTAACTAATATATAAAATAAATAAAAAAATCACATGAAGCGCTCACTTTGTGGTAAGACATAATTAAATTTGAAATAAAATGATCTTTTTTTAATATCACTTTATTGGACACATACACCAACCGGTTTCGGCTCTACCTAAGCCCCCAATGTTTTCCTCAAGCATTGTAATTCTTTTTTAATTTAATACATATTTATTCAAATCTGAAGAAGGTTTAGATGAAGCCGAAACCGGTTGGTGTATGGGTCCAATAAAGTGATGTTAAAACAAAGATACATTTATTTCAAATTTAATATTAAATTAATAAAACTAAAAAACCCACTATTTATTCTTAGTACATGTTAGGCACTCAAGATGGTCATTTTTGTTTCTTTAGTTTTGAAAATAATCCCTTCTCGATGAATCTAATATAATAAACTTAATTCGAATCGGCTTACTTGTACAAAAAATACAAAGTTTGATGATTGAAAACTTATGTAATTGAAATTTTTAATTGATACTCAAAATAACTTAAAAGACAAAAGGGGAATTTAGTTAAAACCACAGTAATTCTATTTTTTGCATAATGACAATGATTTATGGTGTACGGAAAACGACTGTCATTTTTTTGTCTTCAAGTTATATTATAAATAAATACATTTTTCCATTCGAATTCGAGCCAAAATAGATTTATTGTTTTACGATTTTCCCCTCTACTGAACAATATAAACTAAACTTAATTCAACCGTTGAATTGTGGGGTTTCGTTAAAATACATACCCGTACATGGGGAGTTATAAATTTTCGAATGTAATTATTTTGAAAAATGAATCCGTACAACACAAAACGGGAAATTAAGCATTTTCTTTCTTTGTTTCCAAGTAATTTCCCCTTTGTCCCGTTCCAATGGTAACTTTTGATAAATCGTATTTTGATTGAACGCGAAGCTAAATACATTTTGAAAATGCGTATAGCAAATAATATTATGCAAGTAGGTGGCACCCGATTCTGAAAATAGATTTTAAATTATTATTATTTTTCTTATAAATTATGCCGATGAATAGAAAAAGCTTGTCAGCTTTTCAAAGCTTCATTGTAATATTTTGCTTAAAGAAACGTATGAAAATATTATGACATGGCACAAAATATAATACGTCCATGTTATAATATCGGCTGTTTTAAGGGTGATTTTTAGTTCAATTTCAAATCTCAAGGCCCTACAGAGAGAGAATTCGTCTGGCTTTTAGCCATTGTTCCCAATAAGACGCTCTAGAGATAAGTCAGGATTATGCTTCATAAAACTAAACTGTCAGTCTTATGATGTATAGTATATAGTACGAGTAAATATATCTCTTTCTGAGAATCCCATTTGATTGAATTCATATTCAAGCTGTCTGGTTTGTTTGTGTTTTAGCCATAGGTGTAGTTTGATTTTTTTGTAAAGATCATTTAATTATTATTCTTCATTAAATTTAATTAAATTTTCGTTGTTTCTTTTTTTTTACCCATTTTTTATAGTGAATACCGTGCAAGAGCCCCAATTGCTCTTAACCGTCTAGAGCCAGTGAGACTACGACATCTCCAACTAAGGTATGTTGTGAGGCTGAAGGTAGTGAAGAGGGGGATGGGATGGGGAAGAGGAGGGTTTAAAAGTACCTGCCTATTCAGATCTGGTCACCAAATATGGCTAAATCCATTTTAAGCAACGTTTCAATTCTGAATTGTGGTCTTTCACCAGGGTGATTTTTACGAGTATCTACTACTCTGGTAGGTGCCGCAAATATACTTTATATTATTTTATATGGATTAAAATTCGTTGACATATTAATTTAATTAAATGTATTTAATTTTCTATTCATGGTCGAGGGTCTTACCTCTCGGCCGTGGAGGCCATCTTAGGTATTATTGAAAGCAGGTATACAACTTCTCTGGATTTTTTCGTTCTCTTAAAAATCTTCTAAAACGCCATGTCCCATGCCCGATTTTTACATAAACTAAAATATAAATTTTCACGTATACGATATTCACATAAAAAAAATAACTAATTCAATTTACCTGTTTCCAAGCAAACTAATTCGCCCTCGATCAATAATAACCATTTTTCAGAACACATTTTTTTCCATGAAAAGAATTATAACAATCGAAAATGTAATGAAAGAAAACCTTTGTGAAATAAACACAAAAGACATCTGAAACAAATAAATTTATGTTGTTCAACGCAGCAGCGGTGGTTTTTGTCAAGCTGAAAAATATTTCAGGGCTTTCAGGTTTTGGAGGCACGAAACAACAGTTTAAAAATGCCTTTGTTCTTTTGAAATTAGTTACCTGTGAACTAGAGCCGTCGTAAAATATTATAAGATTGACGGCCGCTCAGATATTTATAATGTTATCGTTTTAATAAAGACGGCATGGTGATTCATAGTTATCTGTTTAGCGTTTATGACTTTTTGTTTAATATATAATAATTTAAAACATAGATACATTTTATACAATCATTAGTCCAATTTATTGTTATATTAACGGACCATTGTTCAATTTAAAAAAAAAAATAACACGGAATGAGAAAAAAATAACCTGATTCGCAAATCGACGACCAGAGCCATCACGTTTTTTTTACCGCTAACACTTAAATATCGATTTTAGGTTCATTTCAGCATTTCATCAAATTATGATCTGGTGTCAAGCATAACAGCATGACCGTCATGTTATCACATTAAACTTAAATTTCCTCGCAAAAATGTGGAAAAATGCATTCGGCTTAAACACAGTCGACATACATAGCCTGTTCAAAAGAAAAGGTGAATTTTGAATTTTCGCGGGCTGTGTACATTCGATTATCGTTTTTTTTGTTATGTTGGTACACATATGTTTATCATATGTTAGCATTATCAGCCATTTTGGATTAGTGGTTTGTTTTTGACAACTGGAAAGGTTAGTCACGTTTTTGTGTGCTTGATTTTTGTTCTTCGATTTTTTCCAGGACGCTCATCGTCATTAACATCTTCTCGGCCTTCTGAAAAAATGGATCAACGAATATGCGTTGAGCACTTTATTTCATTTTTAACGCAAAATTTAATACATATTCGTTGATCCATTTTTTTCAAAAGTTCAAAAACATACAGAATTGTCAAAAACAAACCACTAATCCAAAATGGCTGATAATGCTAACATATGATAAACATATGTGTACCATCAAAACATCAACAAAAAAAACGATAATCGAATGTACACAGACAGCGAAAATTCAAAATTCACCTTTTCTTTTGAACAGGCCTCTTATGTTAGCTGCAACTTTTCAAGATACGTTATGTGAGGAGTAGAAGAAGAAAAGGAAGAGGATGGTTGTGAAGTACCTGATCGGAAACTTAAACAATTTTTTATCTTATCATAGCTTTAGCCATTTCAATAACCGTTTCAATTTTGAACGGTGCTTCCTGACCAGGAATTTTATCATGAACGCCCAAAACCATGACGATAAAAGTTTTTCAGCTTGTTGGTTATCGGGTGACAATTGCTAGCTTGACCCCAGATTGCCGACGATATGTGACAGTTCACGTCGACTAAAATCTGTAATTTGGTGTGACCCAACAGTCTCAGAGAAGCTTTTCTAAACATCGATAAGCATCGCGCGGAAATCAAGTTTATTGGCAGCTTTTTAATGAGCGGAGACAGATTTAAAGTTGGGGAAATGGAATTATTATTGAAATCTCAGCTAATGCCCAATGAATATTGGTAAAAAAACAAATAGAACGTTTAAAAAAAACCAACTAACCATCACACCGTTTTCTGTAGGGGTAGGCAGAGAGTACGGACCACCATACAACTTTGTCTTGGCACGCACTCATTTCTTAATTCACATTCATACATCGTCGTATAGATACACTTCTGCTATTCTGACTTTTAACACGGCCCGGTTCAAGTATTTGATTCACTTGATCGTGTCATGTCTTCCTCGGGCGACCCCGACTTCTTCTTCCATTCACTTTCGCGTAATATATTTTTTTCGCACTCCTTTCTTCGTTCATGCACTCTACATGCACAAACTATCTAAGCGTTCCTTTCTTGATCCTATTCATTACGCTTACATCAGCCTTGCATTCTTTCATACACAATTTAACCGCACATACGTCTCAAGGATCACATTTCCACAGTATTCAGTCTACTTTCATCCTTCTTCTGGCAGTTCCATGCCTCACTGCCATACATCAGGGTTGGTATAAGCACTCTATTGTGGACTGCTAGCTTCGCTTCTTAGAACATTTCTAATAAAATAGGTAACGAGATTAGTTTCGCAAAACTAACACATTGACGTTTCAAACGCCCGAGCAATATATAAGATGTGTTAGTTTTACCATCAAAGGGCCAATTTTTTCCTTGACTTGACTAATTTATTGATATTATAAGCAAATGCAAGTAGGCTAGCGAAATTGACAAACTAAAGAGGGTAACTAACTAGTCCCCAGGGCGATACTTATAGTATGTTATCAAAGCTTCACCGTTTAAAAAACGGAGAAAAAGTGAAAATCTTTATTCTACCTTCAATTTTTATTAAACAAAAGTCTTACAATTTAGAGTGAGGTTTTAGAGTTTTTTATGGTTCTCCAGATATAAAGCTCTTTCAATTACGTATTTCTTTAAAAAAAAAATCGAAATGCTTTAAATTGGATAACTTTATTTAACGGAACTGACAATTACGCCAGACGGAATATTACGACAGTCGCCAGTTGCAAATCGTCGCAACTCGTCGCAATTCATTCTCGTCATCGTCTAATTAATTGGATTATTTTATAATGCATTTGGCGCACTCCCTTCGTTAGGCGAAGGCTTCAATTTGAATGCCTGCATTAGTCGGATTACTTGAATAACTTAAATTACTTTTTTCGAATTACCCGTAAAAGCTTGCGCCACGAACTTCTTCTATAACCTGTAACGTTGACATTTCTAAATAGGAGGAGTTTTTAGTTTAATTAATGGATGAATGGGTAATGTTTTGTCGTTTGAGCCAAATGAGGTTTTAATAATGCAATTACTTGGATGTAGGTGATGAGGTTAAGAGAAAATGTGTTGGTACACGAATTGTGGCATTGGCAAGTTTAATAGCATTTTAACGAAATCAAGATAGCTTTCTGCTATATCACTCGATTTGAAAAATAAACAAATCATATTCTAGCCCGCGTTTCAAAGAATGTTAAAATTAAAATTATAGTTTATCGAGTTTTCGGTAAAATTATGAATGGTTTTTAGTTGTTTTGATTATCTCATATTTAAATTTATGTAGAGCGTTTTTAAGTAAGTATTTTCAGCTGTAGTTATTATTTTACTAAGTAATCCTTTAAAATTATATTTTTTTGACCAAACTGGTTTCACCTTTGTTACGTAACGATATTTTCGTAAACATTAACTTTAAACCCCGTCTGTTAATATTTTAAGGTACTCAACCTAATATTAAATTCATTCTATTTTATTACGTACGGACAACCCCAAAAAGGGAATATACTCAAGGCCGAAGTTGACCCGGGGGTCTCTCGCGCGGTTACCAGCCTCTTGGTCTGAGACAGTTTTGCCGAACGGACGTGCCCATCCCCGAACTACCAGCGCTCTCGCGCTAACACCAGGACCTCCGCGAATCCAGCCGACGCTTTAAGCCGCATCTGCAAATCGAGCCTACAACGCTCGCCCAGGTTATCGTTTACTATAATTTGATTTAAATAATGCCCCTAACTTCATTTAAGCTCACGGTGTCCACAAAGAATTAAAGCTTTTCCTGGTAGCTTAAATTCCTTTGCTAAAATATAAGCCTTTCACCGAAGGCACCTTCTTAAGCAAAAAGAGAAAGAGTTTTCATTTCTGTATTTCCTTCCTTATATATTATTTGTAATCCCCCCTACCAAAAAGAAGGTCAAGTTTCTCACCCCTATCTAACGAACTTCCAACACGATGACGCTCTCCGAGCAAACTAGCATGGCGTAAGTATTTATTAAAGATATCTAAAAGTCCTCATCCAGGACCTAGTTCCGCCGGTCCGTATCACCTTGCAAGAGGCATCTTCAGACTAATATTTAAAATAAATCTACGATATATGTAATAACTTAAAAAACGTTCCCTCATAGTATATATAGGCTTACATAGTACGACGGTCAATCGCCACAATTAATTATATTAACTCAAATATTCAATTTTTTCCGTTTTATCAATGAGATTACTTCGAGTTTCCACTAATAAAGACCAAATAATATGTTTTATTAATAACTAATCTCGCCTTTTTATTCGATATCTCGCCTACATGCAAGAATTTTGCCCACTTTTTGTTTAGTTTCTTCTCATTATCTATGGTGAAGCCTTAGGTTATTATTGAGAGCCAGTTTTTTTATTCTTGGCCATTGCTTTAATAGTATCTGATTCTTTATTGTAAATTATAAAATTCAATGGGACATAATATGAGATTCTCTGTGTGAGAAAATGAAATACCGATAGTTTATGTGGTGTGTGATGTCTCGTCAGTAGATCTTTTACACTATTAGAAATATACACCGTATCCCCAGCACACAAAAGGCAACCTACTTTCAGATTGTTCATTTTAGCGCCAAAGCCCACACCTCTCAATTCTACCCCTTTTATTGTAACCAGCAAAAATTCAGCATTTGCATAACAGTTATTAATTTACGGCACAAAGTACAAGAACAAATAATATGTTTTTTTATGGTAAATACCCCACAAAAGTCCCAACCGTCTAGAGCCAGTAAGACTATAGCACCCCCAATTAGGGAATGTTGTGAAGTTGAAGAAGAAGATGAAGAAGAGGAAGGTTGGAAAGTACCTGGCTATTCAGATCTGATCACCAAACACGGTTAAAGCAATTTCGAGCAACGGTTTAATTCTGAATTGTGGTCTTTCACCAGAAATGACTCGTAATTTGCCGCAAATATACTATTGTAATTTTTTTATTTATGCCAAATGACAAATATTAATTCAAAAGCATTTAATTGCGCAGGCCGGGTTTGAACTCGCGACCTCTGGATTCGTAGACGAGCGTCTTACCGCTCGATCACGTAGGCCGCCACAGCGCCCTTGAGGTGATTTTTCACAAAAACGGCGCTATACAAATTATCCAAATATTATTATTAATGTACTTCATGATTTGAATTTGCAATTAAAGCCATAGTATATAACTTGACATAGCATATTTGAACCATAGTAATATAGTCGATTCGAGGACACATTTTGCAATAAATTTCCACTGTCCCCGCCAGCCTTTGATATGACGAGAGGCTGTGGACTGTGGATGTGTAGAGGGTGTTCTGTGGATGGAACAGGCTAGGGGTTGGTTTGGGACGTCAAAGCGTTCACATAAATTATTGATGCCAACAGGGATGAACTGTTTTTGAGGTATGAAGACCCCTAAAGCAATGTTACGCGAAAAACTTGGTAAGTTAAATGATTGAAGGTGAATTGTTTATTTATTACCGACTATTATTTCTACCCGGCTCCAACGGTGTTTGATTTCTTAAAATTAATAACATTACACATTTTATACTCGTATTTCGCTGGTAAAATTATGCACAAAAACGAAAAAAATAAAGTGTCATGGTATACTTAAACACTATTTAATAATATATTCGTAAAAAATTAATGCAAATAGAATATATAGTAAAAAAAAAAAAAAAAAAAAGTGGTTAAAAACAAAGTATATATATTCTATTTATAACTATTTAATAATATTGAACATTTAAATAATACGGATCAAATAATTTTGGTGTCTGGTCTTATTTTTTCACAATTAAGTGGAAATCTCCAAACTAACTTACTAACTGACTAACCATCACGGCGTTACTCCGCAGGGGTAGGCAAAAAGGATGGACCGCCATACAAATCTGTCTTAGCACACACTCCTTGCTTCATTCGCATTCATCTGACTCTTCACATAGCACGATTCAAGTATTTGATTCACTCGATCGTGCCACGTCTTCCTCGGGCCTCCTCGACTTATTTTTCCATTCACTTTTGCATCGTATATTCTTTTAACACTCTTTTCTTCGTTCATTTGCTCTAAATGCCCAAACCATCTAAACGTCTCTTTCTTGATCCTATTCATTGCGCTCACATCAGCCTTGCATTTTTCCGGATATCCACATTTTTAATACGGTCATACATGGTTTTCCCGCACATACGCCTCAGAAAGCTCATTTTCACAGCATTCAGTCTACTTTCATCCTTACTCTACCAGTTCTATGCCTTACTGCCATACATCAGAGTTAGTATAAGCCCTCCATTGTGGACTGCTAACTTCGCTTCTTTGGACATTTTATTTATTTATTTGCGCCAACAGGGTTCAGTCCTCCATTAATAGAGTTTCAAAGCATCCCCCCTTCTTTCAACATCCTTATCAGCCTTTTCTTCTCTTATAAACTTACTTCGTCAACAATAAAAATATTTCCAATATCCATTGAATTGTCTTTGTAGGCTTAAAGCAGGTTCGCTGACCCATAGATTCCCAAAACTTTGCAGTGTTCATGACGCCAGAACTTTCCGTGATGAAATATTATTTTTAGTACCAGAACGGTGTCCCAGTTTTTGTATTTTTTCCGTGCTACGACAATCATTCGTGCAGCCTTCTTAGAGATGATATAGACCCTGAGGAAAAGCTCTGGGCCTCCGTAGAGGTTCGATAAAATACAAATAGGTTTAAGAAATAATTATAGACGCTTGCAACGACCAAAAAAGTACATCTTTTCACAATATCAAAGACTTTCATCAAAGGAAGGGTAAAAAACTCTCGGAATTTTTTCAAATAATTCCACATGTTGTGCTTCAAGTAAAGTGTACCCCAAAAGGGTAAGTAATTTTTATGTAAAATAAATACAATTCTACGATTTGCATGGTTTTGAAATAACAAACTGAGACTCTTCTGTAAAAGTTGAAATGAGGAAAGTTGTTTGATATTTTTATAAGACCCGAGCGTGGGTTTATAATAATTCTGGGAATTTATTCGAGCAAAGTGGGTGTGGATGTCATTCACGTAATAATAAAACGGTTCGGTTGAGGCAGGGCTGCGCAACTTTTATCACCGCACAATAAAATTCTTCCCGAAATTCTAGGGCACACAACTAAATAACACAATCGTATTATTTGTTGAAAAACTACTAATATTCAAATTGAAACATATTATTTTTATTTTTATAGTTAATGCCGCACTAGAGTCCCATCTGCTCCAAACCGTCTAGAACCGGTGAAACTCTTGTATCCCTAATCAGGGTATGTTGTGAGGCTGAAGGTAGTGGAGAGGGAAAGGAGATGAGAAAGAGGAAAGTTTCTAGCTATTCAGATCTGCTCACTAAACACGGCTACACCATTTCGTGCAACGCTTCAATTCTGAATGTTGGTCTTTCACTATGGCGATACTCGGAGTATCTACCACTCTGGAAGGTGCCGCAAATACACAATACATTATTTTATATGAATTAAATGTGTTATGACACATGTTGATAAAATAAAAGTAATTTTGCGCACGCCGGGCTAGAACCCGCGACCTCTGGATTCGTAGTCGAGCGTCTTACCACTCGACGGCGGAGGCCGTCAAATGCCATTCGTGTTAATACGGTCCATAGCCACCGTCGCATCTTGCGGCCATTGGCTTTCAGAAAATGTGCTATGAATATTGCCGACGCAGGTGGCCCTTCACTCACAATTTAATATTTACGATGTGGAGATTTGCCTGATCTCTGCAGCGAAACGAATTTCATCTCTCTATAGCAATCAGGAAAGTACACACCATTATTAAGCTATTGCAGTGTTGACAAAAAAAATTCTGACAACACTGTGGATTTAAATTTTCCAGGGTTCGAACCTGATGCTTTGGACCACGTAGTTACAAGCCTGTCGTATTGTTAATTTTCCACGTTTCGTTACCCTTTTTTTGTTTTTGTCGTTATTTAAAAACATAGGATATTAACATTTCAAATATTTAAAAAAAATCGACATAAAATCCAGAATCTAACGTTGTGTACATCGAAAAAGTAATATATTTTTATTGTGTACGATATTTTTCAGGAATCAAATCTGTGGCGTCCATGTTTAGCATAAATAAACCGTTTAAACCACAAATCTTAGCTGAAACACAATGCAAATCAAAGGGCGATGTTTCTGTTAAAACAATTAACCATTCCGCCCCTGCGCTAGTCGCCATGTTATCATTTGTCCAACGAGTGCTCAATACATTGTGGCCAGTTGCTGCAGATGACAGCAGAGGCTCGTAACGGAATCATTACGTACAAGGTATACAATAATACCCGCTGCTGTTTCTGCTACCCTGGTAAGGTAACGTGACTAGGGGACAGCAATGGGTGAGGATGGATGCGTAATACAGCCTTCGTTCTTGCCAACCTCAGATTACCATCTTGTCTCATCTAGTCTTTGAGAATTTTAATCGTTACATGGACCATAGTTTTGCGCGTCATTATGAACTTGAAATGACCTACATTATTAAACAAACCCCTCAGACAACCTTACTTTATGCAAATGAATAAAGGGACTTTTTGGTATGTTGGTAACGTCATTTTTTTTTTAAATTGGAATTTTCTTTAAAGCATTGAAAATGGGAAGAAATTAAAATATTAATAATTTTTAATACAAGTGTGAGATCGTTTAAAAATGCCGCTTGCCAATGAGGCTTGAATTAATTGGCAGAGTGTTACTACCGGATAGAGAAGAGGTTCCGATTTCGAGTCTCGGTCATGACTATTGTGCTTTTTAGTTGCCGGCTTTTTTCTGTTACATAGTTGTGTTTTTGATTATTTAAATTATTTAAATATTTATGAATTCTTTTGAATACGCAGTGTGAATTAACTCTATGTTGACTCAAAATTATCCCGAACACTTGATTTTTTCTTGAGTTAGTCTATGCTTTTGCGAATAACGAAAAATGAGTTGTGAGAAAAACTGAAGAAATACACGAAAGTGAAAATAAATATGAATCCACCGAGTAGGCGTTATTTACGGATAAAAACAGTATTGTTAATAATTTCGTGGTTTATAAGAATTGCATTCAAATTGCTGTTTTCGTTCAAATTAAACAAATCATGGACACATTTTTAATTTAAAAGAATTGCATCACACTGGCATATTATTTACAACCAATAGAAAAATGTTGAAATACAAAAAATATTATAGAAATGTACTAACTTGAATCAATTTTCCGAAATCACACGTTTAAAAACCAACTATAAAGGCTGTTTTTTTTACCAAAGAACACGCACTGTTTGCAATTAAAAAATATTAATTATTAAACTGCCGACATCTTAAATATAAATTAGATAAATCTGTTTAGGTGTCTCATAAAACAAGTCTCGATCTTTCACCTCTGACATCGTGAAAATGCACATTTTTTTCTACGTGGAAATTCTGGATCACCTCAATATTCTAAAATTGTAACATTGCGAAAAACCGAAGAATATTTGGAAAACTCCTACTACCATCACAATAAGCGGAGAAGGTAGCCTGTGCAGTGGTGAATGACCTAAAGAAATCCAACGCATTTGTCTACTTGGCTTCTAACTGATTTGTTACACGCATTGCTTGGTCCAATTAGACAGCAGTGGGAACTGAAAACAGTGTTTAATGACACAAAAGCTCTCCATTCAGGAGTGTTGGCTCCATTAGCATACACCTTAACGCTTTATACTCGTAGTGATATCAATGAATACTTTTATAACGTTCAAATTTTAATAAACATGTTTGTTTGAATTCAACTCGCAAATACAGGATACGTCTTTACGTTAAACCCTTAATGCTCTATATTTGATGTGTTTGGTTTTTGAACAATAAATATTATTTAACTTCGAAATTGGATTTCTCAGATAAAAACAAATCATTTCATAAATAGCATGCAGACCATATCGATTGATTTCCAGTATCCCTCATTTTTGAAAACACTACCCATGCTTAAAAAGTTACATTTTATAAAAAAAACACAACTAGAGATTGGAAATTATGTCCTATTTACACTGTGGTTACAAGAACAAAGTACCAAATGTTTTTCTACCATAAATAAACTCCTAGCTTATGGAAATGAGTATTGTAAAATAGTAAATTAATTTAGTATGTCCCTGGGTCAAGTAAAAACAAATATGTTGAACCATATCGTCACCGCAAAGGCAAAAGAGCTGAACCTCTATTTTGGGAAGTTTACACTCAGGGCACTTTAAAGTGTTTTTGTTTTACAATAAAAATCTTCAGTAGTTGGTTGAAGAAAAAAGATAACTCAGGTAACTCAATGTTTCAATGAGTTACCTGGAGCGACAAAAAGTTTAAAAATTCACAAAATTGTATCGCTTGAGTCAAGCCTTCTACCAAATGGTAAATATGTTTTAGATGGCTAAAGGGAAATAAAAGTCTCCAGAATCAAACGAGAGTCAAAATATTGACAGAAAAAAGAATTGACCAAAACTGTATATTTAACTCATTTTTGACCAAAGTGCCCTTCAAGCCCATTTGCCTTTCCAGCGACGATATTATGTTCAATTAGTGAAAACTTTAATTTTTAGCGTATTTTCCTATGTTTTGTCTTGTAAGTTCCTGTTTGTACGCTTTTTGCTTTATTTTTTATGAATAATCACTGAGTTTAATGTTAAATAATGGTTTGTATATGTAGCTACTGATATTTTTATATTAATTTTATTTGAAAAAATGATCATTGACCGTTAATAAATAAATCAGTAAAAACTAAACATTTTTCAGTAAGCCCAATGAAACGTCTACATGGAAAAAAGCTTACAAACCATCTTTCCTTTAAAAAGCTTAAACTTAACCGAACGGCACCAATCTCCGCTCAATTATAAGGATACAAACGAGGAACAACTTGGGACCAATCAGTGTACCCACCGACCAATACTAAAGGTGGTATTATGTGAGAGGGCAATAAAAGGGTGTGGTTTTATTTTGAAACACTTGACTGGAGATAGCAGCTCGCTAATCTAGAAAGCTTTTTAGGATAAATCCGCTTAGTAAATTTTAGAGGTGGTTATTTTTAAATTTTAATAACAAATATTCAATTGAGGAACAACAAATACATAACAAGTTCTGAATACATTGATTATGACTGAGCATATATTTTGAACCATTTTATTTAGCCAATGACTAATGCCCTATAATGTATATTTTTAAAACCTAACACACTTTAAGTCGTACATAAAATAAAAGATTCTATATAAACTCAAGTACGTTGGGTAAAGAATGGGTTTATGTGTAAAGTAGCACGTGTATTTTAAAACAATTGGCTTTATAAATTGCAATAAGGCCGAGAAAAACTTTGAATTGAAAAATTTGAAAGTGAATTTACATGACAATCCTCATTACAAATAAAATCATAATGAAAAAGCGAATTTTATCAGTGGTATAATCTGCTGCTCTTGAATCACCCGGGTGGCAGTTTTCAGGAACGTTGCTGGAATTCAATGGCCATGGCGGTTGTAAATTAATCTTCATAAAAAAATCTATGAAGCATTATTGTTTGTAGATCTGAAAACCAACATTTAAGTATAATTAAATTGATACGTAAATATTTGAACCTGCTACAGCCGAAAAACATATTGTTGACAAATCACGTCATCGCCAGTAATAAATATGCCAAACCTCTTGAAAAGCAAATCCCTGGAGAATTTTTTGGCACAAAATGGGTTAAGGTGTATAACTTTGCTTTCACCGTCGTTTTTTCCTCGAAATTTGAGTTTGTTTTAAAAAACTGGTTATACATTTATGATACAAAGTATTGTCCATCGCTGGCCAAATAATATTTTCTCCCCATGTTTCACAGGTAGCGTACGAATACCAAATTTCGAAAAAACTGGTCATCTTTTTAAAGCGTGATGCCAATTTTTACTTCTTCATAATGCTGGTCAGCCAGTCGTGCCATTAATCAAAACAAGTGGTAGTCGAGGGAGCACTAGCGCGTTTTAGACCACTCGGCTTTTTATCTATGTACTCACGTACATGGTATTTATAGCGACCTTTGAGGTGATTATTCACAAAAACGTCGCCATACAAATTATCTATATATTATTATTATTAAATTACGTTTGTTTGATTTCTAAATGATAATTGTTGTGGTTCTCTCACTTTTGTTTTTCATTCAGTTCCCCCTTATTACGCCCTTTCACCCCTTGTTTTTCATTTTAACAACTAGTTGAAAAAAAATTGACATCAGTTTGGGGAAAAGGCCCCTTTGTTGGTTTTCTTTTGCTTTTTTTTGCCCATTTTTTTGATGC